>VXAU01005785.1:159410-387708 GCA_013399695.1 Formicarius rufipectus | reverse complement strand
CGGCCCCGCTGGGTGTGCGGGGGCAGCGGTGCGGCGCACCCACCGCCCGCCCGCCCCTCGCCGGCCGGGGCAGAGCCCGTGTGGTGCCGCACACTGCACCGGGACCCCGAGCGCCCCCCGGGCCGGGCACCCGGCCCCGCAGCGCCATCCCGCGCCCTGCCCCGCAGCGCTCGCCGCCGGGGGGGCTGGCACCTTCGAGGAATGTCCCGGGATGAAGCCGCTCCGAGTACCAGGTGGATGCTGCCCCTGCTGGGGCTCTGTCTGCGCTCTGTTATTACCGGGAGTTCCCGACTTGAAAGGCTTTATGCGTTACTGTGTACGTGTATAGCTGCATTCCATTCTCCTTTCGGTAATTCCCTGTCTTTCGGAGGTTGTTTTGGACTTGTAGGTGGGTTGGTCTGTTCGCCAGGTTTTATTGCGGGTGAAGTTAAGGCTGAACTGGGAAGGCTGGGATTTGCACTTGGTCAGGTGGTGAAACACTTTGCAGTAGTCAGTTGCTTACGGAGCAGCTGATACCTGGCACAGAACGTCCAGACTGCTCCCCTCTGAGCACAGGGAGGAGGAGCAGCGTTGTCCGGTGGACCTCTGACCTCGAATTTAATAGGGGTCCCTTCTTAGAGAACATAACTTCTATTTACTTCAGGTCTTTGTCGTTTTATTTTGCAGAGCTGGGTAATCGTTTGTCTTTAATTGCTTCTTAAGTGCCTCCAAAGTTTTTTCCCTTACTTTTTGTGGCTTACAGCCTGTCTAATGTCTGTTAAAGCACTTTATTCTCAAACATTTAGAGAAAAAATAATACACGGAGATGTATGGACAGGAAGGAAAGACCATGGAGTTGTTTTAGGAGCCAAGACTTTATGGAATTCTAATAATTGTGTTCTATAGTTAGAAAGTTTACTTAAGTTTGTTTAAAATTGCCAACTGAGCAAGTACCTTTGTTGCAAACTAGATGTACTTAACTCCGTATGACTTTTGTTTGACCTACAGCCTCATTTAGGAAGTTTGATTCTAGTGGTGTAGCAGAGCAGCAAATGCTTGTGGAGATCTTATTTGGTCATCTTGACTAGTTAGAGCTCTTAATCTCATTTCTCAGTGATTCAAAATGTTTTGCCTGTAAACTAGCTAAGATGGCTTATCCAGATGGAGCATCTTCTTGGCAAAGTTTGTGCTCTATGTGTTTTTAGGAAAACCTCATTCTGGTCTCTAAAATGTAGAACTAGGCAAGAAGGGAGTTACCAACTTTTCCATGAGTAACTTTCCATGATTAATCTTATGTATTCATTTCTTCATGGCTTTACCTTCTTGTTAGCATATCTGATGTAGATAACTTAATTCACAGACTTCCTAAATGACATTTTTGGAACAGTTCTGTTTGGTTCAAGTGCCGCTTCCTCACCTGAACAACAGTGGCAGGTAGGGGTGTGATTCCTGAGCCCTGGGCATGAGGCACCAGCTACAGAGCCAGGAATCAACAGACTTTCCTGCCTGGCCTTCCTGCTGTTTAGCACTTCCACCCAGCTGCAGTTGATAGTGGATGCAAGGTTTGCATTTCCTTCTATTTTAGAACTTATACTAACCATGTAAATAATTACAGTTAGTTTGAAGCAATAGTATTCCTTATATAGGGGTATGTTTTATGGCTGCTTCTGCAGAAGAGAGGTATGCTTACCAAAATATGTGTTCTTTTCTGTTTACTTTCCAAATAAAGGAATTTACTTGAATCAGTCATTTAAAGAGAAATAAAATGGGGATGCTCTTTGGCTAAATGCCTCTTAATATTGATTTCTTTTGTCTAAACAGGATAGTATAATATTAAGATAATTATTGTAAATTATTGGTTAAGGTCACATACTTTGGTAATCTTTGGTAATCTCTTAACCTTCTGTGTCATGCTAGGAAAAATATATGTGAAAAGCCTACTCTTAAGTTTCCCTTTTACTGTTTAGTCTTTGCTCTGGAGCTGCCCTTTTCCCCCCAGCTGCCCCTCATCCTAGTTTAGGGTTAGCCCTTCCCATCCCTGCTAAGTGCCCACGTTTTCTTTGCCCTTTCCTCTGGAGGGTATGCAGCTTTACTCCTTGTCACTGCTCCTCTTGTCCTGGTTGCTTTGTGATGAGATTGGGTTTCAGGTGGTGTTGATAGTCCTTTCTCTCGTTTTTGTTTGTTTTGTTGTTGGTTTTTTGTGGGGTTTTTTTGGTTGGTTGGTTGGTTTGGGTTTTTTTGTGTGTAAGGTTGTTGGACCTTCTCTTCCCCAGTCCCTGAAAACAGCCCCGGAGTTTGCACACTAGGTAGGGATCCGAGGTGAGCTCGCTCTCTTGCCAGCTTCCACGCTGTTCCCACTCGCTGTGCTGCTGCAGCTCTGGAGAAATCCTGCCGAGCTGCTCCCTCCCGTGTAGTCGGTGTGGCAGAGCTGACATTCGAGTATGGGTAGAATACTGAAATGCAAATGACACGGGTATGATGAGGAGATAGTGCTGCGCCTGTTGAGGAATACCTTGCAGTGGGAAAAGAGATCACAAAGAAAACACCTGACACGGGGAAACTGAAATTAAAGCTTTCGTACCTTTCTGCTGTTAATACCTCCAGATGTTTTTAACCTAGAGTACAAAAATAATAATCTGTAAAACATATTTTGGCTTATTAGTTGAAGCCAAGTTCAAAGAAATAATGTCAAGTTGTTTGGGAGCCATATGTAGCATTTACTGGCTACTAGTGGCAGCCAAAAACCACCAGTGAGGCAAAATCCCCCTCTGTGTATGTCAAGTAACATGGATTTTGAAGGAGGAGATGGGGGACTCCAGCCCCGGGAGTTCTCCATGCTGATACTCAAAGGAGCATGGTGTCATATCCTGTGAGTTCATTACTGGCGACAGGTCAGCCTTTATTGGCTTTGCCAGTCTTCCCACCCTCCTGTGCTCCCACATGGCCACTGTGTAAGGACTAAGCATTACACTGGGATTTACACAGGCCCGGGACTGAAATGCGTTCATTGTTTCATATGTATCAGCACAATAATGTAGAATTTCCATTACTGTACAGTTTTATGTCTAGAGTGGAAAAATACAGGCTGCAAACTGGAATAAGACCTGCTAGTTGACTTTCTCTGTTTTAAAGCACTGAGGTAAAAATTGCAACTTTAGAATTTCTGCAGTGTTAGGGACAAGGAGAAATTACTTGGTTTTACTTGGCAACAGTTCTAATTAGTTGTCCAATATTTGAGCTCAAATTTCTATAAACTGTGGCATAGTGTCATGGGTTCTGTCTTTCCTTCTGTATTTTCCAGATCATAAGCAGAAAGTATCAACCATGTAAGAAATTTTCAGTCTTCTGGTTTCCCAAGATAGATAAGTGCCTGAGTCACTAGACAATTTCTTTTCCCATATCTCTTTAAGTGGACTGAGTTGATTTGAGATGGCCTGATAGTTGAAAATATGGATAGAGGGGAAACTATGCAGTGGGTGTAACTCTGAGGGCATCTTCTGTAATTTGAATTTCTTTTGGGACCTCATCAGCTATTACAAAAGTTACCCTGTTAACTAACCAAGTTATAAAATGGCTTTACCACAAATGTTTTTGGGTTTTTTCAGATGATAACAAGAACAATAGAACTTCAGAACCCCTCAAAGCCTCATTCATAATTTATCTTCTCCCAGTAATCACATATTGCTGTGCAGAATGAGAATAAAATCGCTTCTAAATCACACCACTTAGAGAAGTATTTTGAAATCATTCTAATGGATTTTCTTTTTTAAGTATTTGATTCTGGGGAAAATTGCCACCCTGACTAGTTTCCTTTCTGTGTGACTACTTGGAAAAATCTCCAAATAGTAGTTCTCTTAGACTCCCTACCCATACCTGCTATGTATGGGCCTCGCTTGAACTGAGATGCTTTTGCATGAATTATAGCCACAGTAACAAGGATTGTAGTGTTTATTGAACATCTGCACTTTGATCACCAAATAGTTATGTTTATGTTTAAAAGATGGTCAAATACAGTGTGTAAGAAGTATTTAAGAGCATTACTTTGTCATCTCAATCTCCAAATGCCTTCAGAATTCCTGCTTCTTACTTAGTAGTGGGTTTTTTTTTGGTTGGCAGGTTTTAGAGCAGCAAATGGTTAATTTCCCCATGAAATGCTCAGCACAGACGGGAAAGAGTATTTTATCCATTTAAACTGCAAAAAATTATAAAATATTATACATATTTTAAAATCTTTCCATTTGTGGATTTTATCCCACATTCTACTAAAGAGTATTATTTCAGTTAAAAAAACCTTACATGCACTTAAACATAAATGCCCAACTGTCTTGATTGTTACTCTTGATTGCAGGAGACATTTTTAGCAAAGTTTTTGAAATCACAGTAAACAAATGGATAAAAATTGTGCCAGTCTAAACATTGTAGGCTCCCAGGAATACTCCTTTTAGTAACATTTTGTCTGAGGCACCAGTTCAGTGTGGTGCTAAAAAGTAAGATCACAGACTTGATAAAGTTACTGCTATTTCAGAAAATACTGCTACTAGCACACAGTTTGCCAAATGCAACGTTCTTGGTGTCTAAGCAGAGTGGGATTGTTACATTGTTGGATAGAGGTTCTGTGGGAAGCTGTTTGGTGATACATTTGCAGTCTGACCTTCCATGTTTTTGTAAAACCGATCTCCATCCTAAAATGCTCCTTCTTGGATACATGCCTCTGTTTATACAGGCACCCCTACAAAGCTCACCAAAGGAGGAAGACAGTATGTAATACAGAAGATGTAAATTTTGCATTTATACATATATACACACATCTACCACCTCTGAGAGTCTTACTGTCAAAAAAACCTTCATACACATTTAAGACATTTAAATCTACACTGTAAACATGAACAAATATAGACATCCTTCTGCACTGACTTTGTGTGTATTCCCTCTTGGTGGAAGTCTCTGTATATATCACAGATCCTCTTGCTGTTGTCTCTGCTGCCAAGTTGCCTCTTAGTGTGATTGTTTTGCTTTATACTTGCTGATGTCCTTTCTGTGGACTTCTTAAAATGAGCAAGATTGAGCAAAAACAGTTTTTAAAATAAGTAATCTCCCCCAAATTTCCCAGTAAATTCAGAAACATGCATGTCTGAAGGTAATAGAGACACTGCAAATTATCATAGCTTTTGAGCTGAAGCTGTCCTTGGGTAACTCTGAAGTCTTCTAGCTCTTTTTTTTTAATTATTATTTCAGCCAAATACTGCCTATCTCTCTACCTTATTTTATCTCCTAATAGTTTTCTGTAGAGTGACCCTTGAGCCTGTTTGGAACCCCATTAAAGTCACTGATTTGCCCTGTAAAGGCTCACAGTGGCATCAATATTGCTTTAATAAACTTTCAAGTTTAATGCAAGTATATACAAGCTGAGAGAGAAAAAGTGCTAGGAGTTTTCCATGAGGGAGTAAGTTACTTGATGTAATTGTTTTTCCGTTTGCTTTGAGCCTTGCTAATTGTCCTTCTCTGCCTCTTTCATCTAGATTGGGTAGTTTTGCTTTAAAAACAGATGGCACAATATTCTTCACTTTCAGACTTTTGAGTTTGTAGCTGTATGGCTAAGGAGTATGACTCCTGCTGTTTGGAATGATCTGTGGAGAAGATAGTTTATTTAATGACTTATGTCCTGTAAACTGTAGACATGTTCAGTTTTAGAAGCAAGGGGATAGCTCAGAGTCAGGATGTAAAGAATGAGGAACACATGAAAGATCTCTATATCATCACAGGCTGTGATTATGCAACAGGTTGCTGTCTGTTGTCAGTGGAACAGTTCACTGAACTTGGTGTTAAACATACATCCAACCCATAAATGTTGACTGTTTTCGAGATTCAGATACTTAAAATTGCATTTTCATACCAGGATGTTTTTTTAAAATCTAAAATACCAGATTATTAGCAGGGAAGTCTCAAACCTGCTCTAATGAAGCTGTCAATAACATATCTTTCAACTGCAACAACAAAATTTTGTAAGTGTTATTGCAGACCTTAAAGTGATGCGCATTCATATTTAAAGGTCAGGAGTTTTGGCTAGAAAAGATTGCATGAGAAGCACAGAAAATAAAGTGTGTTAGGAAGAAGCTTGCTGAAGCTCTAAGTGCTCCTGTGCCTGTGAATTTCACCTAGGAAGTATTTCTTGTGCAGTAGGGGCAGCATCCCTGTGAGAGAAGATGTCAGTAGAAGCAGAGCTCTGAGCTTAGCGTGTATTCCATGTACCCTGGGAGCTGTATCGGTTCCAGCTGCTGTGTCCTCGTTGGCAGCTTGCTCTATGAACCTGTTGGCAGGCAGGGTTGCTGGTTCATGGTTCCTTGCAAGCTAACCCACTTATCTCAGAGCAAAAGCAAAGCTTTTCTAAAGGTGGTTCTTTTAGGGGAGTTGTTCCGAGTGTGGTACATCAGAGGAGTGTTGTGCTCTGGTATGTAAAGTACCTGTTTTTAGCAGTTCATAGAGAGACGCTGTTAGTTACAGTTGCCATGAAAAACCTCCTGCGACAGCTTTGCAGGTTTAAGGTGAGATTGCAGAGGTTTAGATGGAGATTCCTCAGCTGCACTAGAGCTTTAGTCGTGGTGAGTTGTTCGGTGTTCTGCATGATTCTCTGTTGTTCTCCTTATTGGAATATAAGAAGTGTCTGATCGTTTGTTGCTTCCAAAGACAGAAGCTGAATCAGGTTCCTTTCTGATTGGTATTGCCACTCAGCATTAGAGGAGGGGTTCGGTAAATACATTCTTTACATCATCATCATCATGGCTAGACTTCTCGAAGATTTGGGAAGGTTTACCCACGCTTGCTGCAAGCGCTGATGGCTGATAAGGCCAATGTGAGAAAGGCAAGTCCGGTTGCAAAAGGCACAGCAGAAAGTCTCCGTAGGCGGCACTGTCAAGGCACGGTTCTTTCTGTAGTGTCTTTTCTCCTCAAGGCTGATTCTGCATGCTGTTTCAAAGGAGATAGCAGTGTTATAGATTGTGTCTCCACATCTCTCGATTGGAGGCCAGAGTGCACCATTGATGGTGGTCAATATGGCCAAGGCTGAGGTGTTGTTTCAGGCAGTCCTTGTATCTCCTCTTCAGGGCTCCTCTCTTGCAGCAGCCGCTGGCGAGTTCGCCATGGAGCACGATCTTAGGGAGGGGTGATCCTCCATCCTGGAGACGTGCCCTGCCCAGCACAGCTGTGTTCTCAGCAGCACGACCATTTTGTCCCTCACCTGTCACTGCAGGGCTTTGCAAATGTGGGTGATCCCCTCAAGCCTGCACAGTGGATTTTTTAGGTGAGGCACAGCGTGCCCAGAACTGGCCGCACCCTTTACTCCTGAGGTTCATCTGCCAGGGTCCAACAAGCTTGGATGGTGACAGCGAGGTCCTCAGGATGTAGGTATGGTTGGAGTATCCTTCTCTTAGATGGATGGCCTGACAGGGCTAAGCGAGCTCCACCTGCCCAGGTTTGGAGTTAGAGTTGTCCTTCTCCTAGGATGGTTGCCGGGGGGCTGACGAGCCCATCCTGCCCGAGGACACACTTTGTCTGACCCTTCAATTGAGATCTGACCAGCATGGGAGACCCTACCAGCGGCATAAACCACCCCCAGCACAGCTCACAGCCTCATAAGGGCACACAAGTTTCTCCCCCACAACAAGGGGGTGTCCGTGGAGAAGATTCTTTACATACACTATTGCAAGTAATGCTGGATTGCAAATAGCAAAAGGCAGTGCATGAGAAAAAGGCGCCCAGTTCTCAACCCCCACCTTTTTTCCCCAAGGCTGTAATTTTTCTTTGTAGTACATAATGGTGATAACATTGCAGACTTTTTTCCTACTCTGTCCTTTGCAGATTGACTACGTTGCTTATGGTTGTACATTATCTTTGTTTATCAGTGTAAATCAACAGAGCTATTCCTGAACAATGGAGATAGCAACAGACAGACCTTTTGAAGCCAAATTTGCCAAGTGAGAAACATGATTGTATAGAAACATGTTGAAAAAGATAACTGGCAGGGGTTATCGAGAGTTCTGCTCAACCCCCCCAGAGGGGATTATGGAAAAGGTTGTGGAATAATAGTGTTTTCTAAAATATTCCTACACAACGGCCAGGGCACCTGATGGAAGGATCATGAATACACTAGTAATATATGGGAAAAAAACAGTGAACAGGTGATATACCAAAGCCACAGCATTTAAATAAGTAGGAATTAGATTTAAGATAATGACTGTTACGTAAGTGGAATTTTTCCTTGAAGTTCAGTGCCTGCAGTTCTTTGCATATTAAATGTTTTTCTGTCTATATAGAAAGCTGACTTTGGGTGCTTTCATGAAGAAGTTGTTAAAGATCCAGACAAAATGACATCTATACAATGCAGCTGGAAATATTAATCCATATAATGAATAGTCTTCAGTGGCAAGCACTGCTCACTGAGGAGATTGTAAGTCCAACCAATAGTCCCTGAAACTGTGTTGCATGGATGATTCACTGAACATTTTTTTATGTTGTGCTGACAAAAAGAGTTGGTGTGCTTGCTCTATCAAGTAATCACAATGAAATACTGAAAATATATTGGAAGAATAAGCAACCAGTATTGGTTCATAGTTGCTGTGGTTTTACTGGATGCAAATAGCTGAGCCGTGGTTAGAAAAATGACTGAACAAGTTAAAAAATTAAAAATCAGTATCAGTTTCTAGAGAAATGTAAGCTCTGCTTTTCCAAACATGACAGCACTGTCATTAATGTATACACTGTAGAGGAACTGCCTTACCAATATCAGTCTCTCCACAGCAGGTGGATGTGGCTTCTCTTGCTTTTAGTAAGACACTTATGCATTCAAGCTGGTATTTCAAGTGATATGGGAACAGTTATGATTATCATTTTAAAACTTTGTTTCTTTCTTTTTGAGAACATGAGGCAATGGAGGGTTTCTTTGTAATTTTTATTTGGCTTTCTCCTGCCAGTTTACAAATATCTGTGACTTAGGTATTTTAGATCTCTAGATTCCAGCTGCTTTTCATTTAACTGCTTTTGCCACATGGGTCAAAGTTTCATTTCCATCACTATTTTCCCATGGCTTCTTCCTGAACTTTCAGGGGTAGTTGTTCTGCAGGGAAGGTGAATGTGTTTCAGGTATCTAAATAATCATTGGATGATGCACAGTAAAATATTTGCCTTGCTTGCATAATCTGTTACAGAGTTGAGAAAAACTACATCCAGAGGACAGCTAAAAGCCTGGGCAGGTCCTGTGTCCGTCCTGGGAATGATCAGGACAGGACTTGTTGTGTCAGAGGTGTTTTGCAGTCATCAAGCCTGTACCTATAACAGTTTTCCTTGAACACACTTGTTTTCTTCTTGGCAGTTGTTTTATAATCTAGTTTAGATGGGGGGGTCTGTCATGCCACAAGAAAGAAACTCTCATTAATTTGAGAGATGGACTAGACTGCATTTGTATTCTGAGACCTTAAAAAGTAGGAGAATGGACAGTCCTGTCTTCCTGAGGTGCTTTTCTGAGGCTGATAAGGAACACAGTCTATACCCCACATTCACTCATCACTTCCATCCCTTGGGTGCATATGACAAGGTTATGTAAGAATGGAATATGCAGAGAGCAAAAGGGATATGATTCTTGAAGTTAATTGCACAGCACCTGAAAAAGTCAGAAATCTGGCCTTTAGATAAGGAAAAAATATTGAAATACAGGTCTGCCTTCTTTATTTTTAACATGAGAGAGAAAAATGAAGACTTCTTGTGATGAAGATAACTATCTGTCTGAATGCTGCTTTGCTAATTGTTGTGAACCTGCTGTGTCTGCACTGTTTCACAGGGTATGCCAGGGCCTGTGATAAGCATTTATTTTGGAAAAGCTGCACACAATGTTCAGGCAGAGGGAGCATGGTCTCTTCAGCCTCTTTTAAGATGTGTTGGAATAAATAATGTTGTTTTGAAGGGAGTTTTTTTCATATTTTTCAGATGAGCAACTCTCTTGAGCTTTGTGCTTTTTCTTACATAACGTTGAAAGTTGTAAAGTACTGAGCATGACCTCAAGTTTTTGTTTTGGCTTTACTGAAGAATTTACTGCATGTAGCCATGTAAAAATATTTTCCTATGTTCTAGCTCTGTAAGACCACAAGACCCCCACAGTTCGTATGGGATGCTTAAATGTGCAGTGTTTTGAGTCAGAAGTATTTTCTTTAGTACTTACAGAATTCTAAATCATTAGAATTTTCTCTGTATAAAATTATAACTTCCTGGGGACATACTGGCACAAACTGTGGAAGCTGTTAGGTTTTGGAAATTTTGTTCAAATTACTCATTTTCTCTGCTTTATTTCTTCATCTGTAATTAGAGGCTGATAGACAAAGCAAACTTGGAGCAGAAGGGCCTACTTTGGAATCAGGCAAAAAGGCAGTCAGAAAAGAGAATGTCTTGGGTGGAGAAGAAAATTGTACTTTAAGAAAGAATTTTAGGTGCTATTGCTTATTTTGTATGACTCTGTAGCTTAGTTATGGAACTTATGTGCAACAACTTCTGCTAATCTTACATGTATTAATGTGTTTATAGTTTCATAGAAAGTACTGACAGATCCATTCTAGTATTTGTGACAGTTAAGCTGTGTAATTTCAGTCAGTGGTTCAAGAGGACTGACTTTAAATATCTTTGGTCATGAAAATATGGACAAACATGATTATTCTACACTATGTTGCTCTTAAATCCACAGGTCAAGAAAATATTTATATCTCAAAATCAACATTTTAGTGTTATTGGGGAAATATATGTTCCGCTAACTTCATTCAAAGAAGAGACATTTCTCTGTTTTCATACTGATAATTGTGTGTGTCTGAGCTCACATTTATCTGGACATGCGTACATATATCTTATGTATGCATGTTATCTTATTAGTTATCTTATTAGTTTCAAGTGGCTATTAATGCTGTTTTAGGAAGTAGTGTTGAATCTCCAGCTATATTCATATTTTGGGAAGAGTCCATTTATATCTGCAGGGTAGTGCAGTAGAAGGCAGTGCTGATTTAAAACCTCCTCGTAGCAGCACATGAATCCACCATTTCACTGTCTGGGCAGCGTGACTGAAATGTCCATCTTTTCAGAAATTTGCTGGGACTTGGGTTTGCTGAAGTTTTCTTTCTTATGTTTGAGGAGACATTTAATGAGCATCCCAGTTGCCTGTGCATTGGAAGCAGATAGGCAGTAGAGTGAAATGGCTCTTTAAGTCCACTCCTATCAAAACCCAGAGCTCCATAGTTTACTGATTTTACAAGTAAAAGAACTAAAAGCTTGGCTTGCCTGAAGTCAATTATTCTGGTATTTAAAAGAGGACCCAAAACACTCTCATAGTCTTAGTCACTTTGCTAACCCAGCCTTTTGAAAACAACCGTGGTAAATATTTATTCAGTTGCCATAATACAGTATGGGTATGTCTTTTAAACTCAGCAGTTAGACTGCTGCTTCTAAAGTCTTCACGTCTTTAGCTTGAATGTTAAAGATTTATGGCTTTATATCACAAATAGTGTTTCTAAAGGCTTGCCCTGGCACTGGTGTATTTTGGCTTTGTAACTGTGTTGTATTGTCATCTTTCTTGAATAACTTGCTGTCAAAGCACATGCTAGGTCATGTGTTCCAGTCAGTTCAGAACAACTGTACATTTTGCTAGTTAAACGTTTCTCCCCACGAGCTGGAAGAGCTGCCTTGCAGATCAGAAGCTTGTAGTCAAATCTGGTGATGAGTATTTACTTTTCTCGTGGCTGAATACGTAGAGTAAGCATGTGATTCGGGAGTAATCTTTGGAATTCATTTCTGTATTGTTCAGAAACAGGAAAAACTTGGAAACTGGGATAATGCTTAGTTTGGTGCTCGGTGTTCAGATTATTTTGATAAGAAATTTAAATTTTTAGAAAGGATTAAGTAGATTTTTGCTATTTTTAGAGCATGCCTTTAAACTGCAAGTCAGAGACTGAATAAATACTTTTTAAGTCAGGAAGCATCATTTTTCCAAGTTTTCTTGTTGACCTCACGATCATATTTTCCATCATTTGTGATGAGGAATCAAGTAATCTGTTTGTAAAAGAGTAAAATGCATTTGGGTCTTTTGGTATTGTTAGGTCATGATAAAAGCTCAATGGTACACACCCCTAAAACTTTGACAATGCAAACATTCTAACTCATGGAGCTGAATCAGTTGACAAGAGCAGCCAAAAAGGCAATGTGGAAATACCAGTGGGTGGTCTGAAATGTTCAGTAGCGATGATCTGCATTAAAATAACTTGGTACAATTAATGGGTCCTTTTTGTCATTTCTTTTGCACAGCAGTTTGCATGTGTGTACCACAGTCTTATCTGGAAGCAAGAAAATGAGGCTCTTTCTGCACTGAGGTTCTGAAGCAGGCTGAGCTGCCTAATGCTTTCTTGAAGAGATTTATTTCTTAATCTGTATTGGAGATTTTGAAGTACTGACAGGTTTTTAGCAGGTTGATTTAGCTCTTGTTTGATTTAAGAATATACAGAATAGGACTGCTGTAATTAGAGCTTGGTGGTAGCTTTTGGCAAGTCCTGAGTTATTTGTGCAGTTGCATTGTACTGAGGACATGATGCATTTTGAGGGAGTGGAAATCAGAACAGTGTGCTGGTTTGCTTCTGTGGGCTAATATGACTCATTTAGAACGAACTCTTCTAAAAGTTTTTTAGAAAAACTGACAGGCTAACCTCAGGTTTCAAATCAATTTAAATTCTTTTGCAAGCTGGAAATCTCCCTTCAGTCTGCAAGGCCCTTGCAAGTTCTCCATGGTTTGGGGTCAGCAGTTTACAAACAGTGCCTGCACCAGTGATCTGTGAAATCAATCTTTGAGTCGTCCTGCTGCTGCCTTTGAACAGTTCCATTGAAGGCAAAGTAGAAACAACTGTCAGTCTTGAGATGAGATTATAAAAATTCTAAAGCTTAAAACATACAGAAACCCAAAATCTTGGTGCTTGGAAAGTTTTTCTATTCTTGGAATGAGAAAGTTTTGGTCCTGACACTTTCTGGAGGTACGTTGCAAGATCTGAACAGGATTATTTTTGTAATGTGCAATAAATTGCACATAATAAACTGCATAAATATATTGAATATATTGAAAATGTATTTATAAATATATTGAAATCTTTCAGATCGAAACTACTGTACGACTCAGTCTGCTGGCTGGCTAGTTGCATGTTAAAGCTCGTATTTT
Organism: Formicarius rufipectus; assembly: GCA_013399695.1. Taxonomy (NCBI): domain Eukaryota; kingdom Metazoa; phylum Chordata; class Aves; order Passeriformes; family Formicariidae; genus Formicarius; species Formicarius rufipectus. Next base: position 374,504 of record VXAU01005785.1, on the reverse strand, counting down.
GTGGGTTCAGAAATCCTTAACAGCTTTTATTCTGTGAATGAATGAGCGGAATTAATTTATATGCAACACTTCCTAGTTAGTGAGAAGCCGGTGGCATTAAAGATGTAAGTTCAATGAAGTAGTGGTTATACCTGCCACACAATCTGCTCCTCTTGTTGAAAACATTTATTTAAAGCTGAACTGTCATGTTTCTTTTCACATCCAACTTCTTACCTCTGTTAGTAAACCATGCTTTCAGTTGTGAAACATCTGTGACAACTGGCTTATTGTTCCCACCCTGTGTCTAGCTGTGTTTCATATTAAATAAGTTTTTTCAAAAACAGTTGTTTTGGGTGGAGTTTCTTGCTTATTGACTCTAGCTATCATGCTTCAGTCTGGCTGTGTATCCAGATATTCCTGTCAAGGGTTCATATCTTTGAGTCATCTCTCATATTTTGTACTTTTCTTTCAATGCAGCATTGCATGGTCTAAAATATCTGTAAGATACTGTGTGTTCTGGCTTGTAGGATTTGCTTCATTTTAGATAAAAATTCAGCGTTATGAAAAGTCTTGGTTCTGTCTGTGTGTGCTGAAAAATTGCAGGAACTCGTTACAAAATGTGGCAGCGTTGGCTTTTTGCAGCGCCGGGCGAGCGGATGCTCTGGGGTGCAGGGAGGCACACGGGCTGCCCCCTGGAAAACTCAAGCTGTGTGAAAGAATAAGAGCAGCTGTTGGAAGTGTCCCAAGGGGCTGGGATGTGGCCATACAAGGAGCCCTCTCCGCACAAAGCTGGTCTGTCTGATTCATGTGTTGCATGTGTGTTAAAGTTCATGGGGCTCTTTGTCTGGGTGTCGGCTCTGTGTGCCTTTCATCCCTGAGGTGCTTGAAAGCATCTCTAGATGTTATTAGGGATGTTATTAGAGAAAGGAAGGGGGAAAGAGGGAAAACAGACTTACTGAATATTTCAGCAGCTCTTTGCCAAATCACGTTTTGGGATTCATTTCTATTTTAAATACTAGAGTGGCTGCCAAAGCTGGCAAACTGTGATCCCTTTTGGAGGGGAGAGGAGACTTCATTACTTCTCTGTGGAGAAGGAACATCGTTTTCCTGTTGCTTTGTTTTTCCTTCTGTAGTGAACAAAGAAATTCTTCAGGAGAAAAGTAGAAAAAGCCATTTTTCAAAGCTTTTCCAGAAATTTTACAGAACAATGGGTTTGATTTGCACTTTAAATGTGGTTTCCTGTCTTCTCTCACATCATTTGCATACCTTTAAAAATAGTTTGGTTTAACTTTATAGGAATGTGTCTGCTCCTCAGCTAGTGGTGGTTTGGGATATTGTTTCCTTGATTATTTCCAAGTACGTGTAGGCAAGAAGTGACCAAATTTAATCACCAAACAATTGGCCAGATTTGCAAAAAGAAATGTCGATTAGAATCACCAAGAAAATGACTGAACATAGAATAATATTTATGCTTAAATAACTAAATGCCACACTTTAGGAAGAAAAGATGACTGAACAGCAGAAAAGAAAAAGAAAAAAACTGAGAGCCAAAAAATATCTGGATTTTCTTCCTGCCTATGTCATGCCTCACTTGTAGCCTTGGAAACTGAGACAAAGAGGCTAAGAAACTTGCTCATTCTTAAAATGGAGATAAGATACAGTGTACAGCTTATTTTAGCCTCACTTATTCATCCACAAATTGCTGTAAGTGAACAATATGCTGGATTTTTAACCATATAATCTCTATGATGAACTTGTTTATTTCGGACTTAAGCCAGCGAACCCGCATTTAGTTGTGTTCCTTCCTATGCCTACCTGTCAGGCTGATCCCTTGGTTTAGTCTGTCAGGTTATTTCACCATCTCTTCTGTCAGGAGGGTGGTGGGTGTTTTGGTCAAACCAGATAACTCTGGAATGCTGAGCAGGGTGCCCAATATTCCCACTACATAAGCACAGTGCAGAGAGGAGGGTTGGCTCTATGGTTTTCAGACAAGCTCTTGTTTTCCCCCAGGCATCTAAACCAGGAATTCAAGACTGAGCGATCAAAACACTGGAAAGGGTTCTTGACAAACTGATCAACTGTGAAATAGTTACGAGCTCTTATTTTTTAAATCCGAAGGTGCTACCTTTTTAGTTAAGGTCTGTTCTTAGGGCTTTTGTTTCATAGGCTCTCTGGACATTCATGTGCTGTTTATATTAATGCAGCTCATTTGTAGGCAGTGCAGACAGTTTTAGAAATTGTGAGACTGTGGAGATATTTAATGGCTACGGATAAATTGCGCAGCTGTTGACACTATTTATACTTTCCTATATAGAAAAGAGTCTGTAACATGAAATAGGCATAGCTCAGTGTTGTGAGTTATTTTCCTGTTTTCCTAATCTTGTAGGAGGACTGCCAGCTCTTAGTTTTACATGTTAAAAAGCTCACAGCATTTCCATATCCTAATAAGATAAAGTTCATGCTTTACCCATTAAGAAAATAAGTATTGAGGGAAGGAGAGACAAGATAACTGGGCTGAAGTGTTTTAAAATGTTAGTAAGCAATTCTAGCAATCTTGCGTGAGATTTCTGGGCTGAGAGGAGTAGTTCCTAAATATGCAAAGGGAAACTAAGAATTCAAATACAATAAAAAACTAGGACATGATAGAAGGTGAACAGTAAGTTATGCAACAAGTTAAGGATCTGAAGCTTCTGCAGAGCACACATGCCTTCCACAAGAAAGAAATGTCCAAGCCCATAGCTTTTTATAAAAGGGCCATTTAATGCAATTTCCAACTTATTAAAATATATAAGGAGAAATAATTATAACTTTAATAATTAGATCTCTACCAAGGGACCCAGAAAAGGAGCAAGTTGTTTGTTCTTTGTAGATGTGTTAATGATGGGAATCTTTCAGAAGTCAACTTTAAAGGACCAAAGGACAAACACAATTATAGGATGTGTAAAATGGAAATTAGGCACTGAGACAGAAACTGAATTGCTTCAAAGATGAGAATCTTGGATAAACTTAGAAGTAGCAGATACCATCTTCAAAATACTGGAATCTGATATCTTTGACAATTACTTAGAAAAAGTTTCCTAGGAGAAACCGTAGGAAATTGCAGACACTGTGTAGTTCTGTGCTCCTAGTTTTGTTCTTGCACATAGACTGTGGATAATTTCAAGTTGCCCCACTATTTTCTATTTGCAAGATTCCATAAAAATACTCAGTTACTTAAAATTCTTCTGAATGCTTCAACATCCTCCAGAGATTTAGTTGCAACATTGTACTTTGTTCCCTTTTCTCCCTTAATGCTCTAAAATCCACAGACTTGTTCTGTCTCAGATTGTTGTCTGTTATGGGAACCAGGGGATAGGGTCTGTGGGTGAGTTATGAAGTAATTTGATCAGGGGCTCAGGAGATACGATCTTTCCTCTCTTTTCCTCCCTTGTAATGTCAACACTGTGGTTTTTAGAAAATAATAACTTGCATGTATGCTCTGAAATTTCAGCTTTGGCTCCAACTTGTCCTAAGCTGTTACCACTTTGTTGGAGTTGATCTGATATGGGTTACTGTTTGACAGCTCTTGTCCCTCTAAGAAACTAATTTCCAAATTATGTATTACAGAAGTTTGATCAAAAGATAAAGCTTAAATTAATAAGATGAATAACTTGCTGACATCAAAGAGAAAATGGAATAGGTTGAAGCTGAGAGCCTGAAGCACTAGTATATTCTCAAAGTATTTCTTGTGGATGACTATTACTGACCATTGTGTGTCTCATTGCCATGACTATTTCTAAAATTTATACCATTTCCTGCCAAAAAATTTGGATAATAAAATTTTTTTAAAATATTTACTATATTTTTATTGTTAATTCAGATACTTAAGAAGTTTATAGACATGCCAGCCACATTCCTTCAATTCTGTTCAGCTCTGTTGATGCAGACTGATAAATTCTTTCTATATCCAGTTGGAATCCACAAAGGGGACATTGTCCCTTCCCTGTCAGTCCTCCCTCAACTCCATCTCCTGCACCCAAGGTGCAGAACGGAGCTGCAGTATCTCTTAGCTGATTTTAGTACAGAGTGAAGCAGATTAGTTACTTAGGGATTTAAACATCTTAAATCTGACTTAATTTACTGTGCACTGAAATGAGCTTGTACTGTCACCATATTTTCACTGAGACAGTAGCTTGATAAATCGCTCATCTGGCAAGAGCAAATTTTTATTTCTTTACTGGTACCTTCAGCCCGCTTGCAAATGAGGTTTGGTTTTGGTTTTCCGTTCTTCAGGTGACTGGTTATGGGAGAATAGAGTATGTGGATGCAGTGGGGAAATCTGTCAACCTTCTTTAAGAGAGTAGTTGTTAGGCTGAGTGACCAGCAGCTGGTTGTGCCCTCTGTTTGACAGTATCTCTGCTGAATAAACCCAGAAAGCTCTTCTGGGCTGGACTTCTGCGGTTGTTTGAGGAGAATCACTTTAATATGTTGCCATCATTTGAATGACACTATTAAAAGATATTTCTCTTAAACATTTATATGTGTTTATACACGAATGTCTCTTTCTTTGCATATTTAGCTTTTCCACTTGGTTTCAGTCCAAGAATGTGTGTTCAGGGAAATCCTGGCAGATTGCTGGCTGGCTCCACAGCCTGACGGGGCCCTGCTATGGAAAACCTGCAGCCTCTAGATCCTTCTTAAATTGCACAGTGCTAAGTGATTTGTGATTCCAGTCTGGAAAGCCCTACTGCTCCCTTAGACTGCTTAGAAGTGAGACAAACTAATGTTTTCCTTTTTGCTGCCAGTGTCAGAGAACCACTGTATGAAAGTGCTGCAAATTTAGCTCATGACTTGACAGCGGCAGCTCTTTAAGCCTCACTCTCCTTCAGACACATGCACGAAGATAACTGCATCAGGTCTCAGCAGTTTCCCTCTGCTTCCTGGAGCGATGGGAGAGATAAGATGCACAAATGGCACAGCGGGAGCTAATTAAATTTACTTTAGATGTCTTTTATTACAGAAGTGGTCAGCATTGCCCTGATGATGACTCTGTACAAATGCACCAACCGAATAATGCAGCTGTGTGAGAAAAATCTCTTTTATTTAAATTTAGAAATGGCAGAATATGAAACAAAAAGGTAAGGCAAACAGGAAGATGGTAAACAGTACGTACCGGGTGCCCATGTCCTTAGGGTCCAAAAAGCACCCCTCCCAATTCAAAACCGGTCCTTTTAGAGGCATCAAAAGTCCCACCCCACCTACATCACAGAGAGGGTGCTCCCCTCCCCCTGGTTGGCTGTGCTGTGCCGGAAGGTGGGGCCGCGGTCAAGGTGGCAGCCCCATGACCAACCATGTGGTTGGTGGCGTTTCCTGGTCCATATACATTTTACAATGCCCTGTTTCCAACCTCATGGTCCCTGGTACGGGCCCCAGACAGGACCCGGTACCTTACAACTCTGTGAGACACATATAGATAAGACAAAACCCCAAAAAACATAAATTCTTAGATTTGTAACCCTTGCTCAATTATTTAAATTATTTTGCGTGTAATAAAACCGCTCATTTATTTCTCACAGCTGTAGTTGGGAGATTGTTGCCACATTGCAGAACTTTTCCATGATGAGCTCGTGGGTGTTTCTTGATTTACTTGCTCTGAAACAGTAAGTGCGAATATTTGTTTGACTTGTAGGTTTTTTAAGGTCTTTTTTATTGAATGCTGTGGTGGTTTTCACCCAGTGTCCACCCAAACCTCCAGGTCCCCCCTTTCCCAGAGGGAAAGGAAAAGAAGGAGAGGCGAGAAAAAAAACTAGCTGAGAGATAATGGCAAAACAAACTCAGAGTGGCTAAGTACCTAAATTTATGACTAACAAGAACTAAAAGTAATAAAACTAAAATGTAAGAAATAAATTAGTCTTAAGAACACCCCTCTCCCCCCACTCCTCCCTCCCTCCAGCAGTTCCAGGGAGCAGGGACTGGGGGTTTGCAGGTGGTTGTTGTTGCTGCCATTGCTCTTGTCCTGGGGGTCACTCCATGGGGGGCAGTCGGGTCTCTGCCCCCCGATGGGCTCCGTGGGCTGCAGGGGGACAACCTGCTCCCCCACGGTCCTGCCCACGGGCTGCAGGGGGGCCACAGCTCTGAGTCCTTCCCCTGCTCCCCTGGGGTCCCTCCCACGGGGGACAGTCCTGGATAGACCCTCCAAGGTGAGTCCACCCCCCGGGCAACACTTGTACTGGGGGAAAACCTGCTCCAGGTGGGTCTCCTTCTCCAGGAGTCATGGCCATGAGTCTCTTCCAGGATCTTGCTCCATCCTGAGCCTCCCACAGGGCAACATCCCCTTCAGGCATCCACCTGCTCCTCCAGGGGCTGCAGGGAGGGTAGGGGGAATAGCTTTCAGTCCTTCCCCCTCCACCCTGCTCCAGTGTGGGGTCCTTGGTGTCTCTCACTCTGTGTTGTTGTCTCATGGCTGGAATTTCTTACTGTGTAACACTCCCAAATTCTTAAATATGTTGTCCCATTGGTGTGATTGTGATTCTTAATTGGCTCAACTTTGGCCATCAGCAGGAAGTCCCTCCTGGCCCTGGCTGTCCTTGGCTCCAGAGGACTGGAGAAACTTCTAGCAGCTTCTAACAGAAACCAACCTGGAAGCCCCCCCCTTCTACTGAAATTCAGCTACAGAAACCCATGACAAATGCATAGAAAGTTGCTCACTTTGTGAAGAGACTAATATCAAGCGTGCAAAAACTGAAAGCCTGCACAAAGTGACAAAGTTTAATAAAACTTGGAACTTGCTTGCAAAGGAAGGGATATCACTTCATACTACAGTGGTTTTCCACCTGTAATGAAGTTGTTTGAGATGTAGCACGAGTTAAATGCAGACTGCAACCGTAGCCTGAGCAGTCAGGCTTTTACATTCAAAAAACTCTTCATCAAAGGACTAAGGTTTTGCTGATCACTTTGTGTAGCCTTAGCTGATCAGTCTCTGTGAGGATAAAATAACTTAAATAGATGTGTGTGGTAGGAAATAACATATGCTTACCACAAAGCCAAGCATACTTTGTGTTCCTCTTGTGTATTTCTGTTTTGAGATTTGTGGTCAGGGGCAAATGGATGAGTCCCATGTGTCCAGGCTCTTGAGCCACATTTGACCCTCTTCCTATTGTGCAATCCATTTTCCCAGGAATTTGTCAGTCACAGAAGAGTAACATGGGTTTGCTCCCTGGGCTTGGGTTAGCATTTACTCCCAAGACTGTTGGGGTATTTTATGACTCCCTTCTGGAAGGCATCTGTAGTGTGATCATGCATGGTCCATCAATATTCTCTGGAATCTCTTTTGTCCAAGGTGGAAGGTACTACAAGAATCATTTTGAAGAATACATAAGGTGGGGAAAACAAATTTTTCTCTAGAAGGATTGTGGAGGTGTTTAATTCCCTCTCAACTTGTTGACTTTCATAGGGCAGAATTTTAAAATTACATATCTGAAGGAACGGGATATAATATTTTGATTATTACTGCAGTATTTGCTGTTAGGGAGCTAGTCTGGCTAAATCTAGATTAGGAGCAGCCTTTCACCAAGGCTTGATACACGGTGGTGGGTTTCACCTGAGAATGAAAAACCGTGTCTGAAGTCTGACCAGGCTTTTAACCTGTGTCTAAAATGAATAAATTATGTTAGGAGTTAGAAACAGATTAAGAAGAGCTTCCGTGTGTTATAGTCTGAAGGATCCATAAAAATCAATGTTGCAAGATGGCAGTAAAATCTTCTCACTGCCTTGATGCTGAGCTCCTACAAGCAGACACAAAATCAGAGAGGAGGAGGAGGAGGATTGTTTTTATGTCATGCAACTGTTGCTATGAGAATCTTAGTTGCCTTCAGAAAGGTAATTTCACTTAATGGCTGTGATAAGCTACCATTTCAGACATACAAAAGCATTGCATTATAATAGGATTCTGTCAGTTCCTGTGCACCTCTCATCTTTTATCCCAAATAGCTGTTTAGTTATCCAAAGAATCAGGAGCAAGAAAGCAAGTCCTTTCAAGGTTATAGCTTGTCACGCTTGGATAATACAATTCAGAAGAACCTAAACACAACAAATCAAAATCTGTGAAATGATGCATGGCTTCACGCTTCTGTAATTTTGAAAAAGTACATATAGATTTCTTCTTCCATGCCAAATAGCCCTTGAAGTATGTCAAGTATTTATAGCTTTGGATGTCTCACTTGTGCATTCGGGAGTTAATGACTCACACCTTTCCCAAACAATTGAAGTGCTTCCTGAATAGTAGAGAAAACATTCCCTCCTCTGCTCAAGTACTGATTCACATTCTGATTCACATGTGTTTGTTGTCATGTGGCAAACACCATTTGGCATGTTTACTCCTAGGTCTTAATTACCCTTCAGTAGTACTTCTCTCTTTACAGATCTTATTTCCTTTCCTCTCTCAGCTGTGGCATGAAGCAGCACCTAAATTAATAAAAAAAAAATAACTTAGTTCTTCTTCCCATCTTCCTTCCTCTCCCCAGCTGCAGGCTTCTGCTTCTTCCCCTGACACCAGCACCTGGGGACCCTTCACTGAACTTGAGTTGACTTGTTAAAGCAACAGAAAGTTAGTCCAATGAAGGAAAGACTATTTCAGCACTAGGTTTGCAATTCAAATTGGCTCAGTTAGGAGGCTTATAAACATCAGAACCAGCACAAAGGAAGGAGTCACACTGGACTGGGGGTACGGGAGGGGCAAGGAACCTGTGCAGTATTTCTAAATTTAACATAATGAAATAAAAGTAAGCTGTTAATTCTGCTTCACTTTTGTTAAAGGTTCGCTGCTTTTTGTCCCTGAAAGATCTTACTTATCTGGTTCAAGTGAACACAGAATTGAGGCATGTGAGAAGGTAACCAAATGTGCTCTGGGAAGAGAAGGGAATGGCACTCTGGTGTTCTGGCTGTCCCCAGACAGCCTTTCCTTAATTCCTACCCAAATCTGCAGCCTCACACTCTGAGTTGTGTTTTAGCAGATGTCTGGCATAAAACTTCTTAGAGCTGCCCCATGCCTCTTGTCCTGTCTCTTGGGTTTGTGCTACACTAGCACATGTACTTACATAGCAGTGTCAAGAAACAGATCCCAGAAAAACTGGGAATGAGGTGAGTGCTTACTTAGCAGAGTTCTGTCTACCCAAATGAGTTCCTCCTGCAGCCATGCAGAAGGATGTCAGCATCACCAAGGATAAGTTATGTCATGCTTTTTTTTCCCATCTGCTTATCCCAAATTTGTTGCCCTCTCGTTTGTGCTGAAAATATGTTCATAGGACTACACTGGAAAGTTAGGCCATGGCACCTTGTGGGCTTGGCCCCTGGAGTGAGGAGGTGTCTGTGGAGTAGCAGATCTGCACAATGGTAGCAGCAGGATTTGGAGTTCTTAACCCATACTCTCAGATTGTGTACATTTCTGATGCTTTTATTTGAATTAAAAGAAAAGTTGGAGGCATAGCAGGTAGTTGGTTGTTGAAAAATGCAATGAAATGTTGATTGGCTAAACATCACTTTATTTTAGCCACATCCTATTTGCAGGGCTTGGGCTTAGTGAGGTAGCATGCTTTGAGTTGGAAGACCAGTGTACTACTGTAAATGCTATCTGTTCTTTGCAGAAGAATTTGTAGCAGCTAGATCAATTATCTCCAAGATGGTCCTCTTTGCATGGGTTATGTTATTCAATCACCTTTCATTCTGTTAATTCCTCTGCCCTTTATTTAAGCCTCTTGCTGTGTTTCCTCCTCTCTCTTATATGGTTGAATGCATATGTATTTCAATAAACATACCTCTCCAATTTAAATTTACTTATTTGTTTTTCTCCCACACCCAAACAACACAGATTTGCTTCCCCATTTGATAATTTTTGCTGTTGACTAATAGCATTGCTGTGTTATTTCTGCCTCATTAATTCCACAAGTTAAATATTTTAGCAGGTAATCAATACTATAGACAGTTTTGCAAAGCAATTTAGCAAAAACACTGATAGGAAACCAGCACTCTTCCTCTGCCTAAATAAACTAATATACAAACCCCAAGTTTCCCTTCCACATCCTGCACAAATATCTGTCTTCACACACAAATAAAAGTATTTGAAATATGATGAGATTCCTGTGGGTTCTTCAAATGAGCTGACCTTCTCTTGCTATCCCACATTTAAAAAAAAATAATCATTTGAAATCCAAACTGCTTTCCCTGAATTATTCTAACTAGACCACACAGCTTGCAGTTTGCATGTTGTAAGGACAGGGAAGTGTGTGCTGTAATAGAGTTTATTAGGGAAATCTGGAGTGAAGGCATCCATGAACTTGATGGATTGACTAAGAGCATGACTGCTGGGAACTGTTTCTTTCTGTCATCTTTCTCTACAGCATTTGAAAAAGAAATTGAACTAATATCCCTCATACCTCAAAGCTGCGCCTTCAGGGAGCCATTATGTTCACTCCTCTCTTTGCACAGAGGCTAAATTTATTTTATAATCAAGTGCTTTTAATGCAAGGAAAAACATCTGCTTTTTAATGCTGGAAAATGAGCAGAATTTGTCTTCTGAGTATATTGCAAGTGGTGCTGCAGTTCTGGAAAAATCATTTTTGTTTAGGTTTTGGGAGTTTAATTCAAAATTTTAGGAATTTCATCTTAATGGAATTTGGAATATAACAGAAAAGTTTTGGGTTTTTTTGAAACTGAGAAGACTGTCTGAGTACCTTTGACTTGTTCTCTTTTGCTGCCTACAAACAAAGGTAAAGCTTGTCCAGCTGTAATTCCTATGTTCAAACCCACTCTTTCTCACAGGCTGCATTGTCCACCAGATAGTTTTTATTATCTCTGGAGTCTTTGGACTGGTTCATTTTTTCCACAAGTGAAGTTGTAACTCTTTGCAGTAGATGGTTGGTCTTGCTGCGTTTGCATTATTAATGAAAACCCAAATAAAAAGCCTGTCTGCTCCTTGCAGGTTTTCATAGAAGGATCTTTGTCTCTAAAACATTTTGGCAGGGTTATTTAGTGATGTAATTCTGATGTGTCAAATATATTCACGTATTAACAAAATAATTAGGCTATAATAGAATGTATTGTTTTATATAGTGCGTTGCAGTGGTGGTTGTACTTCGGTAACTTTATGTTTTTACTTCTCTTCCTTGGTTGTTAAATATGCTAAATAGAAATGGATTGTCCTTTATCCGTATATTGAAAGCTGCAGTTACCACCTCCCTCCAGGTGCAAAATTCTCATTTTCCGACAATTCAGCTTAGCTAATATGGGAGATGGACTTAGTGAATCTCTTATTCTAATAACTCAGTATGAACTCACAGCCACAGAACAAATGACCAACCTGCAATTCTGTATCTCTGGTAGAGACTGCATCCTCTCTGTGAGAGGCTGGGGGGGAAAAAGGGAAAAAACTCCCCAAAAGAGTTTCTTTAGGAACTAGCTGCTGGTTTTGGATTATGTCCAGAGAACGATTCAAATCTGATCTTCAAAACTGAAAGCCAACTATTAACGTGTATTCAAGAGACCAGCTGTTCCCAGTCTAAGAAAATTACTTCCATTTTTCTATTCAGGCTGAAAAAAAGCACAAAAACAAAATTGAAGTGACCAATTTAAAACAGTATGAGCATTTTTTCTTGTGACTCTGTGTGTGTGAGAGGGAGGAATTAATGAGGTGACTTTGTGAGAATTTTTTGATTATGTGATCTGTAAATTAATCAATTATTCTTCTATGCACTGATTATACTCTGAATAAACTGTGGTGATTCAAAACATACCCAAGCTTCTTGTGAAATCTTGGAATAGTTCTTGCAAGAAATGTGCTCTTGGACCAAACTGCCTAATGAACTGGGTGATACTTGATAGCCTCATGCCAAATGTAAATAAATATTTTATAATTATGGATAAGTTATTCAATGCATTCTACAGTAATGGATCTGGTATCTGTTCAGATGTAGCTTTTATGCCTTTGATTCTATTTTTGGGACTTACAGGGAAATGGAAGCACTTGAGGTTGCTGGAAAATTTTCAGTGTTAGGGTGGAAAAATAAGACTGATGGTGGAAATGCAAGTCTGTTCATTTTGTGAAAAGGTGGATAGAATGAAGTGAAAGTGTCAGTTTTATGACCAAAATGCTTCACAGAAGTGCATTAATTTCCCTGAACTACTTTACACCTTTTTCCTCCCTTTTTTTTTTTTCCAAAAGAGTTGAAATATATTTTGTTGAACCTGCTAACTTTGAGTTGTTTAGTGTGGTGATATCACTTGGTGTAAGCACAATGCTAAAAAAACCCAATATCTGATTTATTAGAAAATAAGCTTTTACTTCTCTCGGTTTGGGCAAAAAGCAAGTTTTTTGAAAACTGGCATTTATGGGAGTTTTAACCATCTCTGAGTAGAGGAGAGAGCATAGTTTCCAATATATATTTTTTTTTTTGTTCCCCATTTTGTTTCTGCCAAAGGTAGAACTTGAACTCCATCGAACCTTCCTCACCTGCCTTTGTTCTTCTGCTTTACTAGATGGTACATTTTTCTTTTTTTTCAAAATTTGCAGATTTTAAGACATTTGTAGTTCTAACCCTCCTTTTATTTAAAGAGAAGTTTTTAAGGGGGGACACATACCAACAAACTTCATTTTCTTAGAATGCCAGTATGGACATGTGGTTTATAAGAAATTAGTAAAATGGAGTAAGTCTTAGAGTGTATTGAAGATGTGTTGTTATGCCATGCCCAACTCAAGTTTTTACCGAAGAATTACCATAATTTTGGAAGATTGTTTCTCTAAATGTGTTTCCATGATCAGAAATAACTTTTAAAAAAAGATTACATTATATGCTAGGAAATTTTTCTCTTGTATATAATATTAAGTAATTAATATTCAGTATTTTTTAATTAATTAATTCAGCATGAGGCTGTTTACAAGTGCCCTCCCAGAGACCCTGGTCCCCGATTGCTCTAAGCTGATCTTTGGCAGGATTGCCAACAGAAGGGGTGTCAGCAATAGCGGCCCTTGGCAGATGTGACCAGCTGAATCAAGTTCCAAATCTGGCTGGAAGTTTTCTTGTGTGGGGATTAGCTTCCAGCCAGATTAGGAAGCACATCTATCTAGCTGATTACACAACCCACAAACACTTTCATCAGCTACAGCTGCCAAAGAAGTGTAAGGATAGTCCCTTTGACCAAAAGTGCAGATTTTTATCATCTTGCACAGATTGTGAATCTGCACCTTAAGAAATACTTTGTTAACATGCAGATGGACTCAGCTGCTTCTGTCCTGTTTAAAAAGAAAAACGAAGCTCCAAAAGCTTGGCTTTAAACATTTTGTAAGTAGATTTATTACTGTATAAGTTTGGATGTTTTGGAGCAGAATAGCCTATAAGCATATTTTGTACCTCAGTAAGCTAAAAAAACCTCTTGCTCATAATGTTTTGTACTCAGCTGTGTTCATACTGCATAAATTTTGCCCAGTTTTTAGCTTCAGATTAAAAGATTGATACAGATGTGAAGGTGTATAAAATACTGGAATTAGAAGTGTCAGCATAACGTAGCTGAAAGATAGTGGATTAAACTGTGATTTTGTTTTAGACTTCCTTTTATTTTTTTTTTTTGTTAGATATCTGTATCTTAATATCTAATCTGTCATTCCAAATTCTTCACTTCCATTTCAGTTGATTTTTCAGGTTTATCTTGGAGGACTTGTCTTAAAGAGGGCATGGAAAGGGAGGTTACGAGATGCTGGTGATAGCGGCACCGCTGCAAGAGTTGAGGCTGTTTCCTGGTTTCTAAACTTTCCAGATCAGTTTTTAAAAATTGCTTTGGTTTCTGTTCCTCATTCCTTTGGAAAATGCTGCTTAGGCTGGACTGACATGGCATGGTTTTGGCTCATCTCTTTCCTCTGCTTGACGTTTCTTCTTGCCATGGCATGCTCAGGTCTCAGCAGTCTCTTGCTACACTACACTGAGGGGATGAAGGTGCTGAGCACTTGCTGCATCAGGCAGGGTGTAGGATGTTTTGGGACAGGGCTGTAGATGTATTGCTGTGTGGTGAATTAGGAAAAAAAAAAGTTTCAGTTGCCACCAAGACACGCTAGAAACATGGAGAGATTTTGTTCTTTTGTTTCTCAGTTCTTTACTTACCCTGGGCAATGAACTTGGATAGTTTCAGTGTGCCAAACACACTCTTCCTGTTGAATGTCATTTGGTGTTTTTCTCTGGGGATTGCTGCAAAGACATTTTTTAAATACGTAAAGTACAAAAGGTAATTAATCATTTCTTAGTAATAACTGTATTCTCCAGCCCCTTTGAAAAAGATATCTCATGGGTCTTTAGTAGACAGTAAAACTGTGATAATGAATACTTTACTTTAATGGACCTAATTGTGAAATAATTTTTACACTCTGAAATCCAGTACATTTTCCCCCTGAAGTAGTTGCTCTGCAGGATGATTTGTTTTTTTCTTTGCTTCAGATACACTTTCAGTCATAAAAGACCAAGGGAGCAGATCAGAACTGGGAGAGCAGGTAGATCAAAACTGAGCATCTTTGTTAGGCAAAGATATTTTTTTAATTGTCACCTTTTACCAGAATAATCATTTAGGTTAATGTTTGAGCACTCAGGAAAGGTGTGTGGTTTTGTGCTGTACCGGGAGGCTGAGGGATACAGTGTGGTTTTCCTTCCCTTAAAAATACCAGTAGAGGATTTCTCTGGGAGTCTCTGCAAATTGCATATCCACAGAGAAAGAAATGACTGTTGTATGGAGAGATGAGGATTTTAACCAAGTATTGGTAGTTTATTAAAAATCTCCTCTGGAGAGGGGTAGCACTTTTGTGTTTCAGTAAGATTTTTGGGTTGCTGGCTGCTGCAGTACTTCTTGTTCTTACTCAAAGTGTGGAGAGAATGATGTTGAATTGTGACAGTGTAGCCCAGTTTTTTAAGGGTGCCTTGCTTAAGGGAATATTCATAGGGCTTAATAATGTATTATTCAGCTTTAAGGTTTATTTGTGGAGATTTGAGTTCAGGAAATGGCATTGTTATGCAAGAATTGAAGCAGCTAAAAGGAAAGGAGATTAATATGCCAAGATTTGGAAGGGCAAGCAGGAATTGGAGGATTATGTTAGCTCTGATTTTCATATTTAAGAAACTTTCTGTAAAACCCTTTTTTTCTGTGGCTCAGAATAGGTATTCAGGATCAAATAGATGTTATTGATATATAGGAACTAAAAATATTTCTAATTTTTGTGCAGAACTTTTAGACTTATTCAGGAGGTTTGGGCATGTTTCACTGTAGGTGTTTTTTGTCCAGGGACTCATTAAAATGAATGTATAAGTAGCATCAGATCACTTTTATTCAGCTTAGTTATTAACAAAATGGAAAGTTGGAGTGATTAAGCCATGAAACTGTAACTATCTCTCGGCAGCAGAGCAACAATTTTGCCTCAGAGTGTTTCCTATTTGATTTCAGTGTTTACTTCAGCAGAGGAGAGAGGCAGAAGCACAGACATGACCTTGTGTGTGTCCGCAGATAAAAAAATCTGGCATTTGCAGATGAGTTTACATTGTGTTACATTTTAAATAGAGAATTTACATTGAATTTTTTATAAAGATATATTTTTATAGATTTCATTTTTATGGTATAGACAGTAAATCATAAAAAAATAGAAAATGTTAAAGTAGGGTTTTGTGCCATAAATCACATCACAATGCTGTACAAAATTGTAGTATAAAAAAAGCTGCTATCCCACATACCACTTTCTCTTACTGCAGAGAAAAGCATAGCATTGTAGCTTTGATGTTATGTCAGCTTTTCACTGGGGGAGAAAAATCTCTTTTTAACAGAGAAAAAAGTTACAAAGGGGTAAGACTGGAGAAAATTAATCTCTATTTATGAAGTAACTGAAGGTCATCAGAGAATACTCACCTTGCCCTGTTATAAAATATAAATAAATAATCCCCATGGTTTCAGAAAGGAAAATAAAGATTGTCAGTATCTTAATGAGGGAAGTACCTAATAAAATGTTAGTGTTGAAAAATACTGACCTGAAAGCCACTGGAAAGAGTAATTTATACATGCAACCTTTCCCACCTGTCTGTAAGAAAATCTGGGGCTCTTCATGGATAACTCGTGTCCTTTGCACCTTGTAACTTCATGTGTCTGTGCTGTAACGTCCAAGAAGACCAATGTGCATTGTGAATCCTTCATTCGACTGCAGCTGGACTGAAAGAGGGGCTTCCTGGGACTGAAAGAGGGGCTTCCTGGCATTCTCAGTTGGGTGGGTCCTGCAGTGTGGCTGGAAGTACCACGGGCTTTGGAATTCCTGCAGCACATTTTGGGGCCTCCAGAGCGCTCGAGCTGCCGAGTTGTGTGTTTTGTGTGTGGTCTGTAGGCAAAATGTTCTGACCTATCAGTGAACGAGAAAGTTGTTGTAAAACTTTTAGTGCCTGAGGAGAGGTGTGCGTGTGAAAATTAAGATTCCCAACTGCACAAATTCCTGCTGAGGAGTGTCAGGCTGGCAAAGAGAGAGGTGAGATACTCTGGAGTGTTCTGTATGAACATATGTGGTATGTATTTCTTGATTGCACATACCACAAAATACCTGGTGTTTATGGCCTGTCATTGTTAGGAAGTGCCTGGCAGGACTGTGTTGTCTCTAGGATTTTGAATTTAAAATTTTATAATGGAATGTGCTGAGGATTGAGACTTTGAGGTAGAAACCTTGAAACTTTGGGAAATACTGATTTAGAAAATTCTGGGTAACGTTCATGTGCACAAATATGCATCTTTCAAATGTTAGCACAGATTATCGCCAACTTGCAGATAACAAGCCTTTAAAGATCTGTGGAAAAAAACAGATGGGGGAAGGCAGCTCATCTTAGTAGCCTAAATTAAAAAAGAAAATGTTTCTGCATGAAACCTTTGGTAATTGTCCTTCCAGGAAAAGCAACAGTAATTTTCACTCATTCAAACTTCACTGCCCTTAAAGAATACTACTTGGGTTTCTGCTGTTCCTCCTTTAGAAGTGTTTGTTGCTTTTGGCAGGTGAGTACCCTAGAAAGCTCAGGGTGGTTATTTTGGAGGAGCTGGAGCTGTTTGAGAAGATAGGGATTTCTGTTTAGAATGGAAAAGATCCTAATGGTCTCTTTGGAGACAGAATGGTCTTTCAAAAATTCTTTTACTTTTTTATATTAGAAAAGCACTTTTCTGTAGGAAGAAAAGATTTGTATGTTGAAGTTGAAATAATCATTTTGCCCCATCAGATCACCTTTCCTCCAAGATTTTTTTCTTTTTTTTACTGCCTGGAATTAGTTGGTCTGAATTTAATTATGTTTAAGAATTAAGGATACACTCTAGTTGCAAAAGAAAATTTAAAAATACACCACCTATTTCTGAATCTTTGTGTCCTGTTTCCAAAGAATATGCAGTGTAAGACCTCAATACAAGCTCTGTTTATGGGAAAATACTATTGTTAATCTTTATCAGTACTGACTATGAAACTTAGATATGCCTTCCTTATTTTAAGTCATAGTTCTGTTTTATAATTTTAAGTGATGTTCTTTCTCCTTGTAGTCCCAAAATGTTATCAAATAGCCTGATCAGTTGAACACTCCCTGTATTATGGCACACTGTGTAAAAGCCTTAAGTGGAAGGTAAATGTGAGAGTGCTAAGAGAACTTTAAGGTCAAGTGTCAGGCACTCTGACAAGGGAGTGCAGTGCTGTGGTTCACTGCTTGTAATAGGAATTGATGTGAGTAAAGGGACATTTTATAAAAAGGAAATTGTAATTAAGGAAATAGCATGTTTCTTAATTACTGTCATTTCAGCGTGATCTACAGTAACGTGGTGGGTTATGTCCTGCTTTTTGTAGGAATGTAACAGACATAGGCTCATCTATTTTTTAAGCATTTTTATCATGTGTTAATTCTGCCTTTTGATTCTGCCTAATTGATTTTGTAGGTAGAGCAGAACTCCCTAGTCATGTGGATAAGGAAGGGAAGGTACAATATCTCATATACAGCATCTGGAAAAAAATCTCTTCCAAGACCCATATGATTAATGTAAATGGAGTGAGAAGTGAGGTGGAGCACCTTAGCTCCCCAGGCCTGTTCCTGCTTAACAAGGCTGGGGAACAGCACAGGATCTCCTCCTTTCCCACAGAGCATGACTGGGCATTCCAGCTATCTACTCCAGCATTTACATTATCTCCTTTAGGAGGGCTTCAAAACAGGAGGAGGAATACTGTAATCAAGTATGGGATGAAATACCAGTAGAGATCTAATTAGATCACTTCCCTCTGTAGGCAAACCTTCACTGCTGCTGAGTGTGCAGAGACCGAGACAGTTCTCTATCAGTAAAGGTGTATATTCAAAGCAGGAGACTCCAAAAAAACCAGGCAACTGGTGTGTTGCAGTTGTTTTTGTTGGGTTTCAGTCATTCAAATCTGGCCATCACAAGCAGACCTAAGAATTCTGTCCCTGTGCACACTTGACATTTGTAGAGAGCTGTCATTTTATTCTATGCACAACCAGACTTAGTTTTGTCTGCTTAAAATAGCAAATTACAAAGATCTTTAGCCTTTGCCATATTGAATAATTTTCAAGCCTTTTTGATCTAATTTTCAGCAATATGAGTTTCTTAAGGTTCCTGATGTTTTGTTTCTAATAATATGGGCTTTTTAAGATAGATGTTCTTTGGCTGACAGGTTATTCCACAGAAGAACATTTGGAGAATATTTATTGACTGATAGATCCTAATGGTTTCTGAAATGCTGTATTCTTGGTTCGGTCTGGAAATCTGAGTAGATACCACATTCTTTTTGTTTGTCTATTGGGATAAGATTAATGAGTCTTGTAAATTATTAAGGGCTATGCTCTCATCTTCCAGACCTAATTTCTCTGAATAGGCGCTGTGTGCTCAAACTGCTCATTAGTAGGTGAACAGTGGCTGACTGTATGTATTATTGATGACTTGGTGGGAATTCCCCTGTCTGGAAAAGGGTGGTAGACTCAGAAATGTTGTGCATGAAAAGGTGATGTTAAAAGGTTTGGCATGTTGTGCATTTATTTCGGAATGTGTGTGTTTTTAGGCTCATGCTATGGGGTACTCAACTTGAAAAGTTGTCACTGGGAAATAGATGGAATCTTGTCTTGAACCCCTCTCCCTGTCCTTACAGACCTGTGAGATTTTTTTATTATAGCTGATATAATCTGAAGCATCTTCTTCTAAAAGCAATACAATTTTATTTAGCATGTCTTCATAAATATATTGCAATTTCTACTGCTGTATTACCACACAAAAATGGGCTGTTAAGCAAAACTAAAGCAATGAAGCAGAAGAGACTCCTAGAGTAGTGTGGCTACTGTAGTATCCTAGATATTATCAAAACCAGCTTCAAAGTGTTACTGCCACCCATCAGGCAGTGAAAACGGGCCTGAACTCACCATCCTGGAAGTTTGAATCTGCTCCTAAAGATCTACTGAGACAAAATTTCATTATTCTTTACCCCATTAAGAGAATATATTACTATTATACATAGGATAACTTTTCTGCTAATGTACAGGTTTAAAATGTTCCAGGGACATAAATCAATACCTTAAAATGAAACCCTAAGCTCAGAATGCCCATTTTCTTTAAGGCATAGCTCGTTCAGGTTGATTGATGACTCTTGGTGGTACATCTCCCCTTAGGCCTATCTAAATCTGGATTGTCACAGCCTTATTGTGTGACATCTCCTGTATCACTCCTGCCCCCTGTGGCTCCTTGTCGTGGCACTTGGGTAGTTTTCAGCTTGACCATCTCCCTGACGTGCTCTCCATGGAATCACAGGAGCATCTGTGTGTGTGCACAGGAAGGGGCAGGGGCTTAGAAGCCACTGACAAGGGCAGGGCTGTGCCAGCCCAGGTTTAGGTAGATTTAAAAGGTTATAGATACAACACCCTTTTGAAACCTCACTCATTTGAAATATATTACCTTCAAGTTTCCACTGAGCCTGGAAGTTTCTAGTTCAAATGGATTTGAGATTAAGCATAAAATTTGCAAAACAATAGAAGAGAGAAAAACGGTGTCATGAGTCATAAGCATAGGACCTTCCCCCACTGTCTGCTTAGAATGGCTGAGATCCTGGGGATTAGTTAACAGAAAAACTGTAGTTTCCAGCATGCAGTCAGCTGTTAGGTCTACTGTACTTGGTTTGTTGGAATAAAAGAACCAGATTAGTCATCAAAACTTAGTGTTAGCATAAAACCCTGTAGTTTATGACAACTTTTTTTTGGACAACACAGCTTAGATGGTGTGTTAAATGCTGATGTTTGCTTGAAGTTTATTGTTTTTATATGTTGGCAAAGTGCCCTTAAGTGTCTAATAGATGTGTGGCATTTGGGTTGGTCTGTTTCATTTTCCTTCTCAGGATATTTATCATTCAGAAGCTCATCAGCAGATGTATTCTGCAAAGCTTTTACAAGATTGTGATGATGTCCAAGTATGTTCTTGGAGTAATTTTAATGTTGAACTTTAAATGGGACTGCAAAGGATTTCTCTCTGAATTTCTTGCTGGATCATTTCCTAAGCCTACATAACTCGTATCTGTTACCTGTGGACATGCAGAGCTCGGGGCCTTGGACCACACAGCCTTTCTCAGAAGCAGGGAGTTGTGGAAATGTTCACCTTCTGACCTAACTGGCTTTGGAGGACTGGGAAGAGTTTTGTGCAGCTTGGCTTCCAGGCAGCTGTCTGTGCCCATCCCTCTGCCTGTTGGACTGCAGTGACCATTGGAAACTTGTAAAACCTTTCCATTCATGGGCCTTGATACCTGCTGGTGTGGAACAGCCTCGGCTGACAAGTTCTGTGCTTGCTGCAGCAGCTGCCTGGATGTTGTTCAGCTCCTCTGTAACTCATTCAGCAGCACTTTGACATTCTTGAGAGCAGACTTGCAAACACCAGAGCATATTGTTTTCAGAAATACTGAATTCCATATCCATCCCCATCTCTTTCCAAAGCTGGTTTTTATTCTAAATTAAGGCATTTTCCTAACTCGTGTCCAACCAAATTGATGTTTCTTTTCATGATTTTGCTGAGTGAATAATGGCGTTATTGACAAACAAGATACTTCTTTCTGTATGGTTGGGAAGATAATGTGGCCAAACTTGGAGTTTAACAAAATCTAGAACTGTTTTTCAGCACTGAGTAGGAAATCATTAGCTCAGGGAACTGTACATGGCACTGTTCTGAAGGCTATGGTAGGAAATAGTATATTTGAATTGGTAAAATGGAGTGTGTTGAAATTTTCTATGGAACTTAGAATTTTTGTGACTTGTGGAGTTCTTAAAATCTGTCTTCTCAAGATTTAACCATTTAAATACTTTTACTGTGCATCTGCTCCCTACTCGTCGTTGCCATGTCCTTCCCTCATTTTTAGTTTAAGGTTGTTCTTTCCCCTCTCTTAATGTTTCTGTAGCTTATCTCGTGTGGAGAACTGAAGCTGAGATTTGCATCTGTGGTGTCTCTGCAGCCCAGTAAAGCTCAGCTTCTGTCCTTTTCCTGGTCATCCATTCCCACTCTGCCCTGCTTCCTGTGCCATGCCACCACATGTGTCTGTGCACCCACGTGGTGAACTGAACCAGGAAAGTGATTCAGCTGGGGAAGAAAAACCCTGCCAAAAAGACCAACTGCCAGCATAAAGCCCTGTGGTCCTGAGTGGTTGGGCTGGCATGGGAAGAAACAGTTGGGGGAGGGAGGGGGAAGGTAGGAGTTGTTTAAGTTTGTTCTTCTGATGAAAAAGTTATGGTGGAGTCACAGCCTGAAATTAAGGTTTTGCCTAAAAGTGATCTGTAAATGGAGCACACAAACTAAGACAGATCACTAACATGAACATGGTGTTTGTTTCAAATCTTTGCGTTGATTTCACCCAGGTCACGTCCTTAGTAGGTTAAATTAAATCAGCACTGTATTCTTGGGTAAAGCAAGCACTCCCATACTAGTGATGTTGATGAGGCTCCAGTGAACTACTAGATTGCTGAAGTTTACTGCAGTGAGGTTTTCGGATGCAGTTTCTGTGAGCCAGGAGGTTTGCAGTTTGCAGCCTTTTCAAGTGGCACTGTAGAAGGTGATAGTTGAACTGCAGGTGTTGGTCACTGGTGCCCTTTGTGCTGCCCATGTGTGTGGGGACCAGCCCACTGAGCCACACCAGCATCTTCTCAGTGTTCATGTGCACATTGCTGCACTGACTCAGCTTTGGCTCTGTCAGGGCAAATGAGGAGGAGGAGGATTCTTCATGGATCAAGTATTCCAGTTAGTTTCCCAGTTATTTTCCTTTAATGCTAGAGACAAACTTGCAACTAAACTGTGTGTGTGTGCTACTGTGTGGCTTGCAGTTAGCAGTGATCCATCTGGAACAGAGCAATTGGGAGGGCATCCTCAAAGCACAGTAAGAACATAATCCAATCTAGAACTTGATGCTGCTAAGGAAGTTCCTGAGCACTCTGCCCTTCCCCTTCCTCCCCACCCACATTCGTGCTGCCACCTCAGATCTTTGTCAGCTGATTTAACTCAGCAGAACATGAACCTGGCAAAGAGAAGAGAGTTTTTTCTGCTGTGTTAGGGAGTGGATGGGCACAGAAGAGGAAGCAGAATGGCATGGCTGATAGCAAAGGCAGGGAAAGGAGGGAGTCCTGTCTTTGATCTCTAAGGACAGTCTTGTGTAAATTCACTCTTTAATGATACAGGTGATACAGATAAGGAGCACTGCCTGTAGCATTAACACTGTGTACGTGTGCATTGCTTACACCAGTACCGTCGTGTGTCTTAAGGTGTCAACAACAGGCCTTGTTGCAAAAGCTGACTTTTGTGCTGTCACTTGTGATACTGAAAGAAAGCTGAGATTCTACTAGCAATCCTAAAGCTACTGGAATTAAGTAATTTTATACAGTAACTATTGGTAACTAGGAAAAAACTTGTTAGAGAGTATATTACGCTAAGGAGGAACCCAATTAAGGTTGCATTCAAGTTGCCCGAAGGGAGAAAGCAAGCCAAGATGTGCAACTATGCTGGAAACTCTGAAGTCCAGAATGCTAGTCAAATCCAGAAGGATGCTCAGTTTGAGTTTTTGTTGAATACTAGGACAAAGGAAGACATAGTTATTATATTCATTTTCCCTTCGTTTCGAGTGTCTGACGATTCAAGTCTGTTGGGCAGGCTGCTTTAGCACAGGAGAGGAAGAAAGCTCCTAATGGGTATCTATCTTATGGAGAAAAAGGACTCCAGTTCAATATGCATCCAAATTTCTAATTCTTAAGTAGTATCTTCCTCAAAGATAAGGGAATAATCAGTTTGCTTCTCTTACATAAGGAAAATCACCTCCAAATACTCATAAAGGGAAAGAGGATTTATTTTTATTGTGGTATACATTTCTGAATATTTTTGTATGTTAAGCAGCTGTTATCACGAAGGTATGTGTTTTCTTGTCTATAGAAACTTTGTGTAATGCTCAAAATTCTGTGTGGCAATAGGACTGAGCCTAAAAAGGAGTAGTGGAAATGACTCTCTGAGCCGTATTTGGGAACCCAGGAAGGTAATGGCTGTGTCAGAGAAGATAAAGGGAAGAGAGATTGCATGAAACCCATCAGAACTCTTAAAGTGCAGCAATGCAAAACCATTGGTGTTTTAAATAATGGTTAAAATGGATTCTTGTCTGGTAGTGCTGGACTACTTGAAATTCCCCTAGATTTAAATAAAAAGGGAGACGGAATTTTAACGGGCTCATTTGGTAGAAAAATGGCCTGCAGATGGGGTTTGAGAGAATAATAGGCAGCAGATTACAGTGGGAAAATCGTGGCAGAGCATCAGACTTTGGTTGGTTTATGCAGAGTGGGGAGATAGGAAGAATTCCCACTGCAAACCACCAAAATATGCTCCTTTTATTCCAGTGGCTTGCAATGGACTGTAGCTGTTCATAGCAGCATTAAGTTTATGAAGTCGTATATGCTGAAAAGTTTCAAAATACCAGAAATGCTACATGATGTGCAAATATTATGAGTGGGTTTTCTCCTGTTTATGTGCCTCCTTTCAAGAACAGTCGTATGTGGAAAAGCTTATATTTCTTTCAGTTTTGACCTGCTTTTATCCAGGGCAAATGCCTCTTCCCTAGTTCCCAGTGTCCTGAAATGTTGTTAGTAAATACTGGATTGTATCAATACGTCAGATAGTCTACTGAAAATCTAAACATGGATTTCTTTTTCAAACCCGCATACCTCTACCAAAGTAGAAGGGTTGTATGAAGAAGGCAAAAATTTTACAGTCACCAAAAGTCAATTATAAAGTGAATTTCTAAGCAGGAAAGCTTACATATCTATGTATGTATGTGTATATATGTATAAGCACTATTTTTCCCTCTCTTCTATCTTGCTCTTGAGAAAATCTGAAATATACTTGTTCTAACTTAACAACACAAAAATAAAATATTGCTTTGTCAGACTACAAAAATTAAAACATTCTCATGAATCCCTGCAAGGATTTTTTTATTAAATAACAGAAGTCAACATTTTTAATGTGACTTACAGCCTTTGTGAGCACAGTTGTGATCTGAAGAAATATACCCTAAAATTCCTGTGTGTGCTTGTGCAGCCCAGGGATGCAATAATGTGGAATATGTTTCATGTGTGCTTCCTGTGGGGTTTTTCTTTGCCTTTTTAAATTATTTTTTTAAATAACAGACTTTGGTATTTGAGATACTGGAAGTAAGAAGGGGGTCATTTCTCAAAAAAATGTTAATAGAATGCATTCTGTGGCAGCAAATGAATAATATCCATCTCTGGAATGAGCAAACTTCCTGTTCTGCCCTTGCCTTGTTGTAGCAGCTTCCAAAGAGGAGCAGAGCTTTGAATGTGTGTGCAGGGCCTGCCGTGGGCGGGTTTGGGAACATTTTTTAATACAAGATGTTTACCCCAAAGGGGACTGTACTTGCAGTGACCTTACCTGACCTGAGCTGGAATTCATTAAATACTCCTCTAGGAAATAAATGCTCCCACAAGTGGTTTCCTACTGTCCCACCAGTGTATAACCAGTGGTAAGGTGAGAAAAGCAACTTGTAACAGGTGGTTCTGTTGTGCTTCAGGTCTGGCAGTAGGGACCTGAGAGGAGCCTGTTTGCAGACACTGACCCATGTACTTGCTCCAGTGTTTGGGGAATAATTTGTACTTATGGAATTGAATGATAAAGATCCCAGTTGGCTTTTAATACCAGAAAATACAAGTGAGTTCCAGGTTTTACACTTAAACCTGAAAAGTATAAGTCAACTAGTAATCATTCTTCAGACTCCTTTACCACCACCCGCTGTCCATGTATCTGCAATCTCTTTCTCTGCCATTACTTCCTTTCTTTCCCGGCTAAATATCAACGGAGTTGGGATACAGAGTCTCATTAGTACCTGCTTCTAGCACGGTTGTCCCTTTATAGATGGGGTAGAAGATTACAAACTGCAGTAAAGTGCTCATTTGAGGGGGAAACAGAGCACACGGAAATTGTTTCAGCTCTGTAAATCGGGAAGGCACAGAAAAATAAGCTGATTTTTACTACAAATCTTAGTTTGCTCCCTATATTAAATCTTCTCTTAATGATGCTGGAACAGTTCTGCTGCTTGTAAATACAAAGAATTACAGTGAAGCTTTTTTTATTGTGTTTTTTCCCCTAAATGTATTTTCTCTATCTTTAAACATGCTTCTTTGTTCTCACTGCTCTAGAATTTTTTTTATCCCCTTCTCAAAAGCTTCTGAGTATGACACAGTCTCACTTGAAAAGAATGCAGAAGAAGGCAGGGCAGAAAGTTGGAGGTATGGAGCAGCACCCACTGGCATGATTACAGGCAACAGGACACTTTCCATGGCAAGACAGGTAGAGGGGACCTGTAAAAGAAATCACAGATCATATTGCCATAGGAAAGAGTAAACAGAGGTGATACACAAAGCAAATTGCTTATCTGCTTTCTTTTTCTTTTTTTTCTTCTTTAAAGAATCTGGCTGCTCAAAACAATTGCAGAGGTGCTTGAGATAAAGCTGTTAAGCTGTGGAATGTCCTTCTACAGGATGTTGTGGATATGGAATTGTAGAATGGGTTCAAAAGGTAATTGGATAAATTTTATGATGGAAAATTCCATGCAAGAATATGAAGTACAGGGACCCCATCACTTATTCAGGAAGTTTCTAGGATGCAAATTGCTGGAGATAGGAGAGATTTTGGAGAAAGTGGTGCCTTTATGCTCTGAGCTGCTGCCAGGAGCAGTCTGATGGACTGATTGAAAGGGGGGCTGACCTGCTAGCCTGCTGCCATTCTGGAAACACTGTCTTCTTGGGGACTTTCCTTGGGATATTTATGATCCTTCTGATCTCCTTCCCAACATCTTTGGCATTTGACAACTTTGCTTAATCTACAGTTTGTTACCTCTGTTGTTTCAAATGTCTTCAGCTGAATCATGTCTTCCCTTCTGAGATGAAGTCTGTTATGGGAAGTTAATACTGTAAGTGAATAACTTATCCTGCACAAGTGGAGTCACTTGCTTTTCCATGAAAGTCTGCTCCTCTGTCCCTAAATTTATGTTTAGGGGTAAAATGTTTGAAAAAGTAACTTGTTACTTCTGCTTTTCCAGTTTGTAGTTTTATTCTGAACTAACATATAAAAGCATTTTCCAGAGGAGCACTTAACAGATTTCTCTGTAGCTTTGGTAACTGCTTTTTAGAAGTATAACATTCACGGAGGTCATTTCACCCTGGACAGTTGCTCTGGCTGACTGAGACATGTTCTTTGGCCCTGTAGTCTACACCAACCTGGCAAATTGTTCCTGTCCAGCAGCAGTTCCTTTGATCCAGAATTCCCCCATTTCTGCTGTTACACTTTTCCTGTTTTCTGTGTATTCCCAGTGAACTGTTTCTCAGCTATGTGTTTGCAGCTGTTCATGTTATCAAGTGTCTCCTTTTGCATTACTGTTTTGATAGTAATTTACTACCCTATTTTGACTTCATATTGCCTTTCTTTAACTGGGGATTTCAAATAACCATCTCTCTCTGGGAAGAGAGTTTAGAATTAAAGCTGCTCAGATTCTCCCTTTTTATGCAAGTACTTTTATCAATGCAAGTGCATAACTCTTACATTAACCTTGGTACTAAACTTTGGTATCATCCTTTTGATACTTTTTCTTTGCAGGGAATGCTGTGCCCTGGTAGAGGTGAGGCTGCAGTCAGCTCTAGGATGTGTCTAATGACAAGCCAGAACTAGAGTAATACTTGCAGTGTATTGTCCTCTGCTTGCCTGTTTCTGATTGCTCAGTACCAATTGTTTCCATCTTGCAGCTGTTTGATACTACTGCCAAAACTGCTAATGCCCAACCTGTCTCTAGTAAGGGAGAGTTTAAAACAATAATCTTTTTCTTCAGAGTTTGAAAGATTTAAATCCTTCAGGTTATCATGCAAAGTTTACCTGGTGCATTCAATTCTTATGCTGTGGTGAAGTGGTTAAATGTTGTTCATGTTCAGCAGTGCAGTGCTGTGTATGCAGGTCACAGGCAAGAGAATTTCAGATAACTTTGGGGCAAAAAATCTTGAACCATTGAACTCTTGCAGAATTTTGTGCCATTAAATGCATACTCTGTATCTTAATACTTCAGAAATATGAAGTGCTACTTGCAGTTCCCTATTACAACTCTAGTTGATTTCCATCAGATATTTTTAAACTGCAGTCAGAAGAAGGAAAATTGCCTTAAATACTTTGGGAAGAGAAATAGCACAGCAAGGAATCACAGCCTTTTTCCCATGTCCTCAGGCCTTTGCTACAGGGCATTACTGTCACCCCAAGTGCTGTTTGCCTCAAGGTGTCTTTTCAGCAAACACTGCTGGTTTTGTTAAGTTTGTCAGTGTTCAGTAGCATTTTATATTCAGAGCACTGTATGTTGTGACTTGTCTTCAAGCTTTGCTCATTCTGTTGGCTACAGTTCTGGTCATTTAACTGAACTGATGTTCATTTTCTGACCTTTTCTCTTACCTTCACCATTTGTTGCATTTCTTTGCCTTCTGGCTATTTCAACCAATTCAGTTTGCTTTCTGATGTAGTTTCTTGCTTTAGAGTTGTGTATTATATTAGTCCCTTTCTCACTGCAAGGTCAAATGGTACTTCATTGTGAAGTCAAAATGTGTGGATTGGCTCTTGTCACTAGCTTAATTTAACCATCATTTATTTTCTTGGAAGGATTCCATTTTTTATCGATTTCATTTATCTTATTACCTGCCTTTAAGTAAAACTGACAAATGATAGCAATATATGGAAGATATTTTAGCATAGTCTTTTGAAAATCATTTTCCTAATGTGTGAATTCTAGTCCAGACCAAACTTAATAGTGTTACAAAATGTCAAAGCTGGTAAAACTATTAAAAAAGAAAAGGAACTTTACCTAATGGCCCATGTATATGGCTTAACATTTAAGTAAAGATTGCATTTCTGACTGAGTGCTGAGAAAAACTCAGCGAGAGCATTCCTCTGTAGCTTCCTGCTGAAGAAAGTTTTCCTTGCCTGACTGGAGCTGTGGGAAGAGCTCAGTGCCACACCTCTCTGGAATTTTCCAGCATTGTGTGGGATGCTGTTCACTCTGCCTGCTGCTGGAGCCCCCTCTCCTGGGGCACTCTGGCTCAGGGCTCCAGTGCTGGTTTGTGTTAAAGCTGAGTTGGGTTTCTGGACTGGATGCTTCGGTATTGAGAGGAGCATTGCCAGTGTGAGTGAGTTGGGAAGCTGTGCTTGACAAGCCAGGGAAACGGCAGGGTCATGGACAGAGCCATGGAGATCTTTCCCAGGAATACAGGATACATAACTGAGGATCAGGAGATGGATTTTCTTCCCTAGTCAAAGGAAGAAACAAGCTGCAGGGTGAATCCGCAGGTCATGGGTGCAACCTGAGGCTGGGATCCCCCCCAAATTCCACGGCTTGCAGATGGCTGCATTAACCTGCTGTCCTTTGGGAAGTGATAGGACACCCCCCCTTGTCATGGGGGAGAAGCTCTTCTCCACGGACACCCCTTTGTCGTGGAGGAGAAGCTTGTGTGCCCTTATGAGGCTGTGAGCTGTGCTGGGGGTGGTTTATGCCTCTGGTAGGGTCTCCCATGCTGGTCAGGTCTCAACTGAAGGGTCAGACAAAGTGTGTCCTCGGGCAGGATGGGCTCGTCAGCCACCCGGCAACCATCCTAGGAGAAGGACAACTCTAACTCCAAAACCGGGCAGGTGGAGCTCGCTCAGCCCTATCAGGCCATCCATCTAAGAGAAGGATACTCCAACCAAACCTCCATCCTGAGGACCTCGCTGTCACCGTCCAAGCTTGTTGGACCCTGGCAGATGAACCTCAGGAGTAAAGGGTGCGGCCAGTTCTGGGCACGCTGTGCCTCACCTAAAAAATCCCCTGCGCAGGCTTGAGGGATCACCCACTCCGCGTGGGCAGAGCCCTCCCAAATCTTCCTTCAGGAAGTCTGGCCGTGATCATGATGATGATGATAGGCCCCAGAGGGAGGTGTTGGGATTCCTGCTGTGTTGATCGTGGGGCTCTTACTGCCTCCATGCAGGAGCCCTTCCCGTCTGTGGCTTTGTGGTGCTGGCCTGTTCAGCAGCCTCTGCTCCCAGGAGGTGCATCCATTTATCTGAGCGGCTTCCAGGAGGACAATGCCACGCACACATTCGGTCTGTGACTTTCTCCTCGAATCACAAGCCAGGACAATTTTCTCCTTGCCCCAGTTGCACATGTGTGGGCGTTCCCTGCCCGAGGGAGAGGGTTGGGCACTGCCAGCCACACTCGTGTGTGCTTTTGGGATGCAGGAAATCCGCTGCCGTTTCACAGCTTTATTTGGTGAATGGAAACCAGGCAATGGACATCATTCAAGAACAAGAAAAATGGCATTTCCAGCAGAGTGTAATTTTATTTTTATGGTCTTAAGAATTCCTTTGTTTGCAATTTTGGCTTAATATATTCATGATCCTTTGAAATAGGGCTGTGTGTGAAGATGGGGATTTTAAATTGCTGCTGTTGTTGTTGTTTCTGGTTTATATAAATGTATATATTCTGTAAAGATCAAAGGTGACCTGGAAAGAGGCTTTGTGAGAGATTATGCATCCAAATGATTTTTTTTTCCAAGACAGTGGGGTTGGGGGGAGGAGAAATTTTAAGCTTGTTCTCTCAAACTTTGATTTTGTTCAGCTTTCTTAGTTTCTCAAGATATTTTATTTTTACCAGAATTTCTAATAAGCCACTGGAGCAAAGTATTTGCAAACAAAAATAGCATTACGTATTTCAATAAAAATCTCATAGCTGATCGCAGACACACATACACCCTCTGTGGTTATGCCATTAATTCTCTTGAGAGATTCCAGGACATTTTTCAAGGGCAATCTGCTCTTGTATACTATTATTTGAAATACATGGATTTTCTTTAAATCTCTTCAAGAAGTCTGCTTTATTTTTAAATTTCTATTTGCATGTCAAATTTATGACTTTAGGTTATGATAATGCTATTTCCAGTGCTTCTGAAAATACCTTTAAAGTCTGCCTTCATGATCTGTCAACTCAAATTATTACATTTGCGTTTTTTTTTTTAGAGCCTATACAATTAAAACTAATTTGTCTGTGTTTTATAATAAAGTTTAAGAGGGAAGATGAGGCAATTTGGAAATCCTGCTTTATACTCTTATTAAAACCCAGAAATGTTCTATTAGGACTGAAAGGAAAGTCTGGGAAGAAAATGGCAAATCCTAATGTATGAAGTCGTAGAAGTCTTGTCAAAGAGTACTTAAGAAACTGTAAATGATTTTGTTTAGTTAAATGAGGAATTAGGAATTTGCTTAGGGGAAGATGTGGGTTGTAAGTTGTATAAAACAGAATCAGAAAGGTTGTGGGAGATGACAGCAAGGTGCACATCTTGGATGTGACAGAGTTAATGGCAATTCATGTGCTTATGTAGGGAAAGTTATTTCCAGTGCTGTGATAATATGGGGAAGTTTTAGAAAGTTCATTTAATGTCACAAATTCTTCGAACTTACACAGGCACAAACATTATTTGATGGTAGTTGAATGTTGTCCATAGTCACTTGTTACCTTCTAAACAGCAGCAACAGAGAGAGAATATGATTATCATATTATAAACCAAAAAGTAGAAGTGTTGCTTAAATATTAAAAATGTGAGTATTTTGTGTTCATACTTGAAGTGAATTTTCTTTATTAAACCAATATTTTATGAGATGATTTGGAGAATCTGGAGGAAAATTCTTAGTTAATCCCCCAAAAGTGAAAGTTGTACCATTCTTACTCAAGGAGGCCATTGTTCCTGCAGAAAAAATTTGGAGAAGAAAAATACCAGAACAAAGTAAAGCCGTGGGGTCTGTGTCATTTCTCAGCAGTGCTGCTGTGCCCTTCCCTGTGCCAGGGGTAGAACCTGTCCCATCACGGTGGAGAGCGTCGTGTTCATACAGCTCTGCACGTAGGAGTGAACAAGTGTGTTCCAGGAGGGTTATATGGAAGGATGGAAATTTAAGCAGCACTACACATAGGCAAAAAACCTGTTCCATTCAAAAACCTATAATAATTGTATTGTATAAAGAAAAACACTCAAACTCTGCTACTTCATCAACATTTCTCCTTCCCTTAGTGCTCCCCTCACTTAGCCTTTACCAAGAGCTGCTGTAAGGAAATACTTCTCTGCATTTTTTTTTCTTCTGTCATTCTGTGATAATGATGAGCCTGAAACTCTTCTGCAGTACTTCACTAAACTGTGGCTTCTGTCGGATAAATTGCATTGGTAACATTTTCCTTGATCCCCAAAACCTTCATTTATCTTCCTATTAAAAATATATCTATTTTCTAACTTCTTCCCCTTATATCTGTAAAGCACAGAATATGATGTGGTTTCTGCATTGATTTTCAAGATGATTTTTAGCCTGTCAAAGACCTTCTGTCTCAACAACTATGAAGCAAAGATTTTTTGAATAGATGAGAAAGTGCAGCTGCCAGATTAACAGACGCAAGAAACTGGAAGGGAAGGATTTCACAGATGGTTCTAATAAAACTCCACAAACAGCAAAGTGTGGTGGGGGAGTGGGTTGAAATCAAATTGTAATCCCAGTGCAAATTTAGGGATTAATTTGTGAAAGACAGTTGCACAAGCAGTCATGTGAAGGTTTGGGGTTGGGTGGAGGGGTTTATTGTTGGTTCAGTTTTTCCTGTGACTTCCCCCTGTATCCCTGTTGCTCCCTGAGCTTGTGCTGCTGTGCCCAGGGCCCTCGTCTGGAAAACCATATTCATAGGATTTCTGTGAATGTGAAACACCAGAAAAAACCTGGCTTTTCAGCAGCTGTTGAGGGAGGAAAATTTGCCTGTTAGAGCATATAACAGTAAAAATGGTGCAGAGTCTTCTGGTGCTTCACTGACAGGTTCATTGCTCCTGTTCCTGCATGTTCCCATGGCCAGAGTTAGGAGTTCCTTTTGGCCAAGCTTTGATAAACTAGGTGTTCCTTTATAAGAAGCTTGTACTACGTGATTTGTTCATAAGGGTGGATGACTAGCTCTGCTTTCTCCTTTTATTTGATGGTATTAGGTCTGTAATATTAGGCCAAAAATTAATGAATAACAATTGCTGTAGGAGAAATGCAGCTGAGGGCCTGGATAGTCCTTGGTGGTCTCAAATTCAGTCACTAATTCTTGACGTGACAGTTTGAGAATCTTTGGTTCTTCTGGCCAGAAAACCTTATTCTCACCTCATTTCCAGAACCAAAGTAGTCAAACCTGTATTTTTTGCCTCCTTATGCTAATCTTTCTTCAATGAAATGAAGAGTGTTTGAGAGCACACAGGCTTTCAGCTTACATGGCAGCCCTTGGGGATGTCTTCATCTTGCTGTGTCAAAAGCTTTTCAAATCAGCAATTCAGAAGTAGCAAATCCTTCAAATGCATGAGTAACAGATACTTGTTTTTAAGAGTTCTTAGGCATGAACAAGTCATTAAGTACTTCCTTTCTCCCTGTGAATCAGTTCTATTTTTAGCACTATATTCATCAGGTGTTTAATATTTTAAAAAGTAAAAAGTTTTGACTTTTAAACTGTTTTTCAGAGTCTTCTGTCTGTATCCCTGACTCTATTAAAACCGTATCTGCAAAGGGCTGCATATTCCCTGTACCGATGCGTTCCCTTTCCTAATCTCCTTTAAGACTGGATATAGTCTGTCTGCAGCATTTCTTCACCCGAGGAGACAGTTTTGAAGTGAGGAAGTTACTGCTCTGAAAACAGAGCACATCCCTCTTTCATTGCCTGATCAGTGATGGGGTGATGCCACTTCAAAATGTGGGCTTTCCAGTGTTCAGCACCAGCTGCCAGCAGCATCCCCTCGTGCTTTGGAGGGAGCTCTGGAAATTCTTGTCTGCAGTGTTTTTGGTGCCAGGTGACCCTTGCAGCCTCTTTGGTAAAGCTGTCACACACCCACTGTGTGCAGGAGGCCTCTGGAATTCCATTGAAGGAAATCCATGGTTCAGTGCTGTGCTTTGGCTGTGGATGTTGACCCTGTGATGGTGTTACATTCTGCTGATGCAGTCCATTTGGAAAGAATCTGTTTCCCTTCTCTTTACTATATCATGCAAAAAGGATAACTAACATGAATATTTATAATTAGGTGTTTTTACAGGGGTTTGCGTCCAAGATACAACATGCTGAGACGTTAAATGGCATGAATGTTGCCAGAATTCCTCCAGCTTGGCAAAACTGACAGCCAGCTGAAAGCAAAGACTAGTTTTTAGGATAAAAAAATCAGGTCATGCATTGAATGCTAAAGGAGCACTGGTTGTTCACAGCCGGGGAAGAGCTCGCTTGAAATAAACATGAACAGGAAAAACATTTCCCAAATGATGCTTTGTTTCCTTGTGGATCTGCCTCCATTTCTGCCTCCTTACACAGTCAGCAATCATAATTCAGATGGTGGGTTTTGAAATGTAGTCATCTTGTTACTGATCTTGTAATGAGGTGCCCCTTTATCCAGTGCTGTCACTGGGATTGACAGGAGGAAGAGCTGCTCGCAGCCTTGGCAGTTGCTGGAAAGTCGGGATGTTTTGCAGCAACGGCTTGTGATTCATTTGTTTAGCATTGCTCACCCTTTGTTTTATGAGGGCAGCTTGAAGGGGACTGAGTCACATGGCAGTTCTTTTCATACTGGGCTCCTACTGTCTGCAGCCTCTGCAGAAAGCCAAGAGAAAAATGAAGCAATTTACCTACATCTTTGTTTACTCCTCCTTCATGTTAATTGTCAAATCAGAGCAGCAGCTAAAATGAAAAGATTTCATGTTATCTTCATGAATTAACTTAAAATGTTGCAAATTAATCTGTAGTACTGGAACAGAAGTGAATGCAGAGTGGTTTAATTCTTTTCTTTTTGAGTAGCAGATTGCATTTTTGAAGTCACTGTGCTGCTTGTGAATACACTGACAACACATGGTCTCTATACCACCTGTTTCCTTAGGTGGTATATTCCATTTAATATGCAATGTGCTTATGTTGGAGATAAAATGATTTCTGTGGCACCTGTTAAAATATAATGTAATGGCAGTTTTAAAGAACACCTAAGTGATCCTCACAAGCTATAGGAACACCAGAATTGTAGAAAACTGTGGTAGTGAATCTCTGGCATCTCCAGCTGTCCTAGAGCTGTTCAAGTGCAGCTCTGCAAGGAAAGGCAAATGGCCAGCAGACCCTATTGCTCCTGATGGACAAAGCCTGCAGAATTTTAGGACAGAAGTACAGCGTGCAGCAAAAGTTTAAAAATGTGTGTGTTTATAATTTATTACACAGATCCAGCTCTGTCAAGGTTTTCCTGTTTTGGTGTTCTACAGAGACATGCCCAGAGGTGCATCCCCACGATGTGGGGACAGATCTCACAGGCTGATGGAGCCAGGGCTTCCTCAAGCAGGAAAAATCCAGGAGAAATCCGGCCCCCTCCCTGACCAGCTGCTTTGACTGGAGCATCTTGCCTGATTCCACAAAGGTCCTAGCCCCTTGTTCTTCTAGCCAGTAAGAAAGGCATTTTGGAAGGGATTAAGATTTTACACAAGCCTATCACCTTATGGAGAGACTTTAGATAATCTTAAATGCGTCCTTTCTGTACCATGGAGTATTTGTGCATTTCTGTGTTCTTCAGGGCTGATTTTTTCTTATTTAAAAAAACTCCATAATATGCAAAAATAATTTGCTGCTGATTGAGGTTCCCAAAGTTACTGAGGGCTGTGGTGTTCTTTCACCATTCCTTCTGGAGGTTTTGCAGGGCCCTGTTCTT
This sequence comes from Formicarius rufipectus, assembly GCA_013399695.1. Classification (NCBI taxonomy): domain Eukaryota; kingdom Metazoa; phylum Chordata; class Aves; order Passeriformes; family Formicariidae; genus Formicarius; species Formicarius rufipectus. Next base: position 339,228 of record VXAU01005785.1, on the reverse strand, counting down.
CTTCCTTTTCTTCCCCTACGTTGTTTCTCTAGGTAATCCTATCTGAAAAGCAAATTGGTTGGTAATACTCAATTTGGGAGAGGAAGATTCAATCTTGTCCATCCAGAGTAAGCTTTTGACTCATCTCTAATATCTCCATTTATATGATGGAACCACAAGTTCAAGTTTAAGATTAATTTATTGTCTATTCCTTTGTCTGCCTTCAGTAGGAGAGTATTCACCCTTCTCATTAAGTACCTTTTCAAGCACATAATGTGTGTTTTCTGTTAGGATGGTTCACATTCATCTCACCTGTTGCTACTCATGTGCAGAGCTGTTTCAGTATCTTCCTTCCAAATGTCCTAAAAAATGGTTTTTGTTATGATGATCATGTCAAGGCATTTTGCTTATGCTGCTCAGCAGCTGGTGGCTTTGCTTGTCATGCTGCTCAGTCTGGGCAGGCTCACCCGGCTGTGCTTGCTTTGCACAGAAGTGTAAGTGCTTTGCTCCTTGTTATCTGTGGCTTTCATAATAGAAACAATTTGTGTTTCCTTTCTTGCTGCCAAGTCTGTCATCCACAAATGTGTTCACACTTGAAGTCACAGAAGCAGAATACTGGAGTAGAAGAGGTGAGGAGGAAAAATAATTCATCCCACAAATAAAACCTCAGAGGAACTGAGGTGCTGTCTTCTTGCATAACTCCAGAGAGCTCTGGGAGCTTTGAGGCACAGCCTTAACACTCTCAGAAAACCATCAAATACTGTTCTGTTGGGAGACAAGCCTGTCCATTTGTCTCTGCCTGTTCCAGGAGGGCTGGGTCAAGGTGAAGATGATTTGAGTAACTTACTGGTCTAACCACCATGGCCTGCCAGTATGTGTGCAGAGGTAACATAAACCTGTGCTTTTGTTCTGATAAAACATGTAATGTATGGAGCTGGTTGTCATGTTTCTTTTCTAGCTCATTCTTTATATTTTGTTTCAAAATTGTAATGAAAAATTAAGAAAATTAGTAAGATTATTTGCTTCTTTTCCTCAGAAAAGTCCTTAATTATTCCAGCTAGTTTCTACAGGCCGTTTCTCAGAGTGTGCTTGCAGCCCATGCTTCCCTTGCAAAGCTGGAGTGTAGCTGTTGAGCAGATAAAAATTAAAGGAAGACTGCAGCAATATGCTGCTGGGGGACAGAAAACAAACAGGAATGTTAAGGAAGAAAACAGAAGTCTGGGGTGCCAGCTATGCAGCCAGAATCCTGTAAAAAATTCTATTTTCTTTTTATATGGCTCTTGCAGCGTTTAAGAGATCAGGTGGTCACTAAAGAAGGAAAATTAACACTAAATCAGGTTTGAAATTTGTTTGAAATAACCTTGTTTGTCCTTCACAGAAAATGTTACTGTCCTGACCAGCAGTCATGAAGAGAAGAGGGTGAAGTGAATTTGTCTGGAGAAATAGGAAGTTTTGAAGTTTTCCACGAGGTTTATCACCAGTGACTGCAGAAGCTGCTGCCAAGCTGACCATTGACCTTAGAATGGATGAAATGCCTCAGACTTAAGCGGTAACTCATCTTTCTGACATCTTTTCATTTCCCCAATACAGATCCATAGGATAATTTAGGTGGATTATAGAGGATGTAGTTTTACTACTACCAGAGTTTAAATAGAGCAGTCTTAGAAGAGTCAAACATTGGCTGAATCTGTGAATTTGTGAGCTTTGTTTGTTAGCAAAAAGTTAGAATTTTAGTATCTGGTGGTTTACTCAGTAGTTGAAATTTCTTTCTGTGGGTTCATCCCATCTCTTCATCATTGAAAAACAGAATTAGATTTTGGTAGTTCCCCATTGGTAACTGTCTTTCTATCCAATGCCCAGCAAAACTGCAATTTGGAACAGGTTTTGAAAGTAACTCTGTCCCTGCTTTTAGTTACATGGTAAGTACTTCTGAAATGCATGGAAAGACACTTGCATAGCACAAGGTTGCTAATTTCTACTAGTGATCATTATTTCCTAAAAAAACTCCTCTTTTTCCATTTTCTTCTTCTCTTTGCTGTTCTTACTTGCTTATTTTGTTTTCTGCCCATCCTTAATAAGTGGTACTAAACATCTGCAGTACTTGGGACCTGTCTTTCCCAGGTCAGTGTACTAGTCAGAAACAGAACCGTGCAATTTTTTTACAGTTAAAGGGGGAGTAGAAAGACCCCCCCAGCTCCTCATTGCTGTCGTGTTGTGGGCTCTGTCCCTATGTAGCAGTGGGGGAGGTGGAACTGACCTCTAAAACCAGAAAGTTTAAGAAAGGTAGAGGGGAATTGCTACACCTTTAATACCACACCAAGATGTTGTTTCAATGTATTTTGAGTCAAAGAGAGTGAAAGAAGTTGTCTGTGCCCTTCTCAAAACCTCACTGAACTTGCGTACGATACAATTTGCCTTAATGTGGTTACACTGATGGGGAACAGGAAAGTAACTGCGTGCATTAGAAGTGACAGATCATTATGTTTCTTTCATTTGGCATGAATAAAGCAGAGGAAATCTGAAATGTGTTGTGGTTTTGTTTATATTGCTTCTTTCATATTCTACCCTCTGCTCCTGAGAGGAGAGCAAACAAATCTGACAGAAGTTTTATTTGACTTTTGGTAGAAAAATTAGTCCTGCATTTCTGAACCTTACAAATACAGCTGTTCTCCTTTAGCAGTCCAGGTAGGCTATGTTGGAACATCAATGGGAGAACAGTCAGTGCCCTAGAGGGATTCTCTCCTAATTTCTGTGAGGTTAAGGGTAAGATTTTATAAAATGGTCAGCATTAGCATTGCAATTCTTGTCTGAAATCCACACTAAGGCCCCTGTGTCTCTTGTGAGAGGACGGTCAGGCCAGTCATTAGAAGCCTCCCACCTGAAAACTTATAGTTCAGCCAATGCATCTATCAGTCAGTAGCTGCTGGGGTTCTTTCTTAGTTGACTCCCCATCTCTAGGAGTTGTAAGTTTTGTTGCCAGACTTATTTGCATATTGTGTTAGTGTCTCCTGCTGCATTGGCAGGGAGGGCTTGCAGATTCCATCTGTCTGCAGTGGTGACAAGTGAAGCTCAAAAAGAACTTACAAACAAAATGTTTTACTTTTTTCAAGTTTTCAGATCTCCTGCACTCTTGTTAATGTTTTTTCTGTTGTTCTCTGTACCCCTACAGTCCTTTCTCTTTGAACATGTGCACAGATCTCTGATTCTCTTGACGTGCCTAATGAGAACAAGAAAAAGACAGTTCCAGCTCTCATGTCTGTTTTGAAAAGCTGTGGAGCTGGAGCACTTCAAGGGGATTTTAGGTTTCTAAAGGGCACTTTAGAGCCAGAAATGTGAGCAGCATAAGTTAAAAAGCAATACTAGTGACAAACTCTTACCCATCTTTACTAAGGAAAATGTACCACCTTATCTTGTCCTTATACAGCAGGTCAGGAGAAGAGACAAACAGATTGCAACCACCATCATTTTTGAAGAAACATTTTTAGAAAGCTGAAAGTTGATGTTTAGTTTGTTCCCTTGTACATTGCTGCCTTGCAGAGCAACTTCTTTATGCATCCAGCCTTTGTCAAAACAGTGCTAACTGTAAATCTACCGAGGATGATGGTGTCAGCTGAGGAAAAGATTCCCATCATTGTTTCTGCATTCAAATTACTGTTATTTAGCTGATAAAAGTGACAGTCAGAGGCCCAGGAACAGGGATAACAATGCTATATGATGGATTTCTCTACTGGCATAGGAAGATCTTAATCGGCTGAACATGAAGAGGTTTGTGTAGTTGAGGGAAGTGCTGGGTGAGCTGAGTGGGAGGAGGCCTGGGAAGAGCAAGGGGTTGCTGTTTTGGGCAGATAATCTCCTTCCTGCTGGAGATGCTCCAGAGTGACCTAGGTGGGAACTGACTGAGTGAACATACTTTTTCTGTCTCTGAGAACAGCTGGCGGATGTTGCCTGGGAGGTGCTCTCGACTGAGGGATTCTATGTGGGAGAGTTTGCTCTCAGCTTGAGAGCACATTTTTTCCGTTTGACTCACTGAGTGAAATCTAAATGAGTGATAAAATTTCTAAAAGTAGTGTTGAATTGGTTGGAATGATAAAAAGTGTATTTATCATGAGGAAGGAAGAGCAAAATAAGAGGAGAGATTCATTGAAGAGGAAGTCACCACCTTCCCAGTAACAATGGAAGGCCATAGGCAGCTAACACACCTCTGTGTGGCAGACCCTGCCTGGCTCTCCAGCCACACTGCAAGTTACCACTGGAGGAGGTTCTGCTGAAACTCTTCTCAGCTTCCTTTCCTATGTGCTGAACCCACACACATTCTGGGCATGCTTTCCATTGAAAAGACAGTGCACTACAATGCATTTGCATAGGTTAACTTTCCATATAGAACACAAGCCTGTGTGTGCATGAAAGGAAACTGCCCACTAATTCCTGCAGAACACTTTTTTTTCCAGAAACAACACCAGCCTTTGTTGCTTCTCTTTGGCTTGGCAAGTAGAACAAGGAAGGAACAGAAAATACTGGCACTGAAGAGAAGTCTGGTGTGATCAATGTGTGCTGTAGATAGAGCAAGGTACCTGCAGGGAGGGGCTATTGGCTGAAATGGTTTTTTTAAGATAATAACCATAATGACATTCTTTAAATGATTTTGCATTTCTGTTCTGCATTTCCTTTGTGCCTTCCTGCACAGTGTGCCAAACTTCAACTACTCTATCAATGTCTCTGTATTTACAATTTGCAGAAGCACTGGGAGCAGAGGCACTGTGCTATGCGTGCTCCTGGCTGCCTTCTCCATTAGGCTGCAGGAATCATAGAATTATAGTGCTAAAACTGGGAAGAGATGGAGGAAAACATGGTAACTGCAATTACATGTGAAAAAAAGAAAGATTCAAATTCCAAGATTTTTGGCTCCATCTCAAAAGAAGCTGACGGTGCTGGACTCAGGATGTGTTGGAGTTGGGGATTAAGGAAGAAAGACTATGTTCTTGATCTGTGACCTGGCTTGCTCTTTTGTCAGGTCCAACCATGATTTTCCATATGAGGTTTAAATGATTGAAGGCTGACTCAAAATGGAAACATTGACAGACTAAGCAACATAAGAGTATTTATTCCATGTCCCTTATATGCAATTCTTTCCAGAGGGCAGTTCAGATTTTTCACTAGCTTGCAATAATCTCCATTTTCACTTACGGTTATCTCTGAAATCTGCCCATCACAGGTGTCCCAAAAATACTGTCCTTGTCGCTTTAGCTCATAAAAGGCAACTGATGCTTAGTTTGCTGAATTCATGCTGGTGTATTGGCTGTCCTTGGAAACTTCCAGTAAATGGGACACAAAAGGGGACAGTCATTTTGTAAGTGTGTGAAGCTCCAAAGCAGTTCTGCTCTTCATTATCCTGTTACATCCGAACAACTCTGCTGCTGGGTATTGAATCTTGCAGCTCTTTTTGTGGTGGGATGGAGAGATGGATTATTGCAGGAGCAGGGCATTTTCAGCAGTGGGGAGATGAGAGGCCTTGCTTATGGTGAGGTCTCCACTTTTCATTTCTTCAAAATTCGTAAAAAATTCACACTCTCTGAACTTCTGTCATGTGAAACTCCTGTATTTCACTCTGTTATTTCTTTTATCAACTGTTCAGTTGGTGATAATTACATTGCATTTTTCATGCTGGGTCCTTTCATTCTTCAATAGTCTGTTATGTGATGTGACCTTGGCAAGAAACATATTCCCATTCTCTAAAACAAAGCAAAATTTAAAAAAAATATAATTAAAAACAAAGTTCAGATCCTGCTAATTAAGAAAATTATGAACTTCCAGTGTTGAAAAAGATATCAACACACTTGAACTTGCTGCAAGCAGTAATCATTTCCATAAATACAGGTAGTCCCACTTGTCCCCAGGTTCTGGGCAGTGCTGAATTCTGTCGGACACTGCAGCACCCACCTCATACAGAGGGTTGCTGCAACATCATCTCTTATCTAACATTCAACACAAAATGATTGGAATTCTGGAGGCTTCTCAGATTCCAAGTGTTGCTTCAGTTTGTCTGGAATGCAACTTTTCCTCCCAAACATCCATTTCCATAGGGTGGGGTGAGATGATCTGCAGAGGTCCCTTCCAATTGTAAGGATTCTGTGATTTCTTCACTCTTCCCAGGGGAACTCTCAGAAAATGCCCACAGAGCCAACTGCTGCTGATGCACAGTTTATCTTCCTTTGTTCTTCCAAACAGGAGTTTTTTCAGCCCTATCATCACTATCTTAAGTATGAACATTAGCATATATATATACTTTAAGCAAAAGTACTTCACAGGGAAATAGGCAGGACTTGAAAGAGACTTCAGAATAGTTCCGAAAATACTTGTCTTGCTTTCTTTTTCAGCCTTGTCTTATATGTCATTCTTTATATGAGCTAACCTACTTTTTTTGCTAAACTTTTATTTTTGTTCTATTACTTCCCATTTCTGGTAATAATAATCATGACTATTGGGGAAAACTGCAGGTTACACTTCAACTTGCACTGTGGTGGCAACACTTCGTGATTTACATTACAGTGGCATTCCAGAGATATTTCACAAAATTCAGACTTTTCCTACTGAAGGAATATGTTAGGCTATGTGCAAACATAGCTGAGATTGTTTATTTTTCCATACTAGATAAGAAGGTGCGAGGACAAATAGAACACAAAATGAAAAGAATCCATATTGCAGATTCTTCAGATTCCTGCCTCCCCACCCAGATTTTTGGAGAACGCTGCTGAGATGTCAGTTTTCTGCTGTATAGCTCCACCCAAAATTTAACAATTACTGGTTAGTTATGTTTCTCTTTGTACTGTGCCTTTACTGTGCTGTGTTGCTGTTCTTATGGATATCTTTATAAGGTTAAACTATTTCAGATTTTTCACAGTGATTTCTTGAATTCATAACTAGAAATAAAAGTTCCCGGGGCTGCCACTTGATAACAAACAGTGACTCAAAGTTTTCTCCTGGTCAGTGTGGCACTGACTGGCTGTATACCCATCAGAAAGATTGAATCTGTCCAAACTCCCCCATTTTCAGGAAAAACATTGCTGAAAATAGAATTGAGAAAGACAAGTTTCTCTTGTTGGTATCAACTTCCTCTTTCCTTTTTTTTTCCCCATAAATACAGTTCAGGTGCCTCGCAATTCAAACAAGTCTTGTGTTACATGCTGGAGCCAGGAGTGCATTAGCAGTTCTGACTTCCAAACATGTCAGACTTCTTGAGCACCATCTCTGCTGTCCTGTTCTGTAATGATTTGATGTATTCAGTCAAGTCAGGATATTTGTCCTTTGGCATAGTGCTATTTGCTTTCTATATAAAGCTTACTGAGGAAGATACACATCCCCACCAATTTAGAGGTGCTGTACCATGAGAAATAAACAGGGTTTGCTACAGTTATGACCACTGGGACAGTTTGGAGTTTATTTACTATATCAGTGTTGTGGTTTCAGTGTATTTAAGTTTAGGGTTTTAAGTGAGTGAATTTACAGGTATTAAATTAATCAAAATCCACCAGTTTGCCTTTTTAATGGAAAAAATAATTTCTGCTGCAGCTAAAGAAAGATGGCACCCAGCTCATTGAAGGAAGAATAATCCTTGCCCAACTATGACTATATGTTAAGGATTTTCAAGACTTTAGCTGATAATATCCATTAAGCTTTATGTTGGTGATGGATACAAAAATTAACCTTGAATGTATGAGTGGTAGTGGCATACTTGAGTCTTGCATCAGTCAGTATTCAGTTAATTATCTAAGTATCAGTGCAAAGAGAGCAGGCTCCAGCTGGCTGTAATTAGGGCTGAATTGTTCCATGCCTTCAAGACAATTTTTACATTCATGGGATCCGCAGCTTTCTGTTGTCCTCATTTTCTGCAACATAAAAGCACATGTATCTCAAAGAATTAAAGGGGGCAGATAGCGAGAGGCTGTGCAGATAAATCTCATTAACATCCTTAGTTGTCTGGCTGAAAAATACACATTGCAAGTTCTAAATGAATTTTTAAAATGAATAAAAATGGAAAACAACTCCCTGAGTCATAGCCAGAAAGTGTTATTTCAGCTAACTAGAAGAAAAGGTGGATTTTTAGAAAACACAGTGGGTTCTATAAAAGCTGAAATGTGCTCTGTAAGTCTTGGTCTTAATGAGAGACCACCAGCCTGTGTGGGAAGAAACTTGGATAGCAAATCAGGAATGCATGTGACATAACAGTTGACGAGGAGTCGGTTATTCAGCACAGAAAGTGCTGTAGATCACACCGCGCTAGTTGAGGAAAGGCTGCCTGGGGTTTGCCCTTTGTCTGCTGAATTGCCAGAACTGCTCTGCTGCCATTGGCTTTGAGGGATGTCCTGGTTTGGGGAGACACTCATCGTGACCTGTGCAGCCCCTTGTTGCCGGCCCTTTTTTCAACTCATGAGCAAGGCTGGCAAGTTCGCAAGTTATTACTCTGTTTGGGGAAGAAACAGCCCTATGTTTAGTTTGCATATTAAATTACATGGTGGTATTTCAGTGCAGAAGGTATATGCCAGGAACTGAGGGTGAAAAAGAAATGAGGGGGCAGTCAATGTGAGTCTGAGAGGTTCAGAACAGGATCTGTCTAGTCCACGGTGCCACATAAAACTTGTTGCTCTTCATCTGCTGCAATCTCCACTGACAAGGCTTGGGGTGCTGGGGGTGACAGAAGTGCAGCAACCCAGTTCTCTTGTTGACCTGGCAGAAATCAACTCCTCCACTCCATCTACAGATGGATTTGCTGCACTTTGAAAGCTCAGCCTGTTCAGAGGTGACCATCTTCATCTAATTTTAGCTTAGAAATGTCTTATAAGTGTAAGGGCCTAAAGGACATTAGCAAAAACAGTAGTTGGTAGGGAAAGATGTACAGGTTAAATTCCTTCTTCTTTATTAAATGCAAATTAAATATCTTCATGGGTAGTAATAGTTGTATGTGTCTATATTTGCTGTTCAGATTGCATCTGTTCAGACAGGCATCTCCAGCAGTGGATGTGCCTGCATTTAGAAAATGCTTTTGCCATGTGGTCATAGAACTGTTCGTGCTGACCTGTCTGTGTGTGAGCAATCACCCTGCAGTGCCCTGGCACCACGCTGGATGAACGCAGGCAGTTCCTGTGTAAGAGCACTTTAGTGGTCCAAGTCTGAAGAGTAGAATATACACCCAAGAAAATAATTTTTTGCGTGCTGAAATAAACTTTTTCATTTTTCTTTTGTGTAATTAATGAAGAATTATTGTTTTGCTATGTAGGCAAGAATGGTTTACTTACTGACCTGCTGCTGTTTATGTACTGTGAGCATAGAGTTTAAATCAGAGATTCTGTTTAGTGATTGAAATATGTCTCTTCATCCTCAGTATCTAGCTAACTTCCTTGAAACTGTACTATGACAGCTATGAAAAACCAGCTGAACAGATAAGTAACTGATAGCCAATCTCTGTGTACAGACCTGTTTCAGCCCTAGTCATACAGTAGTGGATCACTTTGACATGGTTCGATGTTAGTTATTCATTCCAATGACAAGTTATGAGCAGGGGGAATTGATGAACTGTGTCTCTGAGCCTCTTCCAGGCTGAGCTTCCACAGCGCCATTGCTCTTCTCTGGGCACACTCCAGTCTCTCAAAGTCTTCCCTGTGCTGAGGGGCCAAAACTGACCCCAGGATTCGAGGTGTGGCCTCAGCAGTGACCCAGCACAGGACAACAGTCACTGCCCTGGGCCTGCTGGTCACACTGGTTCTGATACAGGCCAGGTGCCATTGGCCTTCTTGCCCACCTGGGCACACACCAGCTCATGTTCAGCTGCTGTCACCAGCACAGCCAGGTCCTTCTCCAGCTTTCCAGCTACTCTGCCCCAGCCTGGGGCTGCAGAGCATGGTTGTGACACAACTGCAGGACCCAGTACTGAGCCCATTGATCCAGCCTATCCAGATGCCTCTGCAGAGCCTTCCTGCCCTCCAGCAGATCCACACTCCTGCCCAACATGGTCTTGTCTGTGAACTGACTGAGAGTACGGTCGATCCCTCTTATGTAGCTCATTGCCACAGACCAACCCTTCTCCTTCCCTTTAGCCCGGCTTAGCACTTAGCAAAAGGAAAAGGAGGCCAAGGGGAAGTAATTAAGGTCCTTCCCACCCCACATAAGTTCACTTTCCTCAGTTTTGATTTCCAGCAGAGGAATTTACTGCAGGGCCCCATAAGCACCAATGCTGGGAGCACAGCTGCACCATGACTCTGACATTAAACACACAAATGTGCTCCTGTGGCAGGTTCCACTGTGTCCATGGGCCACACAGCCGTAGTCTCCATTCTGCATGTCTGTGTTTCATTGTTTTCCAGCAATCCAAAGATGATAGGTTTTCCAGGCAATTAAGAGAATTCAATTATTGTGACAAAATGTTAAAGGAACAACTTGCAACAAAACCCAGGAGCTCTTCAGAATCTCCTCTACTTTGTATTGTGGTTCATGAGGTGATTAATCCCACAGTGACTTTGCATTCCCAACTGCCCCACCTCATCCAGAAGTTTAAGCCTGTATCTACGTTGTAACTTCAGCATGAGGGATAATGTTTCCTAATTGTTGAGTTGCACATTGAGTGCAATAACTGCTGACCTCTCTGCTGTGCTGTGCCACAGAAGGAATGGCTTTCATGTTGAAGCCCGATTGGAGTGCGCTGTAATGCTTGATACATCATTTTAATGACCCTCTCAAAAAGCCTAGTATCTCGGTATGTCATTATCTCAGACTCTGCAGTTGTTGTTTCTTATTTAAATGTCCTATCTCACTTGAGATTTAATGTAATTAGAACCAGCCTGTGGAAAAATCTTTTTCTATTATGTCTTAGCTATTGTTCCAGTCAAGATGGTAAAGCAAATCAAACAGGATATAATGAAAATGATAAAGCCATTTGCAAGAAACCATTTTCCTGAGGGAAGTAAAAGGCAGCACCACTTTTCATTTTACTTTGTATTTGTAAACATGGCATGAGCCTGGAGTAACTCCGGTGAGACCTGTCCAATTCACCTGTGAGCAGAGAGGGGTACAGCTGACTGCAATCTGAGTTGACTGATACAACAGGGAGCCACAAGTACCACAGCAATAAGCTTCTTCCAGTGTTATTGTTGCTGTCCCAGCCTGTTCAGCCAGCACTAGGTCTGCTTGCCAGCAAAGGTTGTGTGAAGGAGCTGGGTCTGTGGGAATAAGCATCTTAGATTGGTATTTTTTTCTCTAGCTGTATCAACCTGAATGAGGAGAGACATCCAGACTGTGCTGTCTGAAAAGGTGCTGCAAAGGTACCCAAAGCCTCAGTTTAGCATGTGTGTCCAGCCAGAAATGGTGTTCCTGGTGCAAAAGGATGGAAAAAAGAGTGTCAGAGGCTTTCTTGGTCTGGTTTGGAGGCAGGATCACAGCAAGGCAGGAGGCCCCACTGCTGTCTCTACTGGGTGATTTCTGAGCAGGTCAGAGCATCTCCTTGCTTTTCAATTAAGTCTCTAATTTTATGTCAAAGCTGTTTTGCAGTATCTTTTCTCTTTTGTGCACAAGCCACTTGTGAACAGGCTTTTGTATTGTCAGCATGTATGACAGAAATCTATATTAATTCACAGCAGTATTGATAAACTAAGTTTGAGAGGCTTGATCAAGAGGCTGTGTGCCACAGAATAGAGCTACATATGCAGCATTTGCAGGGGCTTTCAGTCTTCCTATTTTAGCTCCCAGAAGCTGTGAGTAGATGAATGAAGTGTCCAAGTGAGACAGTGCCTCACCAGCACAAGCAGTCGGGTTTGTCTTCTGCTGGGACATCAAGCTTCCATGGTAGAATGGGATTTGGAAGGGCAGAATGCAGCCAATTCAATCTATCTTCACATAAATGTCAGAACCAACAGATCAATCTTGTTTTTCAAAAGCCAGTGATGTGGAAATTCAAATGGTCAACATTCAAGTAATTGAAATGATAAAAAAATCATTAGTGTAATACCTGCAAACTATTGTAAAACTTGAGATGTAATGAAAAAAAAAAAACCAAAAATTACCTGGAAAAATTATCTTCTTTGTACTTTTCTGGGTTTGGTGATGACTAAATTACAGATCACCCATGCACGTTCATCTTTTCTACTCTGTGGAATTGACGAAACATTAATTTATTCTTCGCCCCTTCCCCCTGTTCCTTTTCTGTAAAGAACTGATTAAATACTCAGAGTACAAATGCTGCACATGAATATTTATAAGAACTTTTATAACATTTAGCAAGGCAATGCTTTATGGCTGTCTCTTTCTGAATGCACATAAGAAAGTACCATAATTTCTTTGAAGCTGCACTGGCTCTTTATTATTTGCTGCTGGGTTTGCAGGAACTGGAGGCTCCTTAGGGCTGCAGGGCTGCAGTCAATGATGACAAAACACAGAGATCATTGGGGTATTTCCTACTTTTCTCTTAAAACACTTGGCTTGTGTTTAACATCTCATAAGAATGCATTTTTCATGCATCATTTACATTTAAGTTGCAGAAAATTGCTAGGTAGAAATCTTGTTACCAGCATTGGATAAATAGCTGATTCCTGTGTTGATACTTTGGTCCCAGAGAAACAGAGTTAAGTGTCTTCTGCTTGGAACACTGATGTCGTGGGGCAATTGAGTGGCCCTGGAGCACACTCTGCAAACCACTTGGAGGGTCCTCCTGTTAATGCAAAAATGTTTTAGCCTCCACTTCTTTGCATACTGTCTCCCTATTGTGACAGAGCATCCTACACATACCTAATAGGATGTGTAATGCCTCAGAGTGCCACACACCCATTTCTAAAAATCAAATGGAAACTGGTAGCTCTTAATAGCAGTATTTATCCTCTTGACATCCTGAAAGAATATAGATCAGATTAAGCATGGGAGGAGAAGGAAGAAAGGCTTTAGGAATACACAAAAGGGAGAAGGGGATATAGTTTTGATTTGTCAAAACTGAAGATAATTTTAGAACTGGGTTTGGATGTTCCTTGCTCATAACATTACTATAACCTCTCTCCTTTTCTCCTATAAAATAATTGTCATAAATGCATGTGCTTGCATCCATGAAGTTGCTATATGAATTGAAGACTCTTCAAAAGCTGGATTGTATTTTCTGTATTGGCAGTTACCTGTTGAACTTTGTACATGGTGTGTAGCTCTGTGTGCCATGGTGACCATTTCAAACAAGGTGGTGGTGAAATGTTCCCAGTGTTGGGGTTGGTACAACAGGTCAGGGTGGGAATCATTCCAAAAGCCATTGCTGTGGGCAGAGCCCTGTGATCTCCCCTGGAGTCAGCAGGGATCCAGAAGGGTCCAGCTGGGTGTTAGTGCATCCTTGCTGGCAGAGTTCTGGCAGCCTGGTTTGTCTTGGCATAGGCTTTAAATGTTTACAGCTTTCACAAGATAAGCTGGCAAAGTTAATTCTTCACAGAATTCATATAGTAGTGTCGTTTTTCTCTTTTGTAATCATATTTTCTCAGTTTAAGTCCCCTTTTATCTAGTCATACTTATTTTAGTGTTCTGCTTCTGATGTGAATGTCTAGTGTGGATCTTGATCTGAAGATCCCAGGATATATCAAGATACTTAATGCTTGGGAATGTATAATACATACTTCTCTACTACTGCAGTATACAAACTATACAGATGTGTTTTTAAATAAGGCACTATTTATGTGACTTGAACCTCTGAACTACTACTATACTTAACTTTTAGATAGTGATTTTAATCTCTTCCCAAGATGTTTTGGGTACAGCAATTATTAGAATGATTTTCATAATTAGCAAAGGAGAATTGAAGGAGAATATCAACAGTTTAGTTTACAATTCAATTAAAGCTGTACACTTGTGCTATTGCATTTATCCCTATATATTAAAATAAAAATATTGAAAGAAAACAATGCTTTCAGTTGTGCAAAACTTTCGATCCAATAGCTGATGCAGGACCTCTGGGCACTTAAGAGTTACAGCTTGGTTGCCACTATAAGAAAAGTGTGTACTCTTCTGAGAACTCTTTGAGTACATTTAGCAGCAGGAGTCATGCTGGATCTTGGGATGACAGTCCTATGTTTGCATCTACAAGGAAACAAAGGTATTGTCCACATTGTGGTGGAGTAGCTCATCAAATTCATCCAAACAGCTTAAAAAAACCTGCAATCCTTGGACAATAAAACCTAGAAGAGTTTTTGAATCACATTCTTCATAGGGAAGACTGAAATCAGACTTCAAAAAAATTAGTTTGTTAGCTCTTCCAAATTTATTTCTATGTGCTTGATTTTTAGAGTGTGAAAATGAAGTGTGCACCAGGAAATTACACGGGCATAGATAGCAGTAGGCTTCCAGGGACCCTTAGAGACTTTTACTCCTCTCTGGATCCTGGCATATTAAAGGTTCATGAAGATTTGAGGCAGAATTCATTTTAATACTTCTACAGAGCCTCAAACTAGTTCTGTCACCTCCTATAAAACAAAACCCCTCAATCAGGTAGTGAACTTTCTGCTAGATCTTCATATCTTACTTAAAATGAGTGACTGCAGACCCCTACTGCTGACACCGGGGTGCTGGGCAGTGTGAGGGACCTGCCTGTTCCTCCTTCAGCTCAGGCATTAATGATGCTGCTGCCTCATTTCAGCAAGCAGCCATCTCATTATCTCTGGGAAGTCTCTTCTGCCCTTTTCCTTCCCAGTTCTTTCTCCAAGTTTAGCGTGTAATTAAAGGAGTACAGTGGCTGTGAGGAGTGAGAAGGGAATTTTTCCAAGAGCTGTTCCTTGTGAAATGTAACACATCGCCCACACCTCCCAGGGCAGTGATTGAAGATCTCCTCTCATTTGTCTTACTTGAGGTTTAAGCGAAATCATCTGCTGAGCGTTTCGGTCTATCCATTTGTATTGCAATTCATCCAGCTCCTCTGCAAATTAAAATGGGAAAGGAAGACATGGTTAATGTACCAGTCTTTTATGTGGAGAGGACAAATTTAACATAGGACATTAGAGATAGGGGCTGCAGTCTGTCTTCTGGCTACACAATGCTAATTAGCATTATGAACCCATTCTTTTGTTAAGCATGTTCGATTATATGAGCCTTGGAAGAATTGAGGGCTGGAATAGCAGTGCAGCATGGTGGGCCTGCCTGGCTGTTGGCACTGGAGCGGCGCTGGCAGCAGAGCGGGAGCAGCTCGGAACCGGTTGTGCACCTGCTTCCCAACACTGCTGGGACACGGAGCAGACACCTCGGGGACACCGCAGGGCTTGTGCCACAGGGCCTGGCTTTGGTACAGCCGGGGGGAGTGGAGGAGCAGTGTGGGGAGGCTGCTCCTTGGCACCAGCGTGGGGCAGGAAATGCCGTCAGCTCTTTGGGTCTTTCCGCTTTTCTCTTTCATCTTTCTGTTCCTGCAATACCATATGGAAGTTAGGAAGTTGCTTTGCTCTCTACAGAGAGGAAAAAAGGGGAAATGAATATTTTTATGCAGCAAAAATGTTTGCATTAACGTGTGTTGTGAGAACCTGCACAGCTCAGAGCAAATCTGCAGCAGTTCCTCAGCACTCTTGTATGAAGCAACCCTGGGAGCAAGTCCTGCACCTGCATCCAGGCATGATAAGTAGCTGATAAATATCCTATTATTGAACATAAGCATTTTTAGTTTGGTTTTTTTTTTACATACTGCATTCTAGAATTCAAACATAAGTCTGCTGCCTTTATTGAGTTTGACAAACTGCAATTTCTGTCAAAATTAAGTCTTTTGGATCCCTGTTAACATACTTAGTTTCAATAAAGGGCATTATAAAATGGCTCACTTAAAAGAGCTGACACTTTCATAAGTGATTGTCAGATAAGAAATGATTTGTGCTTGAAACAGCCACAGAAGGTAAAGTTAGTAGTGACACATTTTCTGGTTATGCCAAAAAATATTTCTGCTAATCACTGAAAACCAAAAGTAAACACTGAATCTTTATTTCAGTTACTCAGACTGGTTTTTCTGTTGAAAAGCTTGATACTATTGCAAACCAAAATGTTTGCTTTTTAAAACAGCTTTAAAATAAAACACAAATTCATTATCATTGCAAAACTGTGTGGCCTGTCTTCCGTGTGCCCCTGTGTTTCTTTGCAGATGATGGATTTTAGCAATCTGTCAATAGCTAACTTGATTAACAAAGATACAAAAGGCTAAATTAACTCTTAAATCTAATATATTTTGATTTTTATTTTTCTACGTTGTTATTAAGAAACAAATTATGAAAGCACAGGGTATATTCTGTGGGTCAGGCCTGGCTAGAGGTGACAGGTCTGATTGTATGTAGGGGTCATACTGAGTGGAATGCTCTGTATTAATCTTTGTCCTCAAACTAGTCAGTTTTTTTTCAAGAGTAGTCTGGAAAAAAATGGAAATAGGCAGAACAGTAAATTTGAAAGCAAAGATATTCCCTGGTTATATTGGAAAAAAAGATTGAGCAAATGCGTTGTATTTATTATGTACAACTGTAAGCTGGGAATAAAACAGTTCAGGCAAGGCTTGCCTGACTCTACCCAGAGAAGTGAAGGTCCTCAAAAGCTTGTGGAAAGTAAGAGCACCCCGTTATCATGAGTTCTGGATACTAGTCTGGATTTAAAAGGACACCACATGTGGAGGAATCTATTTGAGGAGTGGAAGGGTTTGTTTGCATTGTGTTTGTCACTGGTATGAAGCTCCAGGAACACTGTGTTGTGTTTGGAGAGCAACAGTCTGAGGGTGTTAATGACAATTCACAGAAGTAGTTAAAGGTTTGGGCAGCTCCATTTACAGAGAAGACTTGAGAGCTGAATTTATTCATGTTTTTATTTTAAAATAGCAAAGTAGAACTAATAAACTACTTAAGCATGGGGCAAAAGCCATGAGCTAACATTGCATTGAAAGCTGTTGGGATTGCCATGGCAATTCGGTATTTGACAACAGTCAGGACCCCGTATACTGTTCATGTAACCATAACATGTCACCATGATTAATAAAGCCCAGGTTGAGCCCACAGCCTTGAAATCTGCAGTACAGACTTTCTGTATGAATTGCAAGGTTAAGTACTAGAGAGAGCATGTGGTCTCCTCTGTGGACCCTTGGGAGACGTGGCACCAGCTTCATGTGCACAGTGTTGGTGAGGCAGTAGTGAGAAAGCCTGATTTGGATTCCTGAGCAATTTTCTCCATATTGATGTTGTCTTCTGACCTGTAAAGAGACTGAGCCTGGGACCTCAGCAGGGAGCAATGGGAAGAGTTTTGCTACTGCCATGCAACCTGATGGTGCTTATTCTCTTAGACTGGTTCTTGTTACAAACAGTTTAGTTCCAAATGGCACAGTGTTGCATATGGCGGGAGTAAGCCTCGCTCAAGACCCTCCAAGAGGGCAGGTGATAGCAGCCTTTCCTATTTCACTGGGGCTGGCAGTGACAAAAGGTAATTGCCCTGAGCTTGGTGTGGCTCTTGATGTGGACTCATAGCAGCTCTGTTTGCTAATGAAGTATTCTGTCATAAAAACCTTGTCTGAAAGGTGAGGAATTTAGATGAGTGTGTCTGCTTTCACTTTCAGATCCCTGTGGATTGGTATTGAGTCATCTCAGCAGTACAATTCACATTGTATTTTTTCTGGATAGATAAAGCTTTGCTTTCTCAGGATTCTGTCAAGCACAAGTAGCAAAATTTACATTTGGCCATCAGCTCCTTTAGGAAAATATTTCTATCTATAAAAAAAAACCTAAGAGAATTGAATATTGGTGTTGATTTTCTTTCTCTTTCCTTTGCTGCAGCTTGTTTGCTATGCTTCAGCCTTGTTTCCTGCTGTGACCTGTCCCAGGAGTGAGTACTGGCTGCGCTGCAGGTTTGGCATTTCCAGGTATGATTAGCAGCTCCTTAATTAGCTCCGGAGTGCTCGGACAGCAGGGCTGGCCAGGGTGGGAGGAACAGCTGCAGGGGGCGTGCCAGGCTTCACTCAGATGCCGTGGCTGGCTGTGAGAAGACACCCCTTTTCTTTCGGTGGCTGGATGCAGCTGCCTGCTCTCCTGTCCACAAAGCAGGTGGGTTCCTAGGTCAGGTTTTTCCTGCCTCAAGTCAGCCTGCTCAGGAAAGCAAGTGATTCCTCCTTCCCCTTTCCTCCTGTTACAGCACCGGCTAAAAATTACAGTGGTTTCCATGATTGAGGGGTTTAAACATGTCTGTGAAAACAGAGAGTATTTCTTCTCTCATGGACAAAATCGAGCAAATTTCCCAAGCTGCAGAACACCAGTCATTGACTGTGAAGACAAAACCTAATACAAAATGTCTATTACATTTCTTTTCTAATTCTGTCCATGATTATATTTAATGATACCTTCACTGCATAGCTCTTCCATGTGTGAATTCTTTTAAAGTATGGAATCAGATTTTGTGAACTAAAATAAATTCTTGGGGTTTTGTTTGGTTGTTGGGTTTTTTTTCTGCTGCCCTATGTCACATCTCTTTTGGTAGCCTAAAAAGCTAATTACTGACTGTTAGGTGCCCTGTGTTTGGCTGCTAGTCCTTTTTTGTCACCATGGAGGGAAACAGCTGCATCACAGATCCCCCAGAGATGTTCCTGGAACACTGGTGTGTTGCAGCAGATATTTGTGACTGTCAGACACAACACTTAATCATAAATAAATATCAATTCTTACTATAAATGCTGAAAGCGTGCAATTCCAGTACCCACTAATTTCTTTTCTGAATTTCATCTATGATGGTGCTTTTTATCCCTAATAACATTCGTATTAGGTGGTGGCTTTCCATTTTATGGGGATGGGTTCTAGACAAAGCATAAGGAGCACCAAAGAATATCTGTTGTTGCTGAACACCAAAGAATGGCTGTTGTTGTTAACTTCAACACTAGTTAACATTAATATCTTTAACCTTGTGACTGAGAGCTCATCACTTATTTCATTGCTGTGGCTTAAGACTGCAGATTAAAATTTCTTATATTCATCATGCCTGGTGAAGTAGCTTGTTGAGATGAATAAGTGACATACTAATTAGAAGAGTAGCCTGAGTGAGAGTAAGCTGCTTACACTGGCTTTGATGGCCAAAAAATTACCTGTGGCTTGTTTTTTGAGATTATCAAAGAGGTCCTCAAATTAGAGTGTCTGATGGTAGATGTGAGGAGCAAGGCAAAGTGAGTGCACCAAGTAGATGTCAGTGGGAGGAGATGGTTGCTGTGGATGGAAAACTGGAGAGGTTTTTACAAAGATTCGGGCCCTTTCCAGTCACTTGCTCCACCATGTAGTGAATGCGATATCAGTGTGGGACTTATTTTTATTTATACTTCCCAATATAAACTAACAATGCCTGTGTCTTCAAAAGTTAAATTGTTTAGATTAGTTGTAGAGAAAAATTCATTTTTTTATCATTCTTCTATAACCTCATTCTGATTTTTCTATCCTGTAGTATGACAACATTCAAACAGTACTGATCTTTAGTAAAACTTCCACCTGGCTTCCTTACCTTGGTCATGACCACAGCCTGAGTTAGCACTGCTTTAGATTGCTTTGGGTCACTGCAGGGTGTGTTGGTGTGACACAGTCCCTTGGTCCAGGTAGCTCAAAGCCTGAGGCCCCAGTTGCCCAATATCAAACATGGTCCTGTAGTCACAAAAAGTAGGAATGAGCACAATGAGTGTCCCAGGGCTGAGCTGGAGTTTGGGACAAGTGTGGTAAAGTGTGGGAGGAGGAGAGAATGGCCCGGCCTGACTGCTGGGAGATAATGGGGTGTTAGTGTTAGTGCACCATTTAGTTATTTTGCTGTATCAAACAAACCAATGGAAGCAAAGAGTAGGATCGGATGAAAGGAAGAAGAGGATTGTGCCCAGGCTCCAGCATGGAGTGGCCCTGCCCTTCATGCTGCCCAAAACAGACAACACTGCACAAATCTGATGAGTGGGTTTTCTTCTCAGCAGAAGTGGTTAGTGCTTTGTTTAAGCACTGAAATTAGGAGCTTTGAGCTTACCCCACCTAATGCAACTGTCAGTGGCTCACCCATGTCTAACTATCTAATTGTTCCTCTGAACCCATCAACCTCCTGAGCTCACTGCCAGCTTGTTTCAGGATGTGTTTTATGTGCAATAATTTTCTTCATGCAGATGTAAATATGCTGCATTGGATTTACTGTTCTTTCTTTGAGATAGACACTAAATGGGAACACCCAGTCTGTCTTCTTTATATGATGGGTCATTTAATATAATATTATTTTATTTGTCTCAATTCTGAACTAAACTATCCTAACCTTTTTGTTTCACTGAAGGGATGAAAAGCTTTCCATATTAAAATATTTTTGTGGCTGTTTTATGCAGCATTTCTTCCTGAGATGTCATAAATAGAACTAAACACAATACTCAGTAAATCATGTCATTGATTTTCTCACACAGAAAGTGTGCAATCTGCTGGTTTCCTTACCTATTCTCTTCCACTATTTGCATGTCCTGCAGTTAAAAATAGGAGGGAACTTCTTAAAAGCTTAAAATAAAATTGTGCCACTTCTCTTTTGCCTGTTGTTTGGCAGAAAGAGTAGATTTCCTTCACAGAAGTCATGATCAAAAGCTGTCTCGTTCACCCTGTGCTCAGCTCCTGAGTGCACCAATGCCTGGTTCTAAGGAACTACAGAATTCTGTGTAGCTCAGCCACCTGATTGCCAAATTTCTCCACAGTTCTTGGCTCTACACAGTCCAGCCCTGCTGTGCTATTGCTCATAATTCATCCTTATTTTTTTCAGTATCTCCAATTTTTTTACTAATGGCTCATAGTGGTTTATTTTTAAACAATTCTCTCAAGTCTGTATTTAATAACTTCTCAGGCTCTCCCAGGGGGAGGGTTCCCAGCTGGCTGTGCTGTCTCTTCTCTGTTGGAGCTGACTCTCACCTGGCTGTGCTCCACAACTCCCTCCTGAGTGACCTGCACTGACACTGCAACAGGTGTTTGACTACTTTTTAGTAAGTTCTTTCCTAGCCTTTCAAATAGTCTTTTCTATTTCACTCTCCACGAGTTAATTGCTAAGTTGAAATGGATGGGTTTGGGGGGGGTTTTTTGGTAGTTATGGGGTTTGCTGCATCAGGGGTTCAGCAACAAAGGGTTTTGGAGTCAGAGGTTGCAGCAGGTTTAAGTAAATGGAAGCCGCAGAGTTGACAGACTGCACAGTGCAGTGATGAGCCACTGCCTCCCCATCCACACCGTGCTCAGCAGAAGGGCAGCCACCACTCTCCATGACTCTGACTAGAGAAGCAGTATAATGTTTTTCAGGTATTGCTTTTTTGTTTGTTGGGAGCACATTCTGGAGTGTTTTGGTAAAGTTTATTCTTCTGGGTGTTTTCGTGTGCTTAAACAACAGGAAAAAAGATCAAAGGGTAGAATTTCAAGTGAGCCCAGGAAGGGTAAATCAAAGCTAATTAGATTGGTCAAGGTATAGTCATACAGGTGCATTTTTAATATGCTGTGAAGGGTTTAATTCTCATAATTTTCCTTAAATAGAGTTGGGAGAAATGGTAATGCACTAGAATTGAGAATATTTTTTTAAATTATTATTATAGTGCTTTTTACTGCCAGCTGTTGCACTTACCCTTAATTTGCTGCTAGATCTTGGAATTTTGTACAGCCCTTCTTTAAGAAGCAATGTCAACAATTTATAGTCTGACTTATTTCACTGAGTTTTTCTTTTTAAAAAGTAAAAACTAAAAATTACTTTTCCATGTAAATAACAAAGTATTCCTAAAGAACATACTGTGCAGCATTGTCTGAGTTATCATTAGAATATGAATATACATATATGGTTATAATAAATTTAAGTTGTATTAATGCTAAATGGTGATTTTTGCAAAAGGAAAAAAATATTTGTAGTAGTTTTCTCTAGTTAAGAATGTCAGGGATTCTTAATATTGGGGGTCAGAAGAGTTTATATTTAAATACATGCCTTGACTGGCCTGTTGGGCCTCAACACCAAAGGGTAGAGCCTGTCCTTATTACTGCTTTGTGTGCTTCCAATGTGATGATGCAGAATCTAGTCAGATTACCTGGGCAGATCCTGAGGATATTTCTTGCTTTTTCCTTGCTCTGTGGCATTATCTGTTTGGGTTAGGTAAACTGCAAAGAAATGCCTGTTTTCTTCTGAAGCATCACAGATTATCTAGCCCTAGGCAGGCTTTTGCTCCAGTTCATTGGTTATTTCTATCTTGTTTTATCCTTGCAAGTTTTAGGGAGAAAAAAAATGTTTAAGGGTTTCCTTCACTTACTTAGTATTATGAAATATTTTTGTCATTTAAACTCTTTTTAAGTGGGAGAAAATATAGTGTGAGGCTTTAAAACTGAAAAAACCCTATCTGCAACAAAACAGAACTTCTGAAACAGAAGTGGCAATGCCCAGCATTTATGGAAATGCCCATCTATGCTTTACCAGCCACAGCTCTGGTTTGGTACAACAATGAGCTGATATGTAGCAAATATCCTTCACTTTGGGAGTAAAGTTGTGGCAGTCCATAGTGCTGTTTGCCATTCCTTAATTTTATGGTTTTTCCTGGCATACCACTAATGCAGTGAGTGCCATTCCTTGACTCTCTCTGGGAACATTTCTACAGCCCATTGCCACCCAAGCAGGACCTGTGTGAATTTGGAGAGTTTCAGTTTTAATGTTTACAATTGCGTTAAAATTTAAAGGAAATAGAAATCACATCCTGGCAAAGAATAACTCTCACTTTATTCCTGTTACGTGAGACTTGCACTGTCATTTATGATGATCAGTGACTGTCCAGATGTGTGTACGTGATTCAGACAAACCACAGAGTTGTGGTGGGTTGGTGGCCTTTGGGCACTCCCATCTAGGTGGCAATCCATCCAGGTTGGATTGACACTGCTGATTTTTCAGTCTGGGGACATGTCTGACAGTGGGGAGAGGTTTGTGGGTTGTGCAGTAGCACTGCACTGCACTGCTGCCAAAGGAGCTGCTCAGTGCAGCTTATTCTGCAGCATAAAAATTGAACCCCCGTTTTCAGGGACAGCAGTGCTAAAGGGAAGTGGCTTTTCCCTAGAGGAGAACAAACCAAAGGAAACCTGTCCCAGTATCTGGTGATCTCAGAAGAGACCAGAGAGTGCTCAGAGATATTGCACACATTCTTCTGAGGGGAGCCTTTTGCAGCACACAGCTCTACAAACACATCTTAGAGGTGCATTCATTTTCATATGCTCATTCATTGAGCAGGCCTGATTAATTAGTGTGTGTCACCATCTGGTACTTACTGAGACTATTCATTTTTAAAATGTTGAAATTGTAGGGAATGTTGCACATCAATTAAGTTCCTTTTAATTGGATTATTTTAGTATAAAGTATTACTGGAGAAGGCCTTCATTGTGATTCAGCCAGCACACATCCAAAGGAGACCTACCAGCCTGAAATTACCTAGAGCAAAAGGAAAACACCTGAAATTTTATTACTATCTTCATGCACTCAGCAAAGATGGTGTCAACAAATAAGAGCCACAGAAAGACTTCTGCATTACTGTGCAAGGTTCTGTTTCCAGATGCAAGGGTATCTCAGCTGATCCCTACTTCATCTTTGCTCTGCAGCTTCAAATCTGTCATCTCTCTCTGACCTGGAAAGTGAGATGTGCTTTTATATTCCTGTTTGTTTGATATCAACCCGACAGGGCCAGGCTGAGCCCTCCTGTGTGCAGTTGTGTCCCTGCTGAAAAGAAGAGCATTAGCCTCATTTACACAAAGAATGAGTTGGCCTTTAAAGCTGATAAATTATCCGTGCTGACTCAACCATTTAGTGAACGAAGTGTCACAATCTGCTGTTGGGAGCAGAACTTTTCTGTCTGAACTTGTTCCTGACACTGACTCACTTGGTGAATTTTAGTTCCTTCACGTCACTGCACTGCAGTGCTTCCCTGTATAAATTGTGAATAGTTCTGTTTATCAGCTTACATAAAAAGCTTTGAGATACAAAGGTGAAATGCACACTCTTGATATTCTGTATTTGCTATTAATACTTTCTTTAGAAGCCTAACGCTGTTCTTGTTATGTAACATCTGTGCTTGTTATTGCCTTGATTTTGCGGAGACTGAGTGTCTTCAGAGAAGTTCGTCCTCTGAACTATTCATTTCAGAAGAGCCAGGAGCTCTGCAGAGTGCACATCCCTGTGCCATTGCAGGTATATAGGCTGCAATGGGAGCAGGAAGGCTATGGAAGAAAAGATACCTGATCACTAGCAGCTGAACAGATATGATGTGTGAGTGCCTGGATCTCTTGCTGACCTGCTTTGTTTTGGAGAATAGCATAGGAATCCAGCAATGAACAAGGTCAGGAAGATTTTTTTCATGTATTTGTGTACATTTTCATTGCCTTCGATGGCCTCTGCTGCCCCCTGCCAAACTGCAGCTGCTGGTGACAGCCATGGAGGCAACAGCCTACTGAAAGATTTCATTTCTGTTAGCACTCCTAATCACTCTCACCATAATTATCGCTCACAATGGGGAATCTGTAGTTGAACAAGCAAATGTGTTTTCTTTAAAGAGAGAGGAATGCAGCGGAAAGATTACTTTTAGTTGTACAGAAAGGAATAAACTGTCTCCATTTTTTTTAGAATGCAAATGCTTGTTTAGACATACAAAGGTCACTGTGGATTTAATTTGAAATAGCGTAGGAGTGCTTCTGATTTCCAAGTACAAAAGCAGCACAATGTTGGAATTGTTTTCTTAAGATCCATTTCCTCTTGGTTGGAAGGTGCCTGTTTCCTCCCTGGTGCAGCTGCAGGCAGTGGCACGGTATGCAACAGGAACTGCTCATCCTGCCTGACGTCCTGGCCCAGTTGGAAACCCAGCTGGGGTTTACAGACCTGGGAAGTCAATGGCTCTTCTGTTTCAGGCATTGTCACAAATCATCTTGGGGCTCATGGTGTGTTTAAACCAGATCTATTGGCTGTTGGAGAGCAAAAGATCTAAAAAACCTACACGTGGCTTATGTGTATTCTGTGTACCAGTTACACATCTGCATTCACAGTCCCTAGGTGTTTGATTGTTAAGGTGAGTTGGTGCAGAGGCTACTGCTGGGACGTGGGATGGATGTTTGCACAGAGCTGTGGCTGTGCTGGAGTTGTTATTCCCACTGGAGTGCTGTGGTTCTGTGGTCCTGTAGTTCCCATTTGCATGTGTAGTGTGACATTCCTTTGGCTTAGAGGAAAACTACCCAGCATCAGTGTGTCTGAGGAAGTGAGAGTGAGTGCTGTGTTACAACACAGCCAGTGGTAAAACACAAAAATGTAGCCATAGGAAGGTGTGCAACAGAGAATTTTCTCATTGCTACCTTGGCTTTACTTAGCCAGGAACACCATAAAGCTGTCTGGCTTTTGATGGGGTTCCAGAGCAAGTGCAGCTTCTGCAATTTCAGAGAAATAATGTCACGCAGTTAAATCTTAAAGCCCACAGACAGACACTAACCCTTTTGCTTAAATTGTTTGTCAGAGCCTTTATGTAATAGAGAACTGTATTTTCAAAAAAAATAGAAAAAAAAAGTTTAGATTCCCATCAGTGTAACTTTACTCCTTTTATTTGTTAAACACATGAAAGGAAGGAGCTGACCAGAGTATAAAATTGCAGTATGTGTGCTCTTGCTCTAGTTTTAGGGAATTATTTCTTAATGTAATTTTTCTGCTTACAATATATGGGCTTACAATGTGTTGAAACACTCAAATCTTGAGAGAGATCAAAAAACATGCAAAGGCATTTCACTCTCTATATAAAATAAAGACTGAGTTGGGGCAGATCTGAGTCTGGCAGACTTTCTATCTCTTAGGTCATACAGAGAAAGCTTTTGGCACCAGCTTTTTGGCAAAAAGCTTTGTCTGGAAACATATTTAGTCAGCATATGAAATATGATAGCCCTGGTAGCATGGCTGTGTCTGAAGATACTAATAGAGTTAGGCTTCAGCCCCATCTGGTGTTGGATCAGGATCACTCTGTTGGTTTGCCAGCCCAGGACAGCCCCTTGCCAAAACACAGAGCGGAACGTGAGGAGACTGCCAAGTTCCTCCCCGTGTCAGCCCTGCTAATGATGCTGTTGTTTGCCACGCTGCTGAAAGCCACTTGTGTCGTGGTGAATTGCAGCACAGCCATGCTGCTGCTGAGCCCCTCCGGGGGGAGCTGCAGCTCTGACCGCACGACTTTGTCCGTGCCCGTACAGCACACCCGGGGCAGCAGCAAGGGTATTGCCACCTGAACAGCTGTAAGAAGAGAAAATTATTGATTTCCAGTGCCTGTGTTTACCGAAGTAGCAGTGGATGTACAGATTCTTTCACCTCAGTAAAATCTCTCAGATGATTTGAGTGATGCAACAGTGACAAAGAGAACGGACTTGCGGATTTGGCTCAGAAGGCTTAAAATGTTCAGGCATTAATTCATGAAACTCTGAAATCCTGGATACTCTGGTGTCTCTAAAGCACAGCAATTTTATATTTGATTTTTACTTAGGGCTGATGGTTTCAGGAAATAAAAAGATACACTTTGAAAAAGATTTTCAGTTTTTCTTCAATTGTTATTTCTGGAGGGGTTAGGTAGAAAAACTATATGTGAAACAAATGAAGGACTAAAAATCCATAGCTTTGTTTTGAGGATATAAGAATGGTTTATTGCCACTGTGGTAAGCAAAAGGGAACAAAGCAGTGACTTGCTAGAAAGATTTCCACAGTATTTTTATCTGATTTTTCCAGGACATCACTTCAGCCTGTCCCTTCAGCCAAAATACCTCTCCAGTTATCATTTTGTTCTGATGAAAAAAGTACTAAAATGGCAGAGTTTGGAATTGTTTGAACATATTTTTTCACTTAAGCTGAACTTGTTCACATTCAAAGCTAAAGCATTATCTCAGTTGCATTTAGGAGAGTAAACATACTCTTACTTTTCTGTCTCATGTGTAAGTGGTTCCAGTGAAAGCAATGTGCACTAATCTTGGGGTTTGTATTCTCTTCCTGCATTTGTCATATTAGACAAAATTAAAGGTCATTGCTATTTCTCTCCCTCTCTCTCTTTCAGTAACACAAAGCTTAGCTGCCAAAGTTTTAACTTTTTATGTATGAGAAGAGCGATGTTTGCAACTAGTTTTTATGTTTTACTTACTTAGTTTCATAAATTTATGTAAAAAGAGCCTAAGTGAGCAAAAGGCTCCTTCTAAGTTCTCCATAGTGTAGAAAATATAAGTCTAATGATGGAGCAGATTTTTCCCTGTTCTCATCCTCACTGTCTTTTGTATTCCAGCATGATCAGTGCTCAAAGGAGTGGCCATACTACGTGAGGGGAGTGGAAAGACATGGATGAAGTTCTTACCATGCACTGAACAGCAGGGACCAAGCACAGAGCTCTGGGAAAATGTCTGCTTGCAACACTTTCACTGAGCACGTCTGGAAACCCGGGGAATGTAAGAACTGCTTCAAGCCCAAAAGCTTGCACCAGTTACCACCAGTGTCAGAGAAAAAGTCCCTCTCACATGGAAACCTGAAACCCAATGCAAACCAAAGCAACAGTCAGCGTGGGAGAAATACTGGGAATTTTCGACCACCAGTGGCCAAGAAACCCACCATAGCTGTGAAACCCACCATGATGGTGGCAGATGGGCAGGGGGGCTGTGCTGAGAGCAATATGCTGGATCAGGGGGAGAATAAACACATGCCTGCGGGGTGGAACCGAAACAAAGCAGTCTTGAACAAAAAACCACTGAACAATAATAACGAAGATGAAATCGAGGGTTACAGCCATGTTTCTAGGCCTTATGGCAACAATGAGGGTGTGGGTAAGATACCAAATAACAATAATAATGGACTGACAGAAGTTTTGAAGGAGATTGCGGGTTTGGATGCCACACCTCAGCTCACCGGAAATGAAACGAACTCAAGAGAAACCTTCTTGGGACGGATAAATAATTGTTATAAAAAATCATTAGAAAGAAAGATCCCTCCGAGCTGCATGGTGGGTGGAATGAAGGATTCACGCAGTAAGCATGTTATTCTGAGTGGAAGCACTGAAGTAATAAGTAATGAAGGTGGACGTTTCTGTTATCCAGAGTTCTCTAGTGGAGACGAGAGTGAGGATGACACGTTTTTTGGCAGCATGCAGGAAGAGCATGAGAGCTGGGATGAAAGTGATGAAGAGTTGCTAGCAATGGAAATTCGCATGAGGGGCCAGCCCCGCTTTGCTAATTTCAGAGCCAACACCCTGTCTCCTGTTCCGTTCTGTGTTGACAAAAAATGGAATACTGTGCCCCTTCGAAACAAGTCTCTCCAGCGGATCTGTGCAGTGGATTATGATGACAGTTATGATGAAATTTTAAATGGCTATGGCGAAGACACTGTGATTCTTTACGGGCAAGAAAGCATGCAGAGCATGGTATCTTCTGATTCTACATCTCCTGATTCTTCTTTGACAGAAGAGTCTTGTTCTGGAACAACCAGCAGTTCTTCACAGAAGCTCTGTAATGGAGGGTTGTCTCCTAGCACTCCTCAGGACCTCAAATTGGTTGACCCAGAATACGAAAGTCTTTGTGACAGTCAGCAAGTGAAGGATGTGTCAAAAGCACCCAGGAATGTTCCAAAAACTCTAGAAACTCACAAGGCAGTCCTTGCACTTCGACTGGAGGAGAAGGATGGCAAAATTGCTGTGCAGACTGATGAACAAGAGAATAAAAGTTCATCAGATGTTGCTGGCCAAGCTGTAACGATTAATTTGGTGCCTGTAGAGGAGCAAGCTAGACCTTACAGGGTGGTGAATATGGAACAGCCAGTTTGCAAGCCATATACCGTAGTGGATGTGTCAGCTGCCATGACCAGTGAATGTAAGGAGAATCAGACTGAAACCTCAGAAACCAAAAATGCATCGTCTAACCCAAGCTCACCAGTAACTCCAGGCTCCCCTGTTGCAGCATCACCTGTACGTGTAAATGCTAACCTGAAAAAATCCAGTGCAATCAGGTATCAGGAAGTGTGGACTTCTAGTACCAGTCCAAGACAGAAGATACCTAAGGTGGAGCTGATTGCAAACAGCTCAGGGCCTTCTGTTCCTCCAAGGAAGACAAGCCACAAGTCAGCTCCTACTTCACCTACAGCTACAAACATTTCTTCAAAAACTATCCCAGTTAAGTCTCCCAATTTATCTGAGATAAAATTCAACAGCTACAACAATGCTGGCATGCCACCTTTTCCTATTATCATTCATGATGAGCCAACTTATGCCAAGAGCTCCAAAAATGCTATTAAAGTTCCTATTGTAATCAATCCAAACGCTTATGATAACCTGGCTATCTATAAAAGTTTTCTAGGGACCAGTGGGGAGCTGTCCATCAAAGATAAAACCACCAGTGTGATAAGCCATACATATGAAGAAATAGAAACAGAAACTACAATGACTGAAACCACAAGCAATAAACCCACCGAGTTGCCCCAAGGAAAGGGGGTGACCAATAGCTCTGAGTGCAGGCTGGGTTCTGTGGCTCAAAAGGTCCAAGAGTTCAACAGCTGTCTCAGTAAAAGCCAGATATCCCCACAGAGAAGTCACAGTGCTGACCACAGCTCCCCATCAAGAGCCCAAAAGGCAATGCAAGAGCCTGCAGCAAAACCAGATGTAACTCCAGAGGGTTCTGTTGGCAGCAGTGGTGGCAGAGAGAATGCAAGCACGGTGCTCTCACAGATTGTGGCTTCTATCCAACCTCCACGGTCTCCTCCAGAGACACCTCAGTCTGGACCCAAGTCCTGCAGCGTAGAAGAACTGTATTCCTTACCCCCGGAGGGAGACGCTACTAAAAACACCCTGGTACGACCCAAATCTCTATTTACATCACAGCCTGAAACAGAGTCCTCCAAGCCAGTGGAAAATGCTGCTGTTAAACTGCAGAAAGATCCACTCTCACGGCCAGTTGCCACTCCCTCTCCAAAACCAGTGCGAGCCACTCCAGCTGCCTCAAGTCCCCCCACGGAGCAGGCACCGCCGTTCCCTCCCCCACGCTCCACCTCCTCACCCTACCACGCAAGTAACTTGCTGCAAAGGCATTTCAGCAACTGGACCAAACCCAGCAGCCCCACCAGGTCCACAGAGGCCGAGTCCATCCTGCACTCGGAGGGTCGTCGCGCCGACGCGAAACCCAAACGCTGGATATCGTTCAAGAGCTTCTTCCGCCGCAGGAAAACTGATGATGAGGAAGAGAAAGAGAAGGAAAGAGAGAAAGGGAAACTGGTGGGTCTGGATGGGACTGTTATCCACATGCTCCCCCCTCCCCCAGTTCAGCGGCATCACTGGTTCAGCGAGGCCAAGTCAGACTCCAGCGAGAAGCCGTCGATCGTTTTTATGTACAGGTGTGAGCCGGCACCGGCCGAAGCAAAGGCCGACCTCCCAGAGGAGGGAGGAGTGGAGTCTGCCATCACAGAGGCACTGGCAAAAGACAAAGGAGAAGTGCAGGAAAAGCCTCCAGAGGGTTCTGAACAGAACATAGCGAGCCATTCCTCACCGCCTCAGATTCCCAAGAAGATCCCCAGGTACTCCACTCAGCAATTTTAGTCACTTAGTTGGGAACTGTCCTGTATATGCTGCTAAAAGGGGGGAAACTAAGGAGTTTTGTTACATTAAGTGTAATTTTTTTCAAAGTATGTTTGTTTTAGGTAACTTAAAACTTATTTTTAAAATCTTTTCTGTTATGTTGGATATTAGAAAAGTTTTTTAAAAAATTATTAGAAGCAGTAGCTGATATTTGCAGTTTTTTTGGAGGTTCACTAAAGTGTCACAATAGCCACGTTCCATTGAATCAGATCCATTCTCCTGGATTTCTACTTTAAGAAAGGGTTTATATGTTATGGGAAACTAGAGAATTTCTCTGCAGAAATAGAAGGCAACTACTGAAAAGTGCAAGAGATATTAAAAGATCTGTGACTCTTGAAAGTTGCTGTGCTAACTTTACCTCACGTGCCCAAGAACAGATGTTACTTAACTTGATGCTACACTGCAACTTCACTGCAGCACTCCCAAAATAAACCATTGTAAAAAAGGAACCATAGTATTAGAGTACCTATCAAATAATCTTATCTCTGTCTTGCAAGGCCTTTAGGCATGGATATGCTTTGTCCCCCAGCAGTGTTGGACCCAGTAGAGCTGGTCACAGCATCGGTAGCAGTCAGTCACGTGGGCACAGTGTGCATTTCCCTAAGTGCTGACCACAGCTGTGGATGTGTTAGAATATGTCTTTCAGTGTTATACACAAACCAATTCCAAAGTACCTTCAGACTTGCATTATCTAATTTATTACAATAACCTAGTGGTAGGAAAATAAAAGATTTCTAAAGCTTGAGCTATGTGTGAGCCCCAGAAAATGTATCATGGCAACGTTCTTTGGTTTTCTTCCACCATATTCTGTACAAGAAAATAGTGTTTTTTAGTTAAGATAGTATTAAAGTTGACTTAGGCTCACAGAAATCACTGTGTGAGCATAGTTAGAGTTTACCATAAACTCATTGCCACCTATCCTAAAGTAAAATAACTTGGTTTTCCTCCTCCACTGTCAGTACAAGAAAATTGCTAGAATAACCATTGGTGGGAGTGCAGTCTCTCTAGGCTTACCCTAAATTAAATGGGGAGAAGTAGGCTGCTTTAAGGAAAATTAAAGAATTGGAGGAGTTGGTGCTCTCAGCCCCCCAAGAACCCTTTTTTTTCTCTCCTGTATCCAGGGGAAGCTGGAGGAAGTGAGGTTGATTTTGATTGCATTGCATTGCTCCAGATCAACTCCCTCGTCTGCCAGGGGCAGGCAGGAAGGAGCAGCTCCTTCTCCAGGTGGTGAGAGGGCAGGAAGAGTTACTGCTTCTTGCACTGCCCTGGAGATGGTGCTGTGGGAACGTGTGACATTCTTGCACTGGGGCTGGAGCACCTTCTGCCCTCCCTTGAATTCAGTTGGTCACTGCTCTGTCTTACTCACTTATTCCAGAAAGTTTGCTCTTTAGCTTTCTGCACGTGACAATGGTACTGGTTAAAATCATATCTCAAAGTTATCTCTGATGAAAAATGGAATTTTCCAAATGTTATAATTGGAATTTCTTCTTTCTGACAATGTTGTCCTATGGTTTCTACAAATTTCAAAGAAAATACACAGAGGTGCTGAGAAATACGTTATGGGAACTCTGAAGAGTCAGTAACTTTATCCTTTAGTTTTTTTATTCAATTACTTTGATGCCTTGAGTTATTTGGGGGTTTTAATTAATTTTGAATTGTTAAAAAGACCTAGTGAAACCTTATAGTGTCAAAAAATTTAAGGGGTTTTTTGGTTGTTGTTTAAGAGGTTTGTCTTTTGGTTTTAATATCCTGGTAGGTGAGAAGCAGGATTGCCAAATTTCCATTTTTGCACAAGAAAGAGACAGAACTGATGAGATGCTGTGCTTGGTTTATGTTAACTCTTTACATATTAGTAAGAGCTTAGTGATAGTTTGGGCTAAAATATGTGCATGAAAAAGATGTTCAGAATCTTCTGTTCAGCTTGCAAAGGCTTAGAGTAGAGTGGAAGACCTGAAGATAGCAATTAGTGAACAGGGCAGTTCCCTAACTCGGAATGTCAAGAACAGTAAACTCACTGAAGAGAACAAACTGATGACCTGGAAAATAAGATAAGCTTTAAGAATGTCAGGTTACTGGGAGGTCTTGAAAGCAAATTAAATGAAGATACAGTATTTCCTTACATTGCAATGGATTACAATGATGCTAAACATTGTAATCCAATGTTTAGCAGCACAACCACAAAGCAGCTGCATGTATTTGAAGTTATCCCTAGAAAGGGCAGTTTTCTCTTTGAACAGCCCTTGCAAAATACTCAACTTTTTGGAAAGCTGAAAATTATCTCTCTGTTATACAAATGAATGGTTTTAGTTTATCCATGTGATTGTTTCTTTCTGTTTGATGCCAGGATGTACATATGCTGGTTCAAAACAAGTTAGCAAATGACGTGTTAAATTTGCCAAAAATTTGTAAATAGATTAATTTTTGCTAAATTTTTTTGCTAACATTCAGCAGTCATGTCAGCTTTATCATTAATTGGAATGAAAATCAGGTGTTCTTAGAACACCTGTAGTTCATGAAGCAGCAGTTGTTCCCAGGCAGAACCTA
The DNA here is from genome assembly GCA_013399695.1 of Formicarius rufipectus. Classification (NCBI taxonomy): domain Eukaryota; kingdom Metazoa; phylum Chordata; class Aves; order Passeriformes; family Formicariidae; genus Formicarius; species Formicarius rufipectus. Next base: position 306,116 of record VXAU01005785.1, on the reverse strand, counting down.
TAATTGACCTCTAAAAAGATAACATGATATTTCTGGCCTGAGTCACTGTAATTGATGAAGGGGGTACAACACAGTGTGCAATCCACTGATCACAAGTTTACTAAAAAGACTTTGTTATCTTGTGGATCAAAGTGCTGCTCTCCTTCATTGAGACATCACTGCTCATCCCTAGCAGCAGCTTTTCAGATTGAGACATCTTCTAAAAGCAAAGTGCAGCTCAGCATCCTGCTACTTCCTTGGCTGTCTGTATAAAGAGCTGAACTAAATCCTCATCGGAGTGGAACTAAACCTCCCCGGTTTAGGTGGCAGTGCCTTTCTAAATGATGGTGCCACTGATCCATGCACAGCCAGTTCCAATTCAGTTACAGCTTAAACTGAAGAGTTTGCTTCCCAGATAGAACTAAGCCATAACTGTCCTTTAGGGGATCTTCGGGACAGACTTGGATGAAATAAAGATAAAACTGTGTGTTTCCTAAAATGCTTCCTTCGAGTAGTGAGGTCTGTATATTCATTTTGTTCTGGTTCAGGTAAGGAAGCGTTTCTTGATAGCTAAGGTTTGGATTATCAATCTGATTCCTAAAATGAAGTTAATTTTTGCAAAAGGATTTGAGCTGATAACTGATAGGGCTGAGCTCTGTATCTAGAGGGACAGGAATGTTGTGACAGATCACTCAGTAAAAACAATGGGAATCATTGTTCTTCAAAAATGCAGTCACATATTAAGATCAGGGTTACATCCAGAGATAGGCAGGAATAACCACCACTGCCACATTCCACTTTGGCATTGTCACTGATCCAGTCCTGCAGATTCCACAGCTGCTTCAGAAACTGCTTGGGAAGATAACAAAATCTGTCAAATCACAGTAGGGCTCTTTTTAAAAGAGAGTCCTTCCAGTTTGAAGGGCCTCTGGTATAACTCTTAGGGTGAGGTTCTCACCTGAATTCAAAACCTTATAAGTACAGCTAGCACAAATTGATGAGGGGAACTTAAGGGTGTTATAGATGCAATTTCTTGCTTGAGCAACTTACTGAAATGGGAGAAATCCTCTCCTGAAGAATTTAGGTGGACCAACTCTCCCTTCTCAAATCTATGCTGGTTTGCTTTAATCTAGATATCAGCAAGCTTTATCTACCTTAGTCAACAGTGCTTAGCAGTGCTTTTAAAAGCATTAACCATTTATGTTACACTATTTCATCAATTAAAAACTTGGGAGCTTTTTCTCTGGAACATCTGTGCTGACAGAACTGGAAATTCTGTGTGTGCATTGAGCAGTAAGTTTGGAAACGATTTATGTTTGAACTCATAAACACCAAAGACTGTTAAGGAACCAAGTAGAAGGGACTTTACCATTTATTATTTCATACATTTAGATTAAGAAATGGTAAATCATGTATTATTGTTCTTAACTTCTCTAATACAGCCTGTAAAATGGAAAGACTGAGAACTTAAAATGGATAAAGAGAATTGTATTTTTTATAATGCATAGTTAAGCTGTGAAACTCATTGCCATTAACTTCCAGTGACACTAAAGAGCTTGGTAGGGCATCTTTACTGGATTATCAAATATATACCTTTTATCCATGCAAGCATCACATTATACAAAACTTTAAAAAAAAAGTATTATAAATTCTCACACTTCAGGACTAACCCAGCTTCTAAGGAATCAGAATTAGCAATGAACTTTATGGCTTAGTTATTTCAGGTTGTCATTTTAGAATTTTGTTTCACTTTCCCCTTCGGTGGCTGTTTCTGGCTCATGGTGGTGATGAGGAACTGAATTGCAGGAGCCACTGGAATGTTTTCTGTACCCACAGTGTCCTCTGGAACCTGGGCACTGCTCATCTCTGCTCAGTGTTCTCCAGAAATAAAATGCTCTGTGTTCTGAGAAGTTCCTGGGTAAGGTGGCCTTTGACCTCCTTCCAGTCATTAACCTCTCTTCATTTTTTCTCAAGCATTTTTCAGTGAGTTTGGGCTTTAGATTGGCTTTATTAGCTTAAAAGTGTAGGGTCTGAGGGGATGTCACAGTGCTCTCTGACACTAAATACATCTACAAATTACACTCTTCATTTTTTGTGTGTGTAAAACTAAGTCATCTTCCTTTTGATCTCAAAATGTCCAGCTGCCATTGGTTGCTGCTGTGCTGATGCACACTTGGGGAGGAGATCAGAGTCTCTGCTGGGTCTGAAGCCACATCAGCTTCTTCTGTGTTTGTCACTAATTTCTGCCACTGGGATTTGTGTTTTGTCTTGCACAGAACTGTGCTCCCTCAGCTTGGCCTCCAGATCTGACCCTAACTGAGGAATACACTCACAATTACTTCTCACGAGCATTCCGCATTATCTCCCTCATATTCATTCCTGTTTATTAATCATTCTAATTGAGCAGGTGTGCTCTGGATAGAGGGGAACACAGGTCACACAATAGCTGTGATTCCAGTGTCCTCACCAAAACTGACACACTACCCAGGCAGCTTTCTGGATTCTGCTGTTCCCAAAAGACTGAGGCAACTTAGACCACATCATCCTTTGGCTTTTGTCCAAGATCTGTGAAGGAGGAGAACCTGAAGGGAGGAGTTAGGGGCATTTGTCCCTGCAGAAAAATAACACTTTGGAAACAGTTTTGAGCTTATGCACATGTGAATGACAAGTATGTGAATTCTGTAGGGCGTTATCTGAAGTGCAGTCATTTTTATGGCAAGTTTTTTTGCTGCACATGATGTCAGCTTCTTAGGAAAACAGAGGGCTGCTTCCTCCATTAACTGAATAGTTGTTTAGTTTCAGTCACTTGTGCCTGGGCAGCAGAGCTCCCAAAGATAATTCATTTCTTACGAAATTTGTTTTTGAAATAAAAAAGGAAAGAGAAGAAGACTTGGACAGAGGAGGCTGTGCCCACTATGATAGAAACTAAATATGTGCTCTGACGCAAGGCATCAAAGAATCTATCCTGGCAAAATATCTATAAATAATCCAAATAAGGAGAAAGCTCCAAGTATCGCTTGCTACCAACAAGCCAGATAGAAAGCAATACAAAATCAGACTTTAACGATTCTAATCTCAGATAACTGCTTGTTTATCAGCTGATCTTCTTTTCTCAAAAACTAGTTGTTTTAACTGCTTAGTTCTTGAATCAAAAGCAACAGGGAGTTTGGTTCCTGTAGCTCACTGAGTGAGGATGGTTTCCCCCATGTTCCTGCCTGTGCTGATGAAGGGCTGACTTCTGCTCACCGGTCTCTGCGCTGTGTGCAGGAGCTCGACCGCTCAGTCTGCACTGTTAAGATCCTGGGAAGCATTTCCCCACGGATTCCATGACCTGACATCTAATTGCTGTGGTTTAAAATGTATTCTTTTGAGGCACAGAATATTAATGTGAGACATTCACTTTTAACAGTAGGTTAGTCTTAGTCCCTGAAACGCCTCTTGAAGCTTGAACGTGCTTTCCCTTAAGTAATAACATGACTAAGGCCATAGCTGTCATTCCAGAGCAGTGATGTAGCAGCCTGGGCACTGGATTTTGTTCAGGGAGGCAGTGGAAGAGTTAAGGAGGCAGGGCTGGGACTGCCTGGCTTCCTGGGGCGCTTTGGCACGACCCAGCCCCAAGGTAAACATAAGATGCAGTAGGTGTATCACTGTGCAGAGTTCAGCCCTTGCTCACAGCTTGCACAACTTGTAGCACACCAGAACACTGTGGAATCAATGGCTCGCCAGAGTTTCAAGACATGATTAAAAGACTCAAGAAGGCCCTGAAAGAATTTCCTTTAATGGGGAATTGTGTGAGTGAGTACAGTGGGTGAGTTGGTATTTTTTTCTATCTTCCTTTCTAGCTGTTGGTTTACTTTGGCAAATGGCTTCTGAGCTTAGGTTTAGTGTATGTGCTTGCATGTGTCTGGTTTGGAGAATGAATATGTTCTCTACCTTACCAAGCAATACTAGAAAGTTACTTTGAGATGAGATAATTCCTGGTTTGTGGTGATGACAACTGTAAAGCTATTACAACCTATTTCTTCTTAAAGAAAACATTCCCGTTGAGGAATGCAGGTATGTGTATTATTTACAGCAACTACAAGTCTTCAGTTATATTCCTCCTGATCTTGAGAGCCTTGTAACTGCTTTAATTTTATGTCTGCTTTACTCTGAAATTACAGCAGGTTAACTCTTTAATGTGGATGTATTTATAGCACATGGAATGTTCTTCACACCATTCCTATGCATGGTACTAAAATGGAAGAAAAAAAAATGTTTTGTTGATTAAAGATTACATCTTTTTGAACTTATGCCATTTTTTCCTCTTTTACTAACAAGTTCTAATGAGTTTGGTTTGTGTCAGCCTGCAGTTAAAACTCACGAGTCCGAGCAGAACCAGCATGTGTGCACTGCACTGTCCTCGGTCTTGTGTCATGCAAAGGATTGGCATGTTTTGATCTTTGCAGTCAGGAATTGCTAGAAGATTGTGTCCCACGTTTTCCAGAATTTTGGCTTTGCCATAGAGACAAATATGACTGTAATTTATATTAACTCCTTGAGGAAGCTTTAAATCTTTACCACAAAAGATAAGTATCTGTACAGATACATCATGTGGTGATCATCTTTTGATGGAAGTGTGTTATTCCTGCCCCTTATGGAAATCACAAGTAATTAAAATTCTTACTGTTGGATTTGATTGGGCTGTAGTAATGAGAACTAGAGCAGCTCGTCTGACTGTAATGAGTATTTGTTTCTGCAAGTGAGGAAGCATAAAGTCATAGAAGTATTTTTGCTCTGACATGTTATTGTGGCATATTACTGAAAATTGCTGCTATATTTTCAGTAGGATTGGGGTGGTTATTAAATCTCAACAATTTTTTCATACATATAATGCATATTTTTTAAATTATACTGCAATAAATGCACCCATGGAAAGCAATTAAATCCACAATTTTCAGTTTTGTGCCATAAGTCATCACAGTTTGATTAAAACTTCCTAGCTAAGAGCAGGCACAGAGGAACATCTTCATGGCCTTTTGCTGTTGGCCTAATGCAAGTGGATTTTAATCTTGGAGAACTTTATATGGGATAGTCATTATTGCCTTAGATGAGGTCTGTTTACCAGAGTGTCAGTTCCCAATATCCTACCAGTATATGAAAACGTATCATTAAAGTTTTATGCATTTATTTGGGCTTAATCCCCCTTGCTATACCTTTTTATCCTTGGCTAAAGCACAGTTGTTCCAGCTGGTAAAAAGTACCTTAAACTTTGCTGCTGTCCTGAGTCCCACACATTTCACCAGGGTCATGCCTGGGTATACAGATGCTGAGTGTAGTCAAGCTGTAAAACATTATACCTTTTTTATCAAAGGCATGAACTATTGTATTATATGCATTATTATAATTAGTATCATAGTAACTAACATGTTACTGTTTCAGTCACAAGTTGTTTCTTCTCATTAAGGACAATAAACACTGTAGAAAATTGTTCTTAATGTGAGGGTGAAAGAACTTGTTTCTCTACCTTTCATTCCCTTTCCTGAAGACACTTACTGCCTAATCTCACAGCCAGCTTTGGTCTCCAGTTGATTTTGTCCTGTTTGTTTCAGTCAAGTGCCCGATGACACGACCCTGGAGGACTTGTCCCCTCGTGTCCCCAGAGCCGTGTTTGTGAAGCAGGACAATGGTGGAAGCGCCTCGGTCATCCCGGTGTCGGCCGCGCGGCCTCCGCAAGGGCAGGAGGAAAAGGAAGATGCTCCAAATTCTCCCGACTTGAATACCTGCAGTGCTACCTACAGCAATTTAGGTAAGTGTGCACTCACAGAAGAAAATATAAATTGGATCAGAGTTTGGATACCTTTCCAGGGTGTGAAGAACTTTTTCTTCTGAACAGTGCAGTACACCTTCATAAGGGGACCTTTAAAGACTAACTTTGTAATACTGATTTGTGGAAAATAGAGTTATGTTGTCTCCTTCTGGGATCACAACCAAGAATGTGAAGATTCAACAAACTCAAAGGCTGATTTTTCTGTAACTTTAAACAGTCTTTTAATTGACCCTAGTGATAAACATCTCAAATGATTTTAAAAGACACATAGTTGGTTTTTTTTTGGAGAAATTCTGTTGAAGAGGTTTAAAATACAGAGAAAATGACCTAATTTCTTTAGAAAAAACAAGAACATTTCAATACTTTTCCAAACTTCAACAAAGGTCAGATTTTTTATTTTAGAGCATCAGTAACTGCTACAATATTTGTAATCACCTTGTGTTGACTGAAACCTTTCTTAGCCTAGTCTGAGAGTTTTTGCTCCTTCACAATAAGATAGGAAATGTCCTGAAGGGACTGTTCAGTCATTACTGAATTCCTGACTCATATTAAAAAGATACATGGATGCAGTGCTGCTCTGAAAGATCAGGGAGCAAGACAAATAAGCATCTCCTGATAAACAGTGTCAGCACTATTAGCCTAATTTTCTAAAGCATTTTGATTTAAAGTACTGTGAATCTAGGGATGCCTACAGCCAGATTTCCTGGAAGAACAAAATCTCGTTTATTTATGTTCCACAATATCTGAATACATGTTTTTCCCTAACACCCTGCTCCTGTAAACACAGCAACTTCTTAAGTGCTTGTCCAAGAGTGAACTCATGAAATGGCTCACGAGTACAGGGGGTTTGGCATGTCCACACAAGTTTCAGGGATCAAGGGCTGAATTGTAAACCCTCAGGTGCATACATTCCTTAGACATTCAGTGATTGGGTTGCATTGTTTTGCTTAAATGTGAATTAATGGCAAACTCCTCAGTATATTCTGCTATTAAAACATTAATTAGATATTGTTTAAAAAGCTTGAGGTAGAAAAATATCCCACCCAAGACTGATACTAACATCTTCGAAGAAACTCTTCTCTAAGGAGGAAAACTAAAATCTATATTTTTATGGTCAATTACTCCAAGATCTAATGGAATGCTTTCAATTTAGTGAGGTATGTATCTGTATATTCTGTATTTAGGAGGTAGGTCCATTGCAGACAGAATCCAGGCAGTAGATGCAGCTGCTCCAGAACTACTCACAGCATGTTTAACCCGTGCAGCAAAATACCTTTAAACACTGGAACAGGTTGCCTGAAGTAGTTGTGGAATCTGCATCTGTGGAGGTGGTCAAAACCTGACTGGACATGACCCTGGACAACCTGCTGCAGCTGACCCTACCTGTCCATCTCAAGAGATCCCTTCCAACCTAAAGACTGTGCTCATCCCTGCCATCAGTCCTGGGTTGTGTTAGTGCTCTTCCTAAGTTTTAATGTTCCCTATTAAAACCATGTAAAACTGAACCCCTTGGCATTTTATTCAAATATACTCACCCTTGGGTCACTTTAAGCTTTGCTGTCACCAAAGTAAATCTTAGGTATGAAAGAGTTAAGTCAGCTTTAAGGCTTGCCTGGGTCTGGCTTAGGCATGACTGCCTGTTGTTAGGAGCAATGCTTCCCTAAATGGTACTGAGTTCCCTGGCAGCTGTTCAAAGGTTTTCTGGTTTATTCAGACAGCCTCACTTTCTAGTTCAGATGGCAAGGGAGAGATTTGTAGGTAAGGAGAGAGAAAAATTCCTACTTGTTTTTCACATCTTGCATCACCTAGTCAGCAAAATCTTATCTTTTGTGGAATTAATTGTGGTAATATGAGAAGCAGCATCACATTTCACTCTTGCTTCAGCTGCAATTGGAGCTACAATCTACTGTTTGTAGTTTGTAAAATACATCACGTGAACATCTCAATTTGCAGTTTCATGCACAATATTCATTTCAAATACTAATTGATGCATTTTCTATGGTTTTTATTGAAAAGCAGATAATATGTTAGTGCTTTGATAAGTATCTAATCTTCAGTTCTGACATGTCATACAAAATTTCATGAACAGAAGTAACTGCAAGCTTTGGTAAATCATCCTCTGCAGTCAGGTAGTTTATATCGGGCACTGTCTTCAAATACATTTGGTTTGCCCTTCCAGGAGACAAACCTTACAAAACAGAGGATTCTCCTCTGGGAAGCAGGTACAGTATAAAAGACTTGGGGCTTTTAAGAAGTCCCACCATGATGATAGGATAAAGTATGTTCCTGGCTGTATAAATAGAAGAAAACTTCAATAAGAGGAGAGAGGTTCTGTATATCTCATTTTTTTCCCTGCAGCTGCTGTGGTCACAGTTAAGTCCTGGTGCCTACAATTTGAGAAGAATGTTTAAAAGAACTGTACAGGCTCTAAAGAAAAGCTTTGCAAATGCCTTATATTGTGGCAGGCACTTCAGAGGGACTAATTCAAGGAACTCAATGTGTTTAGCTTTTCATAGCAAGAGTCTGGCTTGATGATGGTGTGGATGCTCATGTGGTGAGCAGAACTGTCATGGGGGGATACCTCTGTTATCAACTGATTTAACAAAATCCGGGGGCTGCCAGCTGAATCGAGATGCAGAAACAAATGTTCAGATGTGTAAGCTGGGACCTGGATGTTTCATTTTGTAAGAGCCTTTATTGTAACACAAGTTAATTCAGGTAAGCCCTGTAGCTGATGATAAGGAAGACAATAGACTAGATAATTAAAAGGCCTTCCTTTGCAAATGTTTAAATTGTTCTGTCTTTGTCTGAATTTGTTGTGAAAATCGACTTGATTGAATTTGCATCACTGTAAGAAGATTAGGGTATTCTCAGTATACTCAGGATAGTATTTCTGTTACTGAAAAAAAGAATAGGTTATTTCATTACCAGCTACATTTTTTTTTACACTTAATGGGAAAAAGGAGGCTGAGTTCCTAGGGTTTGTGATCACTGACACTGGGAAAAAATCCCAGATCAGGGTGTCTGCCATGAAGCATTGGCTCAGTCAGTAAGTTAGACCAGGGCAGTGTGCTTGAACTGTAAACAAGGTACTGAAATCATTGCTGACTTGAAGCTGACAGGTCAGTGACAGACAGTGATTATGACATCACTCTTATGCATTTTGTGTAATACATAATTAGCACAGGTAACATCTTCAACATGGTGTAATCGAAGGTGGGCAACAGGACCTGGCAAGTCACCCAGCAGACAAGCTGAAGCTTCTCATACCTGCAGCCCCTCCCTAGAGATCTGTGCCCAATCCCAAATTAGTGCTTAAAAACTGGAGGTGCATCACAAATGTTACTTAACAAATATTAGCTTTCCTTTCTGTTACATGTATTGTCATTTTGGTGAGACTTAAATATATTAAATTAACAACAAATCTGTAAACAACTGAGTATAATGCAGGATTCCATGGAAATCTGTGTACACATTACAGAATAGTGAGGTACATGTTCAGCATTTGTTGGAATTGGGGCTGTGAAGTATGCTGGGAGCTTTTGCAGTCATTGGAAGACACCTTATGCCTTTGTTTTTTTCATGGTTTGGTTATTTTTATCAGTCAGGGTAAGGGTTTATTAAGGAGTGATGTCAGATTTGTTAGTTTCACCTGCTCATATAAACAGACTGGACTGTAGAGTCTGGTGATAAATCAGGTTACCCAGAAAAATAAAATTTAAATGCGTTCTTCAGAGCTCTTTTAGAGTTTCAGACTGGTGTATGGTGTCTTGAGACTTAAGCATTAAAATATAAAGTGTCATGAGATTCTGTAATGATCGATGTCATTGAGTCATGGAATTACTTAAAACTCTCTAGAAAACTTCTGTCTATAAAGAGTTAAATTTTTTTCTGTCATTGAGCAGCATGGAATCCACTTCAAAGCTCTCTGTAAGTAGTAGCCTAATATTGTGCCTGTTCCTACTTCTTATTTGCCTCCCAAGAGAGTGGCTCATGGCTGAAGCTTGTGATGTTAAAGAGCCTGGGCAGTAGGAAAGGAAATGATGGTTTTAAGCATGTAAGGGGAGAAGGAGAGGATAGGCAAGGGAAAAAAAAAAGTGGCACGAAGTTTCCTGCCTCAGGAAAGCTAAGCTGGAAAGACTGGTCCAGTGTGTATGAAAGAACTGTGCAGTGTTGAGACCTCAGCATGGAAACAGTGGGGACATAAAGCTTTTCAACCATGTAATACAGATGGGTAGATTTCAATAGGAAAAACTTGTTCTTGGGAGGAGAAATTACACTGTAAGGTGGCACGTTTGACAAACTCGTTTTCCTCAGCTGAAAATCCTTGAAACAGTAACTACAGAAAGACTCTGTATCCTGCTACCCACTGCAGACATCGGCAAAACCCACTTCTGGCTAAGAAGACCTCCTACAATTCTGTTTTGATGTCACAGTTCCAAGACAAAAGCAACAATGATTGCAGTGTCAACACCCTCCTCCGTATGAGTGGCTTTTGGAGAGCAGGGCCACTAAAGCAGAAAGAAAATAAGAGAACTGAGCAGTAACACTGTTAGAAATCTTACCTTTCTTGGAGAGGGCTTCTGCTGCTACTGCTCGGGAGGTGCATCTTGTTCTCGTTTGTTTTCTTGATGTTTCCCTCTGACATCTGTGCAGTCCTTGGATTAGCAAGTCCTCCTGCAATAGTGTCCTCTCTCAAACCCCAGCAGTCAGGCTGTCTCAGGGTAGTGGGGAAGAGGGGAAGGGTGAAAAAATAGGCAAGTGATCTTTAACACAGAATGTTGCAGGGGACAAGTACATAAGTCACAGATTTTGTAAGAGTAAGTGGTTGTGGAAGAGGGCACATGTTTGGGTGAGTAAGAAAATTGGATGCGAAGTAAAAATGAACTTGCCTCAGGATTAAGCAAAAGGCTGTGGCATCTGGATGTGTGTCTGGCATGCAGACAACAATTCTGCTTTTGACTCTGAAACCACTCTTCACCTCTGCAAGAGGAAGGTTTCTGTCAGTTCCTGTACTGCCCAGCTGGCACCAGAGTCAGAAGCTGCAGCACAGCAGTGAGAGGAAGAGCTGCCATTGTAGAGCACACTCACTGTAATACCAGGGTCACAAAGGAGTAGTAGAGTCCCCTGCATGTTAAATTCTTGTAAGCAAGCTTGACAATTGTTGGCAGTCTTCCCTGAAGATCAGGTATGTACGAAACTGATAGAATTTCCTGCTAAAAATTCAGGTTTTTTTAAACCCTGGAAGAGCCAGGCTTATCATTAAATCCATCAGGCTCTTCTGAGCGTTTCTGGAGCTTAAAAAAAAGATGGAAATGGAACTCTCATTTGTGATGTTGTCTCCTTGAAATGATTGAAAATAGAATGATTGATAAGGAAGCAGGATGCAAGGCTGCTGTGTTTGTGGATCCATAAACAAATACAATCCTCTTTGATCTTCAGTTCATTTCAGCATTCTATGCCAGCATTTCAGGTTTTTTGCACTCTGGCCGCGTGGATCTTGGATTCTTTCATATTCACAAAAACTGTAACAAAATATCTTAAACTGTAAAAGATTCTCTTTTTTTTCACAGACTGCAAAATCATTTATTAATAATTATTGACTGAAGTGATGTAATTCAGATCTGAAGCTGAGATCACTCCCAGTTTGGTTCAGTGTTCCAGTGGAGTCCTCTCTTTACAAGGATTGGGTGGGCTTGGCAGTGTCAGGTTCACAGCTGGACTCAGCAATTATTGAAAGATCTTTTCCAACCCAGACGGTTTTATGATTCAGCACATTATAAATAGTGAAATAGTGTCAGTTCTCTTATTAGAAAAGATGCTCTGCTGCAATTACTCTTTTCATGTCTGCTGTGTTGCAACTGTAAAAATTGACTTCCTACCTTACCATGACAGTAAACTTCCCAGGAGTGGTCAAAAGCTTATAAAATAATTTCTCTGAAATTAGCAGTTGATTCTTAAGAGTGGAGAGATCTCATTTTGATACGAGTAACAACTGTTTATAATTGTCCCAGAGCAGCAAGTTCATAATTTGTATTGTCTTTATTAGTTTTTATTCTTCATTATATTGTTGTCATTTATTTATTCTTCATTTCCAAGAAGTCTCACACCTATAAAAGATAATTGCCCTCCATAAAAGCCATCCAAAACACAAGACAGGAAGTTTATCTTCCCTGGATTCACACAACTGTCTGAAACCAGTCTGTCAGTGGAAACTCTGTGCTTGTGTGTATGGAACCTGCTGTTTGGAATTTCTTGACTGAAGCCAGGTCAGGTTATCTATGAATATGATATTGCCAACAAAGGTACCCATGGCAAGCAAGGAAGGGAAATGTATTGGAGAAATTACAGTTGCAGGGGGAAGGGAGTTTTAAATTGGGTTAAAAGTATTTCTGTCAAAATATAACCCTATTCTCAATGGCAGCACACTTGTCAACTTGAGTGAAAGTAGGCTTAATTTCCTTAGGTTCAGCTGGTGAATCTCCTGGGGCAATCCTGACTTCCCAATGTGACCACCAAAGTATCTAAACTATGTGATTTGTGTCTGAAGGTCTCTGGTTTCCATTCTGAAATAAGATTTTTCAGCCTCTCCAGCATACTTCCCAATTGCTTCATGGACTACTGTCCACCCATAGTTTTGGCTCATCTGAATAGGAAGTAAGGAATAATATTATAGTTGAGTGCAGAAGGAATTACAGGAGGCCGAGTGTAATTGCTAAAACTGGACTTTGGCCAAAGTGCCAAATTGATGTTTGGTTTTTGCTTGCACTTCTTGTCATTAATAAGATGGGAGGTAAAATAGCAGCATTGTTAGCATGATGCTAATGTTAATATGTATGCCAAGATCAAATCATGAGTGGCTGGATGTAATTATATGTATGTGATGCTGATTTGGTCATTTTGCTTCCTAATTGCTTCATCTTTTTACACACGAATTTAGATTTTTTTTTTTTTTTATATTGAGATGGTCCTAGTCAGCTTTATTTTTTGCCTTAAACTTCTTTGCAGAGTGCAAATATGAGCAGCAGATGCAAAGTACTTTAATCTTCTATTACTGTTATCCCACAGGACAGTCCAGAGCAGCCATGATACCTCCAAAACAGCCGAGGCAACCAAAGGGAGCTTTGGATGATGCCATTGCCTTTGGAGGACTGGCAGACCAGGAGACAATGAACAACTTGCAGCCAACACCACCTCCACTGCCAAAGAAAACAATTTTGAGAGCTAACACAGAGCCAACCCCCAGAGATCTCCAAAAGCAGGCTCTGGAGAACAACCTGTGCATCATGGCCAATCCCACCTACGACATTGACACCAACTGGGAAGCGAGCAGCGCCTGCTCTTCGGTCAGCCTGGAGCTCAAGGTACTGGACAATGAGTCGGGAGATTCCTTGGACAGGCCTACGGAAAAGCTGAGGGCAACCACCTCGGCAACTAACAGTGTTTCCAGCCTGACCACTCTCAGTATTAAGGAGCGGTGCTCCAGCAGCATGGAGTCCCTGACCGGGAGGCGCCTCTCACAGGCCAAGCCGGGCAGAGGCGTCCAGAAGCCGCAGAGACAAGCGCTTTATCGAGGCATCGAGAACCGCGAGGAGGTGGTGGGCAAAATCCGCAGCCTTCACGCCGATTCCCTGAAGAAGCTGGCACTGAAGTGTGAGGACCTGTTCATGGCCGGGCAGAAGGACCAGCTGCGGTTCGGGGTGGACAGCTGGTCGGACTTCAGGCTGACCAGCGACAAGCCGTGCTGCGAGGCGGGCGACGCCGTCTACTACCCGGCGTCCTACGCCAAAGATCCGCTCAACAATTACGCGGTCAAGGTAAGAGGGGCTTGAAAAACAGCGACCCGAGCCATCGGTGACAAAATGTGCCAACAGCCGCGCTCTGCACCACATCCAGCAGTGACAGGGCCTACAACATATATCGTGCTGGGCAAAAAGCAAACTACCCAAAACACAAACTCTTCCTTCCGTCAAGAGCCACCTGTGGCACTGGTATCCGCTGTTTCATTTCAGATGTTTTTATTGCAGTTCCAAAGTTCCTAAAACAAAATTAACACAGCTCAGTCTTTACCATGGTGATTGGTTAATGACATTTTGAAAGAAAAGCTGTATTATTTTAGAATGTGTCAGCAGATTTTTGGAAACTTGCAATAATAAAATCCTTTTGATTCATCTGCATGGAGATGAAATCATCGCTCTTGTTAGGAAATATTTCCTAAAAAAAAAGGAAAATTTTCCATTTTCAGAGCCATGTAATTTTGAATGTAAATTCTGGGCTAATATATCTCTGTGTTCCCTTGCAGGTTCCTACATTTTCACCAGTGTTCATTACCAACCTTTCAAAAGCTCTGTCTAGCCATCAGTGTTGCCTTTATAAATTTTTCAGCCAACACATTAAATAAGATTTACTAGATTAACTGCTAATATATTAATGCTTAGTTGGCAGCTGTCTCACTAGATGTTGTTACTTTATGGACGTTTATATAGGTAGTTCTCCCTGAGCACTGTATCTCTGCATTTCTCAATGCTTACCTGGTAGGAAGATAGAGTGAGAAGGACAGCTGAGACTCATAGCTCTGTCAGGCTTCCTGTGTGACCTTGAGTAAATCACTGAACTTCTGACTCCTCCTTGTTGAAACTAAGATAAAACATTTATCACCACCAGGGATGTGAGGCCTGATGGGTTTTCCCTTGTAGAGCATGCTGACATTCTCACAAGGGTGGGGCAACAGTGTTGTTACCACTCCTGCAAGATTGTTAGCAACTATAGATATAGTAAAATAAAAGGTAAGATTGGTGCAACTATGTTTTCCTGAAACTTGAAAAGGCGTCTTTTTAAGGCAGATTTCTGGGCATAACCATTTATGTTTTGTTAATGATTGAGCACCTCTCATTGGAAAAGATGTAAAATTAAATATGGATGTCATGTGGATGCTGTGGCCAGGAAAGAACCAGACTGTGAATATATATCTAGCCATCAGCTCTGGGTGCAGAATCAGCACTCTGGCATTACTTATTACTGGCTTGGAGATTTTTGATTTAATACGAAATGGTTGCTTTTAGGACCCAACATGGTATTTTTCCATGCAGGCAGGTTTGGGTTTTCACTGATGTGATACCTCTTTGCATATCACAGATGTGCCTTTAAAGCATTCCCTGACAGGTAAGACCTGCTGTTGTTTTGTTACCTACTGTCCTAAACACCTTTCCCATGTATGGAGCCAGTGAGAAGAAAGAACAGCAATGTAACATGGTCAAATATGTATCCAAATTATCCTTTTCAAAATTCAGGTGTCTTAAAAACAGTTCTCAGACTAACAGGGGTTACTGCTCTGTAGTAGATGTGTGTGAAGTATCCACAAAATGTCCTTGAGCTCGAGGGCACCATGAGCTGTTGTGCTGTGATGATGGGAGGAAAAGTTACTCTTGAAAATGCCCTCCCAAGCACTTACTGTGATAGAGGAGGATGTTTGCCTCAAGTCTGACTTACAGGCCATCAGTCCAGGCTCAGGTTTGTCCAAAAGCTCATAACAACAGATTGCTATTGCATTACACAGAGATTTGGGGAATTTAGCATCAACAAATATGCCAGTTTTTAGTGCCATGGGTGTTTTTTGTGTAAGCCAAATTACATAATAACCTACCTTCAATAAATCAGCTGTGTCTTCCTGCCATTTTAAATCCTTTGTCCCCAAAGCAGGATGGCAAAAAAATTGAGGTGAAAATTACCAGTGTGCCTATTGAATCCAAAATATAATCTTCCTGTTATTTTGGATCAAGTCTTAGAAATACACTTTGGAAGTGTACATGGAGCCACATCTTTGGATGGTGTAAATTTACAGAGCTCTTTTGAGTTTTGTAGAACTACCTAAGCAGCCCTGGCTAACGACTCAGGCAGTTCTTAAGTTCTATGATTTTAATATTAGAGCTGAGAAAAAATGTGATCAGATTTTTTAATTATTATTGTCTTCATAGGAAAGAAGAGATTCACCCCCAAATGGAGTTGTCTTAATCCATAAGTATAAAAATTAAAAAAAAATTATATTCTACCTCCAAAAACAGAATTACAAAAGCACTGTTAAAAATTCAGCTTTAACCATTTGTCTACTGATGAATTAAATGTAGAAGAAGGAACCTTTTGTACAGATGAACGTTAGCACTGCACTTTTACACCAGAAGATTCTCTGATAAATTTGGTGGAGAACTAGCACAACTTGTTCTGTTGGGGTGGATATTAGAGGAAATGTTTACAGAGTGTGTTGTTTCACAGCACTGTACTGTGCTTTTTGCTTCACTCACACCTCACTTCTAGTAAGCACCCTGTGCAAAAAAGTTGCAGAAAGCCACGTGGAAATTATTTTGATTGAAAAACTATAAATAAAAACAGAACATAAGTCGTGGTTAGAAAACTACTTTTTCAAACAGAAAAGTAAGTTCCTTGCAAGACAGGTTTCCAAAAAATTCCACACCCTGAGGTGTTTTTCTTTCACTGAGTGCAGTACCACCTCCTAAGTAGCTGGTAGATCTGGGACAATATGGATAAACATTCCCCTGAAACCACAGTCTTACCAGTAATTCCAAATATGTGGTGAAAGGTTACACTAAACTGAGAGCAGCAGAGAGCACGGGTTCTTTGTACACAGGAGACTGAAGGAGTTCAGTCCTTACTGTCCCAACAGGGACTGAGGGATGCAGTGATAGAACAGGGATCTTTTTAATTAAAAAAGAAAATATTAGATGACCTCAGAATGAGTAATAGACAAGCTAATTACTGTGTCAGTGACATAAACTATTTCCACTTTCAATATTAAACTCTCAAGGAAAACACTGTCCAATAGCACAGACTGATGTGTGATTCAGAGTTCACATGGAACAACACACCCATAAACCCCCTGGGCTCTGGGCACGTGGTGCAGTGCTGTTCATTGGGATAACAGGAATGGCAAGGGAGCAAACAGCTCAAAAGGAGCAGTTAAAATTTATTGCTTTGATTGCTACAGGGCAGCAGAAGTTTTTCTAGCAGTAAAACCTGAAAATTTCTGGTGATGTTCCTGTCCCAGCTGTAAAACAGGGCAATGCTGAAGTAAATAGTGCTGGGCTGAACCTGGCTGACAATTTCCTCCTTACAGCTGACAATTATTTTCTAGTTATGTTTAGTTTGTCACAGTGTGCTAAAGGTGGTTTTTTTGGTAATTCAGTTTCCTAGTGGAGCTTCTTGACAGAAGTGTTATTAAAGGTCATCCCAGAACTTCATACATCAGATCAAAATAAAATGAACATTCAACTTCAAGACCATTCTGAGTTCAGTCACAGCAGAATAAAATCCTCTATTTTGGCACACTGTTAAAAAGTCAGAGCTCTATTCCAAGGCCATATCAAGAAAATGAGGTCAATCAGAGATCAAACAGGCCTCCTTGGAAAACAAGGTTGTGCCAAGAACAAGCTATCAATTTGGGATTAGCAAGCTTTCATTCTACACAGAATTTCATTTGCAGTTGTCCCTCTGTGCAATACAACAAAGTAGCACAGATGGTGCAGTCTGTGATCTTCTGTGTTTCTCATTTTCAGCACTTGTAAATTCATTTCCCACAATATTCATCATGCTTTAAGTTCACTGATGCCCTGTAAAATGCATAGGACAGAGTGGAAATGAGATTCCCTGCTGGGAAAGTGAAAGTCAGCTGATGGCACAGTAGGCTATGGGACTCCTAAAGATAAAAATAAAAGCTAATGGAGAACAGTTTGTAGAAGCTCTGAAACATTCAAATCTTGCTTCTTGGGCTGGAAGCAGAGGGGAAAATTGAAATGGCAGGGTCTAGAGAAATCCATCCTGTCCCTATAAATGGGACTGAGGTGTAGTTCATATGGATGCATGAAAGAAAGGGTACATGATCACAGTGCATCCCAGTGCAAAGGCAGATGGATACATTCTATTCTTTCCTACTTGTACTTGTCATTTCTTAATATTTTCTTGCATTATATGGAAGGTTTTTTTGCCCACATTGCTTCATCTTTTGAACAACCAGCTCTTTTTCAGCTCTAGAAATAAGGCTGGCCAAGCCCTTATCAACACCTTCCTTTCAGCTATTATCACATACCATATCTTCATAGCTCAGTTGGATGTAGTTCATTAAAGCAAATGGTAAATGAGTGATTGATCCTGCTTTCTGTTGGTGTTACAATCAAAGCATTTTCACCTTTTTTTACTGTGCCAAAATTAGGTATTCAACATACTATATATGTAAAAGGCAACAGGATTTCCATATTTTTGGAGTAAATGACTGGAACAGACAGAAGTTTTAAAAAGGCAAAGGAAACTGGGCTGTGTATTTACTCACAGCTTTGACACAGCATTAACCATCACAAACAGAAAAGCAGTTCTGTGTGCACTCTTTAGCAATTCAAGCAGTTGAAAGCCCTTGTTAAGAAGGCCATCAAATGTCACAACTTGTTCCCTCAATCTTTTAAAATGTAAATACAGGCTTTGGTCTCATAATTTAACTCAAACCATTTTGAAAATTGTAAACCCTGCTCGTTCAGGTGATAGTCTGAGGTGATGGTGGAGTTACTCCAGTGCAAAATGCTTGTGTGAAAATTATTACCCATTGATAGTATTTAACACTGGGCTTCATTCCTCTATTGCAAAATAGAAATAGAGAGTTCCCAATAGAAGCTGCAACTCAGAAAATTACAAAATAGTACAAGAAGTAAATAAAATTTGAATTGTATCAATTGTCTTTGAAGAGATTGATAAAAAATTGACTGTGTCTCCACAGCTTTCAGTACATTTTCCCCATTCAAACAAGGGATTTGTATAGCAGAATCTGAACACTGCCATGTAAAACCCCAAGACTTCCCTGAGGAGTAGCCAGACACTTACAGGGACATTAGAGTACTGCAGGTCTGTATTCTAGAAACTGCTTTATGAATTCAAGCAGGTGTCTGATTTGTTATTATACTCCAGGTTTGGGTGCTGCCTCCAGACAGCTCAGCTTTCCCTTCCCTTTGGCAATTACAAAGTGCCTGATACACAAATTTTGGTGTTTGTGTTGTCAGCAATTTAATCAGCCTGAAATAACCCAGCTGCCTCCTCCACTTCTCACTTCATAGTGTTTGTAAACAAAAGGCAAGAAGCAGAAAATACATCAAATACATCTCTAATCAGATCTCAGCTCTCTTTGTAGATATTACATCCACATTCATGCACCCATTTACTTCTCTGGATTAAATAAGAGAAGGAAAAGTGTCCAAAAACCATCACTGTTGGACATTTATGGGATTAAAGATTTTTTCCCCTATATTCCTTATCAGCAGAATAAGGAGGGGACAACTTTTTTCATGAATGCAGCCATTTCAGTATTGGGTTTAATCATAATATTACTCAGTATTTAATTTCTGGTTTGTTGATAATTTAAGTTCTGTTTAATTGATATAAAGAGAAGAGTTTGGAACAAAAACATGTTTAAAAATTGATATTGGGGAAAGTCTGGCCCTGCTGTGGGCTCAGACTTTAGAGTGGATGCTGCTCATGAACAAAGAAGTTAATGTAACTTCTTCCCCCTGGGAGGTGTTCCAAGGAACATTATATACAGAAGTCTGCTCTGCTTGATACTGGAGAGGTCTTAATTTGGAATACTGTGTTCATTATACCATTCTTTGGAAAGATCTACTAAATGGGGAGAATCCAGAAAAGAGCAACAATAATCAGAGGGTTAGGAATCAAGATAGGAGAAGTAAGGGCTGGGTCTTTTCAACAAGAAGGCAAAAAAGAAGGGCAAAGTTACATTTTCCCCAGTTGTAAAGGTGTAATTTTCAAGGACAGGAATCAGTTTTTAGTCAATCAGCAAGAAGGGCTGTCACTTTAATCTGAAGTAAAATATACTTGGGATTGAATAATAGGAAGAAAGACAAAGAAGACAGAAAAGCATAACTCTGTTTTGGGGTGGGTTTAGCAGAGGCATTCCTTAGGGATGATCCAGCTGGCAACCTGGAGCTGAGCTTGGCCTTGCAGACCAGTGGGACTGGCTCAGGAAAAGAGAATGGAGCCAGAGGCAGCATCCTCTGCCCTGGTGCTGAGTGCCTGTGGGGCAGGTGGGCACTGCCAGGCAGTTCCAGATGGGAAGGAGGCATTACCACATCCCAGAGGGTCGGTGCAAGTGTGTTTTTGTGCTCTCACAATTCTGGGATTGGCCTTATTTTCTGAAATTAGTAAACCAAGGCTGACTTTGAGATAGGCAAAGCCTGTCCTCAAATTGAACTGAAATGCCAGTAGTAAATTTGAGAACCTTCTCTGAAGTAAGTAGGAAAGAGAGGCTGACTAGGACTAAAATTAGAAACCAGGAAAAAGTCTTGATTCCTTTGCTTTTCTTTTTCCTGTAGGCAATGAGAAATCCTTTCCATAAACTTGTATTCACCAAATTAGAAAGTATATATTGTTTTCAGAGCAAATACTTTTGTGGATTAAATATTCCTAATGGAGTATCAGTTTTAGCTGGCAGATGGCATTAGAAATCCTCTGAGGATCAAATATAGGGCAGTAGCTAAAGCAAAGTGTGGTTTTCAACTTTTTTATCAGTAAGTAAGCTCAACCTTAAACTCTGTCAGAATGAGGTGGAGTTTTTTTATTAGGTCAGTTTTTTTAAAAACTAAAGGCTGGATTGCAACACACTGAACCCTTTCTTGCAGTTGGAATTGATTATCCCCAGGGCTGGCTACAAGAAAAAGGCCCTGGACTTGAAGGGCATAACTGATCAGCTCTTCTTCCAGTCAGACTTGATCCACACAATGTGTGTGTACACAGCACATATATATGGGTCTGTACAGACTTTCTAGTTCTGTTTTTTGTGCAGTATTAAGTATTTAATCAGGGGACTTTAGTCTCAAAGACAATCAGTTGGCATTTTGTTTTCATATATAATTCAAAGGTTGTTGCTTTATTAAAGGTTCCTGCTGTATTTTTTCTGTATTTGTTTAAACTTTTGTAACCCTTGAGAGAAGGGGGTGGGAGGGAATGCATTCCAGATAACTCACTTCACTTCTGACAGAATAAGGTACATCTGAACATTTAAGTTAGCAAGAGCCACTGTATAAACAGGGTAACTATCAGCATTTCCAGAAAATTGCTTTCCTCTCTTAAATAAAATTGGCTAGAAAATGCATTTTTCAAATCTGTTTTGTTTGTACATGGCAGTTATAAACAGGCAGTTTAAGTCACTGTGTACATAATAGGTAGAGAAATGTAAATGCTTGTGGAATATGGAAATATGCACAGTACCAAAGACAAGAGAACAGTCAAAATGCTGGTACAACTTGTGTCTACTTTCATATGATCTGACAATGCACTTTTCTGATCAACAAGCATAAAAGATTAAATCTCCCATTAAGATATTCTAAGGTGTTTCTTAACCACATGAGGATATAAAAGATGAAAAACGTGTGTGTGTGTGTTACTGAAAGGTAGGGTAAGTTTTTTACCCTGTAGAAGTTCTGAGAAGGGGAAAAATGAGAAACAGGGAGAAAAGTCACCTAATGCTTGTATTTAGGACCAAGATGAAATCTGGGTTTCTTGGTGTGGTGAGCTTGTATAACCTGTGCTTTTACTAACCTTACTTATTTGGCTTTCCTCAGCTTTCACAGATGAGCTGAGGAAAGCTGTAATTTCATCTGGAGAACGATGTCTTCCTCTTCTCTCTTACCTGAGCTTTGCAATTAAGACCTGTATGTCATACAGCAAGTGGATATTTAGATTAACCATGTAAAGATTAAAACATACACTTGCCCTTACATATTTTGAGTGATCTCTCTGAATTCAGTAGAACTAAGGTTAATATGCAAAGGTCAGCATGGCCATTTGTCATTTTAATCAGTATGATGCCAAAAAGCATGACATTAATTAACTGCGTAGAGACAGTTTGGTCTTTTAAGCAGCAAGGTGTTTATTCCCAGCGCTGGGGAGCGAGGCAGCTCTTACTGCACAAACTCGCTTCTAAGATTTCAGTAAGAATCAAGGTAATTTATCCAGTTGACATTCAAGATTACATCATCTTAATATACATATTCATACAGTTTTATTATTTAATTATCATATTCATAGGAGGTGGGGTTCAGGCAGGGCTTGGGGCAGAGCCTTCCAGAATCTTCCCTTGGCTCAGTTTTTAGGTGGTGGTTCTGGCCATCAGCCTCACTCCAGGGGTCTTCTCATCTTCCTCACACTGAACCTTCAACTTTTCCCTGTTAGTTCACTCACTTGTTGAGTTGTATAAACTCCTTGGCTCATGGCCTTCTCATATTTATGAGTACTAGGTCCTAGGGTATAGTATCCCAACTTCTATTCAAGGTTTTTGGTCTAGCCGACAGAACAGAACGAACTGCCCACCACATTCCACAGTCAGGCTGTAACTCTCTAACAAGACTGTTGACTCTTTTTGAGCCTTGCTTTTGCTTCAATAAATGCCTTGGAACAGAGGCCCTGACAGGGCTTGTCCAATGACTGTTGTCAGGGGGTTGGAACTCCCTGTTGTTATGGCAGTGCAAACAATTAATAAGGGTGATTATTTTGGTGATAATATATATATATATCTCAACAGAATATTACTGGGTATAACTTAAATACAGCTATATATGGCAAAAAAACCCCCCAAACATATACTTAGGATCTTGACAGATAATGGAAAGCAATTAAGATAACATGTTCTAATGAGTGTCCATCCACGCTGTCACGAGCACGCCTGCCAGCAGCGTGTGCCATGCACCCCCCTCCTCACTGCAGTCATGACACTGCTGCAGCTCATGGGTGTCATTTCCAACATCGAGTCCCCAACTGACAGGTGGAACTTTCATACCATGTTGGCTCAGCCACATGCAGGTGCTTGGTTACATACTCTATGCATGTTTCTTTGTATCTCCTATTGCTATTGATTTTTATCTTGTTGAAGCTTCACACAAAGCTGAGAGAACATGCAATAAAATGATATGAATAATCAAGTAACTGTGAATAAGGTTCACTGTGCATTTGCCATATATCACTGCTCTTCTAATTAAAAACCCACGTACCTGAACTGTGTTTTCCATTGGATAATCTATGCAGAGGGAGAGGTGCCTGCATGTATCACTCTGCAGTTGCTTGCTAGCCAGAGGAAACTCTTTGGGTGCCTGAAGATAGTCTGCCAAGGTCAATTCAGTAAAAAAATTTGTGTTGCTTGTGTTTAGATCTAGACTGTAAATCACATCAACAAAACACATATTTTAAAAAATTATACAGAATGTAGAAATTTAAGAGTTATGTCTGTTCTGTTTACTCTCTTCCCCCAGATTTGTAAGAGCAAAGCTAAGGAATCCCAGCAGTATTATCACAGCCTGTCTATCCGGCAGAGCCTGGCCATCAACTTTAACATCCAGCAGGACTGTGGCCATTTCCTTGCTGAAGTGCCAGTTCGTCTCCTTCCATGGGAGGATGATGATGCACCAGATGTGGAAGAAGAAGAGCAGAGGGAAGAAGAGGAGAAAGAACCTGAACAAAAGAACAGAGATGCTGCTTCCAGTGCAGAGGCTTCACCTAAAGACAGCTCCAGCAGGCAAGGGACCATGAGCAGGCCCCGCAGCCGTGTCGTGGTCATCACACGGGAGGTCCCACATCTCACCGTGGCCGACTTCGTGCGCGAGTCCGAGCCCCGCCACGCCAAGAGCCCCGACCTGTACGAGAGGCAGGTCTGTCTGCTCCTGCTGCAACTGTGTTTGGGCCTGGAGCACCTGAAACCCTATCACATCACACACTGTGACCTGCGCTTAGAGAACCTGCTGCTCGTTCACTCCAGACCAGGAGGCAGCCCCCTGAGCCCCGAGTCCATGGAACACAGTCCCAGCACCACCTGCCCAGCCAGACTGATAGTGAGCAATTTCTCCCAGGCCAAGCAGAAGAGCCATATGGTGGATCCTGAGGTCCTACGGGATCAGTCCCGCTTAGCTCCAGAAATCATCACTGCAACACAGTACAAAAAGTGTGATGAGTTCCAGACTGGCATCCTCATCTATGAAATGCTGCACTTACCCAATCCCTTTGATGAGAATCCAGAGCTGAAAGAGAAGGAATACACTCGTGCCGATCTCCCCAAGATTCCTTGCCGTTCCCTCTACTCTCAAGGGCTTCAACAACTTGCCAGCTGCCTGCTGAATCCCAACCCTTCTGAGAGAATCCTGATATCAGAAGCCAAGGGAATCCTTCAGTGTTTGCTTTGGGGTCCACGTGATGACTTGTTCCATGCTCTGAGTACCTCTTCCAACCCCTCGCGGAGAGATGCTATACTTCAGAACTGGCTGGATATAAAAAGGACGCTACTGATGATCAAGTTTGCAGAGAAGTCCTTGGAGAGTGACTGTGGAATTATTCTGGAAGACTGGCTTTGTTGCCAGTATCTGGCTTTTGCCACTACAGACTCACTTTATCGCATTGTGAGGATCATGAAGCAGCATTAGTTTGTAGAGTCTGTTGGTTTTCATGAAGCACCCCCACCTCTGCCCCAGCTCTCACTCCAGCCTGCACTAGGGCTCACGATTTGTACAAGTGTTAAAAAAGACTAGATATCAAAGCCAGCAACTCTGAGCAAATAGATTCTAATTGGAGAAATTTCATCCCGTACCCAGTATGACAGAAACTTTACTTTTTATGCCAGGCCTGTTAGGGATTTATTGTATATGCATTTGGATCAGACAATATGTAACTTGATTCACATCTGGCTGAAAAGGAGAGCAAACTTTGATACCACTATTTCTACCACTGCAGTAACCAAATTGCCCTCCTCTTCTGGGTAGTTTCTGTCATTTCCTGTGTAGCATTGGTTAGTGAGTAGCAGTGACCATAAGCAGAGATCAATTAATGGTAAATGTGAGATGAATGATCCACCAGGCCACAAAACATTCATTTGCTTCTGTTCCACATAGCACACAAAATTTCCTCTCAGTTTAATCAGTCCCCCACAAGTAGGCTGTGCTCCTCTTTCCTTTGGTCTCAGCCAAACAGATTCTGATCTTTCTCTTACACTTGACTGTATTTTCCCTCCCAGATTTGGTTTTCCTGGTGACTGTGGCAAGTGTCAGTGAGCAGCTGTGTTCAGTCCTCTTCCCTCCTTCTCTGCCTCACTGCCTACCCCATATCCTCTCTAGCCATGAGTTCAATAACACTGCCTTAACAAGGCTATTACCCTTAGTTTAATATCTCTGCATTAACAAGCAAAATATGCTCACTTTGTCTATCCCATTTCGCAGGTGACAATCACCAGTCTGGACTGTTGATGTACTGTAGCCATAACCACATTTATACAAGAACAGGACAATGGTGGATCACTGAAATTCCCCTTCCATCACAAAAGGCACTAAAGCCTGACTTGAAATGGATAGGACACACATAACCTTCTCTGACAATCACTGCTACGAATTGGGGATGAAAATAACAACCACCTCTTCTGTTTTATTTTGGTCTGCTCTTGTCACTTGTGCCATACTGCAAAGTGGGACTGAAATTGGCTCTGCAGGTTTCTTGGCAGGAGATAGAAATGCTCAGAGCTTTTCTGTGTGTAGCTAAGAGGCCACATGGACACGCTTTGACTGCAGACAGTTATCTGAGGGGTAAAATCAAAGGGGCAAAAACACTGTTGTTTAATTATTGAGCCAGCAGCCACACTGACCGTATTGTGATCCATGGTCCCCATGGTGTTTGACCACCTATCTCTTGTCTGTTGTAACTACTGTTTTCCAATGTTGCTACAGGCAACATCCTAAAAATGGAACGTTGTCAGAAGAGCTCAAAGTGCACCACAGATACAGTTTTGGACTAGAGCGGGAAATAGTGAGGATTAAAGAGTCAGAATTTTTAAAAACTCAACCTGAAGGAGCTTTTTCACTTTTCGAGGTCACTGCTGACTTCCTTCCATGCTCTAACAGCTGCTTCCCATGGAACCCCCGTGGTTGTACAAACACCTTTGCTCAGTATTGCGAGGCTGTGAGTTGTCTCCTGGATCACTCTGAAGAACTAATCCGGATGCAGGGGAAAAACGTGATCCTGAGTATTCTGACCCAGGTGATGGAAAGCAGAAGCCCTAGTTACGAGCCTGTGCTTCTCTCCTATGGATCTATGTGCAATTCTTGAATAATTTTTAAAGCTGTACATTACAGTGTTCACTTTACACACCAGCCTTTACCCGATGCTAGATCTGCAGCCCCTTCACTTTCCTGGTACATAAATGCACAGATATCCATGTATTCTTCTTATGGACTGATGTTTCATTTTAATTGTTAAAACTGTGAGGAATTCATTCACTTCAGCCTTGAAACAAATAGCCACTTTATACAGCATATGCGTGCTTGGACCAGATGCATGAAAACTGAACAAACAGTCCTGCAGGCTTAAAGTCAATGAAACTAGCTCTGGATCCACACCATACATTGGAGGGGTTGAAATGCCTGTATTGTTCTTCTCTGGCATCTCTCAGAGCTAAGCTGAACAGCGTGTGGAAGCCTACATTGATTGTGCTGTAGTATAGACTGTGACCTTCCTGAAGATTTTTTTGAAACTTCTGATGGTTATTCTTCTGTTTGATTCACCTGCATCAGTGAAGGATCAGGCAAAGATAAGATATTTTAGTGTGATACATTTTTTCCTTCCTCTTTTTTGCAAAAAGGTTAGGATTGCAGCATTGATGCAGGAAAACAGGACAGTGAATTAAAAGCCCAAGTGCAATGTATGTAGTTGAGGTACCTCCTCTGCATCAGGAAAGTTTCTACACTACTGCCGAGCAGCTCGTAGAAGAACCTTTTCAAAGAATCACGTGTTCAGTGCAGCCCTGCTTTCTCTGGACACAGGAGGGCAATGCTCTCATAGGTTAATACACCAAGCATGGCAAGTCACTCGTGTGCTCTCTAGTAGCTATTAGTCACAGTATCTGAGTTACAAGTAGGGCTTCTTGTTCCCTGTGGTCCATGTTGTGTCTATTCTGTAGTGTGTTTGTGCACCCAACTTCCCAGCTAACTTTTATGGGCTGTAGGAGCAACTCTTGGACCACTTGCAGTGATTCCTTGAAGCTGGTGGGTGTTTCCGTGTTTACTGACACGTTCTCAGTGTCCCTTTCATGTCAACATGCACATGCAAAGTTGAATTTTGAATGTTTTCCAACCATAGGTATTAATGCAGCTGGTCCAATGCCTTTGTATCTCTAGCTATCTAATTTTCAGTTTGTATCTGTTGTGATGAACCAGTACTCATTTTAGCTCTGCAGTATAATTAAGCATGGATAGATGTTCACTACCAATCTCTTTCTTGTGCAGCACTGGGTAAACTTTAGCAATTTGTAATGTTGTGTGGTTTTTTTCTTTAAAAAAGAAAGAATGGTCAATGTAGTCGAACCTGATCTGACCTGAGCTCTTCCTTGAGGAGCCCGAGGCTGACTTTGCAGATCTGCCCATAACTGATGATTGTAATTTGTGTTTGTGGTGATTCTCCATCCTGGCACCAAATCGTGCCACATAAATATACAAGAATGTATGCATTAAACTGATTGTAAACAAATCCTAAGAATGCTACAGCATAATAGCTAAGCAAAAGGAAAAAAACCCGCTCTGTTTGTAACAGGATCCTGTGTATGACAGGAACAAAACCCCTGGCTGTGCATATTAGAACTTACTTGAATATGTGCACAGATCTTGAATTTTTTTTTAGCAATTTCGCACTTTCGGTTGAGCTCAAGAAATAGGAAGAGCTGAAAATCTAAGATAACAGTATTGACTGTAAATATATATTTTTCTATTAATAAAAGCTGTCACTCAGATATTTTTAAGATGAACTCTGAAGAATTTTTCAGTGCAAACTAATTTCTGGAAAAATCGAATGTTCGAAGAATTATAGCGAGTGGTTTCTTATCCTATTAGAGCCATTAAAACCCTCTCTAGTGTTACAGAGAGAGCACAGTGATTGGATTCACAATGTTTAGTGCCTTGTCAAAAACCTGAAATGTAGCTGGTCACTTGGTGGGAATCTCATTCTTTTCATAACAGCCCTAGAAATGATCCTGCCCACGTAAGGATGCAAAATACTTTACAAAATTAAATAGTGTACTTGGTATGACACTGGGCTCATCTGTTCCATGAGCTTTGTGTTTGGGGTTACGTGACTGGGTTCCTTTAGGTTGCTTGTAGCACAGCATAAACCTGAAGTAACAAAACTGGGGGCTCTCAGATTTGGGATCTGCACAGGGAGAGTAACAGCGGGTAACAAGTGGGTTGGTCTGGACTGACCAGACATCGAGAGAAGCCTTTTGCTTTGACAATCTGCTGCAGACACTCTGCTGTGAGGTGGTGAGGAATTGGTGTGGGAGAACCAGTGAAGGTGAGAGGTGCTGCACACAACCTCTGTTAAAACAGGAGTGCTAAAAAAAGCTACTCCTGAGATGTTATGGAAATGGATTAGTTTTGTATTTCTTACATTCACTGATTATCTTCAAACCTCAGCTCTGATCTGGTCAATATGCATAGCCAGGTGAATATAATCTACTAATAAAAGCTTGTCTACAAGTTTTCAGGAATGAGGGAATCCAGAAATTTCTTCTGGAGACCCTGGAATGTCCAAACATAGAAGCCTGGTCTCACTTCAGCATTCAGACCGGATTAAATTGGTAACTCCAGCTGGGATACCATGTCACCAGCCCACAGGTGAGAAGGCATGGAGCACTTACAAGAGATGTTCCACCTTAAATCTTTTATGCTCCACACATCCCAGCAGTACCCACAAGGTAGGAATGGATCATCTTGACATGTTAACACAAGGGAATCCCCACATGTTATAGAGTAAAAATGTTTTATTTAAACAAATCATGTGTTAGGGTTCAGCTATGTGGAGAATTTATTCAGCAGCTTCACACTATAAGTCCTTAATCTTAACATGTATTTGCTGCTGAAATAAAATGTAACTGTTTCTCAATTCTTGTGCTGAGATATCCCACCTAAATTATTCTTTTTTTGTTTGTAATAGCAAGTAAATCCATATGTAAATATAAATTAAATACTCCTATTTTTATTTAAATCAATTTTAACTTTTCTGAGGGATACAGTAGAAACTGAGTCAGACCTTTTCATGCACTTTCTTTTCCATCTTTCCCCAAATAGGCTGTTTCTCTGTACTTGGCCATTATTCCCTGCATGACTAGACCATCAGTTTTCCTCTGATTTTGCAGAGGTTGTGTTGGTTCTGCTAAAACTCCTGTAGAACCTAGAGGACAATCAGAGCCCTTCAGTCAATGCAGAGAGAAATGTGATGATTTAGTTATTCAGTAAAGTATCAAAGAAGTGCAGAATTAAATATCTCTATAAAAATACACCTGTGGAAATATTCTGTAAACAATCATCTGGATTCCAAACACTTCAAGAGAAGAATACACAAAAAACACTTTTCAAAAGAAACACCAAGGAGAAATTTCTTCAGGGCACCCTCAACCCCCAAAGGAGGAGCAAGTCTTTTTCCCTGCTGGATTGCAGAGAATTTCTAGTAGACATTTATATGGATTTTATTATTCACCTGGATGCAGTATTAGAACGATGGTGATTTTGAGGAGGTGTAGAATGTAATTGAAATTATTTCCCATAAGTCTCCTTGCGTTGGTGCTCCACTCAGCATTACCTTGGAAAGCACAGAATGCTTTCAGCTCTAGCAGACTTGCCACTGGGAAATTAAATGCTTAACTTACCTGTACATAAGCATTTCACCACTCTACAGAATTTGAGAATTTGGTTTGTACTTCAGACTATATACTTTTTTTCCATAAATCCAAGGGGAAGATTTCAGGGATTTAGAAGAGGTTGGAGCTTTTTTTATATGGAGGAAATAATTGTTCATAAAAATATATATACATACATATATATATATGAGTGCATGTGGGCATATTTTAATATATATATGTATGTTATCTGAATTTTGTATCTGAAAAGTATTCTTTGCCCCTTTTCTGCTTGAAAATATATATATTATATATTGTATATATAATATATATTTAAGAGTGTGTAAATTTTAATATAGTCATTTCATAAATAATAACTCTTCAAAAATGACTCCAAACATCTGTTCTTTGTCCTTTGGCTTGTCAGTAGTAAGAGGTTTTGCAGTTGAAATCCTTGGGTTTTTTTCTTTTAAAACTTAATTATGCTGAGCATTTAAGAATATGTTCTTATTTTTAATAAAAGGGGGAAATTTATTTTTAAATTAGGGATTCCAAAATCAATGGACTTTGATAAATGGAATTTCTTTAAATGCCTTGAATAAGGGATTTCCTTTTTTTTTTTAATTTCAACTCAATTCTTGTGGGTAATTTGTATTTGGAATTCCTGGTTGCATTGCTTTATCTGGTGCTTCATATTGATATTTACACATTTTTATATACATAAGTGTATGAACTTCAAGCCTTCCGTTGTGATCAGGGGCAGTTACACTCTGGTTTGCTGTGGTACTTTGCTGTGTACTCTGTGGCATTCATGTTACTGTGTAAATAAACTAGTTTTATTACACTCAAAATCAAACTTGCAGTTGTCTAATTTTTCTCTCTTCCTAGTCAAAAATGTGTCATTCTGAGGAAAACGCATGTGGCAAGTCCAGCTCAGGGTTTTAGTTCAAGAATAGCTGGGGAGGTTGCGGCAGCACCACAGCGGTCAGGTCTCTCAGCTGCAGAAATTCCAGTGCTCGGGACACTGTGCCACCTCCCACCTCTGGGGTTTTCCTGAGAAGTCTCACCAGGGCTGGCACTATTTCAGCTCCATCTGGATGAGTGGCAGCAGCAGCCCAAAAATAAACCAGCCACCAGCAGCTGCTGTTGATTGAACTAGAGCCTTGTAAGGCCTTGGAGAGAAGTGACCTGGCACATTAATGAAAACGGCCACTTTGGGACAACCCTGAGCACTAAAGGAGCTGGGCCAAAGCGAGCCATTCCCCTGATGTGCACAGGGCTTAAATGACTTGCTGTGAAGGAATAAAATTGCTCTTCAGTCACATTTTAATATGCTGTGATAAAGCAGGAGGATGTCTCTAAGGCTGTGGAATTCAATGTGTCTGGTCTGTTACCTTGAAACATCCAACCTGATGGAGGGTCTGTGGGAAACAGATGGGATAATATGCATCTTTCACGGTCATGCAGACACACTTCAGTGGCACTGAGATGAAACAGCTCAATTTTGTATCCAGATTTGACAGGCAGCAATGGTGGCTGCAGATGCTAATTTATTAGCATAGAACAGATGACACTATATACATTGGAACAGCGCGGTGCTTCTGCATGACAATCACTACTCACAAATACTCTTTAAAAAAACAGCAAAAACAACCAAGAAAAAGCACCCTGTGGGCTCTGTTCTTTGCACAGTTACAGTGGCTTTGCACAGGTATGTATGGGATCAGTTTCAGTGATCAGAATTAGTCTCAAGTGTAACTACTACAGGTCCTTCACATTTATTTCTTAGACACCATTTCAAAACCTTTAAAAAATAGTTTAAGCTATTGTCCTCATCCCTTTCAAAAAAAATAAAAATAGCTGATTCCAGAGGTGTCAGTAAATACGCAATATGTTTAACAGCCTGACAGATATTTTGGCTTTGCCAGAGCAATCCCTGTTCATTTCAACAAAATGCCATGGACTTAAACTAAACAAGAATGAGATTATTCCATTTGTCAATGGCAATCACTACTCTGAGGGGAAAAGATATGCAAAAATAAACTGAAACCTTGTCAAGACATGATAATTATACTAATTTAACTAAAATCTGTTTGACATTAATTTAATTAAGTTAGTGCAAACTCTCTTGTGGGTGTCCTTAACCAGTCGTGGTCTGGTGTTCTCATTTCAGCGTCTGCCAGACATGAAGGCACGTGGAGCAGATGCCTTGTTTCAGTTGATGCAGGAATGTCTGTATCAATTTTTCACCAGCTCAGAAATTCACCCTGTGGTAGACAGGCTGTAAGGATCTACGTTCCTCTATGTGATAAACCTTTATTTTTCAGAAAACCTCCATGCATCCTTTGAGCTCTGTAGGCTGCTGCTTTTGCCCAAGTGGATGAGGTTCTATGGTGCCTTGTGTGAATCACACCATCCTCCTTAGCAAGCAGTGCTGTAACCAGGCTCAGATGGAAGCAGCTCACAAGGCAAACTGTTCAAGTGAAATGTTTGCTCCAACCGTTCCACAGAGGGAGGCTGTAGCTTCCTTTCAATTCTGAGCTAAGACTCTGGAGAAAGATACTCATTAAAACACCATTAAAACGCCTTCAGATCTACTTCACTTGGTGCTGCTGCTGCAGCCTCGGGAAGCAGCACTAGAGCCTGGTGCTCAGCCCACCACAATGAAAGATGGGGGAAAGCTTCTTGCTGTCAGTTCAGTGCTTTCAAATGAGCAAAAAGTCATTGTCTGGCAGACACCGGGGAAGCCACTGGAAGGGCAGCCTGGGGGCCCTGAAGCAGATTTGTTTGTATGACATCAGAGAACTCAATAGCTACTGAAGGTGCATATTCTGTTACTTCTGCTCTCTGTTACATCTCTCCTGACCCTTTGTTTTGCTGTCATTAAGGGGTTATTTTTGTCGAATTGCAGCTGGCAGAGTCACAACATGCACGGAAGCAAGCACTAGACATATCCATAATTCAAGGGAAAATCATAAAACTCTACTCCTTATCCTCTGAAAGGACAAGGAATGGGAGTAGGGAGGCTTATTGATGTTTCCCCTTTTTGGTAATGGCCAGGAGCCCTTGTTCAACAAATACATGGAAAGCTGCTTTCTTCAGCTATTGCCTGGTGTTGTACAGGTGCCAGGATGAGCCCGTGCTGCCCTGCACAGCACAGTGCAGTCGTTTGGGACAGGACAGCCCCAAAGACAGCACCTGTGTGCAGCAGGGCTGGGGGCAGGGACAGATCTGATGTCAGACACCAGGTTTTGCCTGATTTCATTGGAGTCCTCATTGGTCTTCATGGTCCAGATAAACTGCAGAGAATAGCAGATTAACCTTAAAACAAATTAAATCCCTGCAGTTTATCTGTAAGAAGCAATCTATTAACTTTGCACCTCTCCAAAGTGCAAAGGGACATAAATGTTCTTCTAAAGAAAATGAAGAATTAAATCAAGGTAATAAAATTCTCCTGGTTCCTACACAGGCATTAAATTTAAATCAAATTACTGTTGGAAATGGGCCAGTAGCTTACCTATGTGTAGCCACCACCACTACAGCCATCAAAAGAAAAGGAACATCCATATCCTGTGAGCCAGTCATGCATTTTCTCTTGGCCAGGGAAGAAAGTCTTCTGGAAAAAAAGTTTTATGCTCTGCCATATTAATACTCCATCTTCTCTAATTGTGTTTGCATGGGGTTATTGCTAAGGCTGCAATCACAGGACACCAGGGTGTGTGTCAGCTTCAAGAAGGAGCAACAGGATGTCAGATGACATTGTGGGATACTACATGACAAATGTTTTAATGGCATTACTTACAAATGTTTTAGTACCACCTTCTGCTTCATAAAACTCAGGCCCAGCACTTCACCATCCCTGGCCCTTTTGCAGCAGTGAACTGCTCACATCATCCCCTGTGGCAAGAAGCATTTCTCCCTGTATTGTCATCTTCAACATCTCCTTCCATAGGAGCTGCAGCACACCCCTGCTCTCTTCCTTGCTGTAAGACCATTTTTGTTGTGTGTGTTTGAGGTGATATGGCTCAAACTGGGGGACTAGGAGTAAGGGTATCAGTATTCTGTAGAAATGTCAGAAGGTATTTCATCTCCAGCTCATAAGCAGTTTATTTGCCTCTCCTGGGCAGACATCTCCATGCCTGGAGCCTTGACTTTTGAAAATTCTGGATGTTCACATTAGACTATTTAGTTTATTTTTTTTATTAGGAATTCATCTGTGTCCATTCAACTCAACATTTCCTCTTTTGTTTTTATCTGGTTTTTTTTCCTCAATGAATTCAAGTCCATCTGGAGTGTTTTACAACATTCTGCAATTTATGCTACTCCTGAATAGATTTCACTTTGTGATTTATCACTTCTTCATGCAAATCAGCAATTGGAAACATTGAACAAAGACTAGTTCTTGGACATGGTTGTCTGTCTTCCCTAAAGAATTTGTACTTTTTATATTAGTTTTGTTCTACATTCACAATTAAAAGGGGTTTTTTTGTGTGTTTTTTTCCTTCACTCACCAGAAATAAAATAAAAATACAGTATGAGTCTTGTGCTGATCCTAAAAAAAAAAAAAAAGGCACTTCAGAGGGAGACCATAATTCCTGTTACAGATCCAGGAACAGATGAACAGCATGGCAAAAGGACATAGCAAGCCATTTGAGGGGAACAGTATGCAAGAATCCAGGGCCCATTCAACTAAACGATCTCCTACAATACTTCTACTTACATGCTACTCACTACTGGCTCACCCATTATGACTTGAGAACCTTGATTATTGCAGAGTCATTTTTATGGAATTATAAATTTGTTTGACAATTTTAATAGTAGTTGCTGGAACACAAAAGTAACAAAATTACAGTCTCAAAAGAAAGGAATTCAAAGTTGTACCAATCGCCTACCAGGTCAAGCTCCTCTGACATCCATTTCAGCTCCAATATACATCTAGATTGAGATTAATATCCTCTGTCACTTCACCATCCTCTTCTGTCTCCTGGTGAGTGTTCAATACCTCTGTTTTGCAGAAGACAACTCTGCCTTGGAGCATCTTTCCCACTAGGACCAGTCTAGTTCCTGAGCATTGCTGAGCAGCCTTTCTTATGAGGAGGTCCTGGACAATGAGCCTCATTAACATGATTAGGAGTCCAGAGATCAACTGCCTTGGCACTCCATCAGAAATGTATCACATTTCCTAACTCACACATTATGCTGAACATTTCAAATAGCCTCTACTGGAAGCCTCAAAGACCCTTGTGTGATTAGCACATGCAGCCCATACTATTCCCCAGAGGACTGTGGTCCCTTCTGAGATGTTGTGACTTTTCATCACAGTATCAGCGTCAAATACAATGAACGGAGCTCCAGTGAGAGCCCTGGGAACTTGGGCAGAGAGTTATAGCATATTGGAATGTGTCAGGACTCTGTCTAAATCTTCCTTGTGCTACTGGGTAACTTGCAAAACAGCAAACTGTCAAGGCTCTTTCTCCTGCAGTAGCCAAAATGTGCACTCTTTAACAGCCTGGGATCCCTCATGCTGTGCTGGGTACCATTCCAGTACTGATGTAGTGAAAAAATGCCATCTGCTGAGCATCAGACCATGGGCTCCATTCAGACTGATCACTCAGGCATCAGGACCAGCCACAGGGGAGGCAGGTGGAAAATAACAGTCCAAGTCTCCTCCAAAGCTACTGGCTGACCAGAAGGGCTGTCATGACAGCAGTATTGCAAATTTGACAAGAAAAGATAGTGGACAGTAAACTACCTACTTCCCATGCAGTCCCAAGATGGTATTAGTAAGAAAATGAGAGATGCAGAACAGTCTCCTCCAAGTAACTCCCTCTCAGCCTGTGTCAAGCACTGCCAGATCTGGCAGCTCTCAGTCTCCAGAGAACTGGGGACCTTATGACATAAATCTGAGAAGTGGCCAACAAGCCTGACTGGTGACTTCCCCACCAGCTGCTATGAAGTATTTGCAGAGCTGCCTCGCATTGCTCCATGTACAACCTGGACTTAGCTGCACATCAGAAGTTTCCTTGCCAGTCCTGACTCCTGCCCTGACCCAGGACTCTACCAGGAGTGTATTCTTTCCAGACAACACTCTAGACAAGAAGGAGACTTGCTTCCCCATAGAAAGGCTACTGGGCAGGCAAATGGTGTCTTCCAACAATCAGAGAGAGAGGGTTGCAAATTATGCAAACAGAGTTCAGTGGCTTAATACCACTAAGCATCAACCTCTAAATCCCATTAGTAAGTTTAAATAAGTCTAGAGGAAATTATGTTGGATTTGCCATAGGCCTCACTCCTTTTGGAGTTCTGTCAATAATCTTCCTGCTGGACTAAGCCTGTTGCCCGTGGCTGACACCACTGGCTAGGCATCTTAAAGGCCCGTACCAATAACAATCACCAGAAAAATAACTCTTCCATAATATTTTCTTTAATATTGCATGTCATTGTAAGCCTCTCTTCTCTCATCCCTCTTTCTCTTTTAATTTTTTACCTTTGATTCTTTTCCAAATTTTCCCTTTTAGTCATTAACTAAATGCCAACTCACTGTGTATTTAGTAATCAGATTATCTACTAATACCTGCCTAAAGCAGTCACCATTGATTAAAAGAAAGAGTGGTCATTATGTTATTTTTAATACAAGTGATTTAGGTTCTGAGGCTGAGATTGAGTTAAAGGAGAGATCAAATTAATGGGGGATTGAATTAAATTAGAAACATCTGATTGCAGTATTTCCTACATCTCCAAACTGCCAAAACCAGACAGCAGTATGGCTGTGAATTTATGTTATCCTATGAAAAGGTACAAAGAACAGCATCTGAGAAGTGGACCTTATCATGGATATAGCTGGGTAAGTGCTCAATATCACAGCAATTTTGAAAGGGGATATAATGTAGTAGCAGGGGATTTGATCAGAACATGGGCACAGAGTCACTGCTAATTTCTTATGTCACACAATGTAGGGCAGATTTCCAAAGAGCTCCCTGCTCACCCACTGCCTCCCACACCCACGTGTGACGATCACCATGAGGAAACTGCAGCTGTGGCTGCACACAATTCTGGAAAGCAAAGCTCTGTGCCACAGCTTGGAGGCAGCCAAATAGATGACATTCATCCAGTTATTAAGATTGCTTTTGGATAATTTTATCTTTTCCATCCTCCTCAGTGTCTTAATGAGGGGCATGATGTGGAAACACTTCACTAGCTTCTAATTTGGATGCATTTATTAGTTCTAAATAGCACAGGGAATGAAGATTTCAAGCTTGCTCTCTACAGGGAGCAATCAGCAGGCTCAGGATTTTGTCTGGACTGAACTCCTCAGTTTTAAAAGTAGTCTTTCTAATCCTATTTCTTATCCTCCTAATCATCAACAATCCCATTGCTACTCCTGCCCTTCCTCACAGCAGTGCTTGTATAGCCCTGTGTTACCGTCATTTTAGTGAGACTCTAAACTGCTTGTGAGAATTGGTTTAACAGACTTCAATTGTTTATTATTTCCTGATCATAAATGCCAATTACAGAGCTGAGATGATTGATTTGTCTTTATTGCCAAACTTCCACACAGAAATATAGAATTTTTTCAATGAATTTCCTGTTTACTTTGATCCAATGAGTGCAGAGAAAAGATTATTCCAGTGTGAGAGGCTGCTTTAGAAAAGCAATAAGCAAATCAGGAGAAAAATCTTAGCAGTATAAAGTAGTGACTTAATTCTATCCTTTACTGCATTTCCTCCTCTCTCCAAAACATCCAAAGTTCAAAACAGCTGCCCTTATACAGGGCAGTTCTTCTCTCTACTCAGATAGGTTACCCACACAATAAAGACCATAACTGCACATAACCCTCTGAAACACAAACCAGTCACAGTGCTTACCCAAGCCATGCATGGCTGGGTTCTGGAATGCTCCACATCTCTGGAAAGGCCTTCCTCGTGGTAAATGAAGCTGCGTTTTACATCAAAGACAGAATGAATTTTCCCAACTGATTTGAAAAATCAATTGTAATTACAGTCAGAACAAATGCCCAAGTTCAGTGTACAACTCCCTGGATTCCAGACTCAGAGAATTCCCCTGCACATGGCAGACCCCTGCTTTGACATGCACCAGGAGGCTCCACATGGGGTGGAGATAACGCATTTTGTGAAGGTGCATCTTTAGTCTGAGGAAGTCTGAATGTAAATTAAGATAACCCCTCTACAGGGTTATCTACCAGTCAGGCTCAGGACAGCTCAGAGCCCAGGTTATGCAGACCAAAGGGAGGGAGGGAGCAGCTGTAAAATGTGCTGTGTGTAAAATGCTGAAACAGCATGGCTATAAGTCTTGAAACAGCAGGCAGTTACATGACAACTACAAACACTCAGAACTTAAAAGCTCTTAATAAAAAGGCACCAGATCCTTGTAAAGCTTCCCTGTGGTGGTCCAGCCACCACTGAGGTTGGTGGCTGGACTCTGCAACCATTTGCCTCAGCACTGCACCACACAAATCCAGCATGGTCAGGACTGGCCTTGTAAGTACATTTATCCAGAGGGACTGTTATTACAGGTTATTACAGTTAGAAATGTCCAAATTCAATCTTTTGCCTCTGTTATCACTGATTTATTGTTGTGGGGTTTTTACCAAAATGAATCAATAACAGTAGCATTGCATATGTTCTGCCTATTGCTTACATATAAATATAATTTAAAAGCCTACACTAATACATGCTGTGTCTTTCTCTACAGAGAAGTTCCCAAGGGAATAAGACAACAAAAATAAGATTAAAATATGAGCTTTCAAATTATGAAATATGTATTTCCTCAATGGCTTACGGAGCTACTGGCTTCTGTATTCACAGTAGGGTTCACCTCTTATCTGATTAAATCTTTGTACAAAGCTATACTTTAACATTGATCAAGTTCTCTATCCTTCCAAGATACCCTCACAGCCTCCTTGCAAGTCTCACAGCCATGCAAATCAACATAGGTGTCAAGCCAGGTTTTGCACCAGAGAGCAAAGGCCTTTGGACACTGTGGGAGGGAGATTTGAAACAATGCAGTGTCACTGGCAAATGTGTGATCTGCCCCGCAGACTCCCCTCACCTGGCTGCTTCAGCACAGCAGGTCATCAGCTAAACTGCTGCCACTCCTCTATTTCTCACCTACAATATTGACTGGTTTTGCAAGCAGCTCAGTCCATGTTGACAAAATACAAGAAGCTGTTCTCTAACGAATTCAAAAAGCTGGTCCATGGGGTGGGGTGGGGGGAATAATTAAATGAGTCTTAGTAACAGCGTTTAATTCCTGAGGCATTTGTGTGATTACTGCTAGAGAAGGCACTTCATATGCTCTGTCTACACTCAGACACGTGATGTTTTTGCTATGTCCAGGGGCTATTCTACTGAAACAAAGGAGATACATTTTTTCAGCGGTAAGAAAACTCATGTAAGTGATTCAGAAATCCACAGCTGCTGAGGTGATTGCCTGAGATATGTGGGATAGAGAGGATTACTGGTTGAAAACTTGATATTCCAGTCAATTACCTTGGGTTTAAGATGAAATAGAACTGTACAGACATCTATGGTACTACGGTGTAATGTAGTGGAGAATTAAGCTCAAAATCTTTTTACTTGCTCTTTGCTTACAGGAAAACTAAACCTCTTGAAGTCTGTTTCTGTGACAAGACTGCTCAAAACCCATGTATCCACAAATAGCTAAGGCACCCAAGGACCTTACAACTGGATCATCCAGTTCATTGCTTTTGTGGAAGGAAACACCAACAAGCACCACCACCCACAGCCTACAGGAAAGTAATCAGCAAGACACATTCCTCCCAGGTTTGTTCTGTGGCAGTGACTGCGGCATTACCAGGGGCAGACTGGAGCGGTGGGCAGCAGGAGAGAGAGGCTCAGACTGAGTGGATGTCTCAGGCAGGCAGGAAGAGGGACGGCTCAGAGAGGCTGAGTGCCAGAGGGTGATCTCTGCGCTTGCTGCCTGCTCCTCAGGCTGGCACCGTGAACGGCGAGCCTTGCCTCGGGAGCCCTTCCTGGATAAAAGGAAAGCTTGCCTATATTGTAATGCAGAAGGAGGAGGCCATCAGCACCAGCAAACTGCCTGCTTCTCTGCAGAGATAATGATGACAGCAGTCAAAGCCTGGAAACAGGAATGAAAGCATGTTTTTGTGTTTGTGGGGAAGTTGTATCAGGCAGTGAGAACATCATGAGTAAATCCGATGGGAGACATCGACTGACTCCCTGTCTGACAAGGCAAGGTGTATAAATCTCTGCTTTGGGATCCTGCTGTGCAGGAGTCACCAGATGGTGCTCTACATACAGACTTGAAAGTTATATGTTAATGTGGGAACTTCTATGGCCTTTGAGGAAATAATGCTGTTGGTTTTGTGAAGCCTTTCCTTTAAAGTATAATTTGCATCTAAGTCTTTCCATCTCAAATTGTTTTTTGGTTAAGCTGTTTATTCAGAACAGTTTTGGTGTTGGGATTTTTGAAAAGGAATTTACAGGCATAAGACTTGCAGCCAGGTCTGCAGGAAATACAGGAGAAATGCATAAGCTGCACTAAAATATTTGGTCATATGATTCTTACACCACTTATTTTTCCTGCAACAGGAAATATGTACACAAAGCCTAAAAAATCTGCCTCGTAGTGGATATGACATCACAGAACTCGTACCATGTAATAAAAGAAATCTTCTGAGGATGTGGTGAAGATTAAATAATACTGGTAAGGTAGTAGTCTTTTCAGATTAAAATAATTACAGCATAGCAGAGCATTCTTATCTACTATCAATGTAATGACAAGGTTATCCATCTCCTACTCATCTTCCCTCTGAAACCCTATAACCATTCTACTTCAACTAAACATTAAGACAATCAATAGAAATATTCAGAACACGGATCCCTCTTTTTCATCACCTTTTAAAAGGTGATNGGGGAGACTCCAGGTGAGATTGAGGGCTACTTAAACCAGCTCCGAGTTCGCAATCACACGGGGTTCATCTTTCACCTAGGACGAACTAAATCCATTTATTTTGTTATTTGCTAGAGGCAGACAGAACAAAGCCACAGGACACTTTCAGTGTTGCACTCAATCGGTGTGTAACATAGTAAAAGTAAAGTAGCACTTTAACTAGTCATTTTCATAAAATTTGTAATTACTCGAATCATTTATTTCCTCACATGAAGCCTACCCCTATAGATCCCCTTGCATAAATCAAGAAGGCCATTAAAAATAGTTTCAGGAGGAGAGCAATTTGTTATGAAACAAAGGTCAATCTCATTAGATCACTGTCATAGGGATCCTAATAACATCCTGGCAGAAACGAGGTGTCTCATTACAGGAGTTGTATTTTGTTTGAAATATTAGGTTGTCATTAACTGAGCACTAAAATACACATAATATTGGATGACATAAATTATTGCCCTGAAAAACTGCCTTGCACAGAGGTGGTAAAACAATGACAGGGATACTACACAAAGCTTAACATTTTCTATTTTTATTAGCTGGTTTCACCTACTTAATACCAGTTTGGTTTGTTGCTGCTTCTGAATACTGAGCCATAGTTGGCTTGTTAGAATTATACAGAGAGCTGGTTTCAGACTGCAGCACAGCAAATTACAACTGGTAAGAAAGATGTTTAATTTTCCCTGGAACAGCTGGGGAGGTGCCTGCTGAGAAATACAAAGGTTTGGAAGGAAAAGTAAAAAACAAAACACAAAACACAGAGTCCAAAAGTAAGCATTGCTTTTACAAATATAAGAGAAGGAGTTGCTTTTCCTCTAATAATCCTTATTCATTTGGTAGGTACCAAGTGGTTTTTTCCAGACCTTTCACTCGACTTGCAATTACAGCTAAATGTTTGGATGTATTTAAATACTTCTCTGGAGCTATGTCATAGCACTTAACACCTGGCAGGATTATGCTGAGCATCTGCTCCAAGCCCCTCAATAGTAACCAGAAAGGTACCCCTATCATTCCCAATGGGATATGCAGACTATCCATGGGAGGGAGCTCAACAGTCATGGGAGTCTTGCTTTCGATAAGCTCCATACCTTCTAGGTGTCAACTAAAGACTGCGAGGTGCACCAACAGCCTCAGGAAATTGTGAGGAAATCAGAAAAAGAGGTTACACTGATTTCCTAGTACCATGAAGTGAATCATGGGATGGATCTTTACCTGTGTGCTTTAACTGCAATACCAAAACCCTCTTTCAGCACAACAGGGTTAACCATTAGTACACTGCAGAGACCATAGTTAGAAGGTGTGTGTACAAACAGAGCAGTTCATAACAACTACAGATGGCACCAAGAGAACACTTTGGCAATGCTGTTTAGTAGAAGCAAAGGCAGCCCCACTAACTGGTTTGTGAAAAAAGCATGGGCTTTTTAGAGAATTAGGATTTTTAAAAAAATATTTATCAATTTTCCAAACACAATAAAGGAATACCAGTTACAAGAATGAAATATTTTCATTATATTATCAGCTGCAGATTATGTAATGACTCTGACAGTAGTGCTTAGCGTCAGAGGCTCCTTACAGAGATACCCCAAGTCCCTGTGCCCCCCAACCAAATCCCCAGGCTGTGCCACCACAATAACCAAACCCAAGT
This sequence comes from Formicarius rufipectus, assembly GCA_013399695.1. Classification (NCBI taxonomy): domain Eukaryota; kingdom Metazoa; phylum Chordata; class Aves; order Passeriformes; family Formicariidae; genus Formicarius; species Formicarius rufipectus. The sequence continues at coordinate 264,041 of VXAU01005785.1, read as the reverse complement.
CATACCCAGCATGTTGGATGATGAGCCCATGCAGTGCTTACACAAACCAAAATGTAAGGAAGTCCATTGTTTTTATTTGTTCTGCCTGTCACTGGCTTTATATCTTTACATCAGCTTCAAAGTTTGTTTTCTGTGTGAAACCCTTTCTTTGTAGGTAAAACACAAATATAAATATAGCTAGGGTGAGAGAACTGGGAATTGGCTTGAAGTGGGTGCTTTAAAAGGGAAAGGGCAATACAGAGTATGTGAAGGAACAGTTATGGCACCGTCCAAAGAGCACAAAAGTCTACAGAAGATGACCTTAACAGCTGAATTTTGAACACAAAAAAAAACCCACNTTATCTACTATCAATGTAATGACAAGGTTATCCATCTCCTACTCATCTTCCCTCTGAAACCCTATAACCATTCTACTTCAACTAAACATTAAGACAATCAATAGAAATATTCAGAACACGGATCCCTCTTTTTCATCACCTTTTAAAAGGTGATGAAAATGAGAGGATTCATCTCATTATAATATATATATTAGAAGCCACACGCACTAAGGCTCTGAATATCAGGACAAAGCAATTTACTATAGTATGGATTTGATCGTTTCCTTGAAATTTTGGGAAGAGCCCNATCTCATTAGATCACTGTCATAGGGATCCTAATAACATCCTGGCAGAAACGAGGTGTCTCATTACAGGAGTTGTATTTTGTTTGAAATATTAGGTTGTCATTAACTGAGCACTAAAATACACATAATATTGGATGACATAAATTATTGCCCTGAAAAACTGCCTTGCACAGAGGTGGTAAAACAATGACAGGGATACTACACAAAGCTTAACATTTTCTATTTTTATTAGCTGGTTTCACCTACTTAATACCAGTTTGGTTTGTTGCTGCTTCTGAATACTGAGCCATAGTTGGCTTGTTAGAATTATACAGAGAGCTGGTTTCAGACTGCAGCACAGCAAATTACAACTGGTAAGAAAGATGTTTAATTTTCCCTGGAACAGCTGGGGAGGTGCCTGCTGAGAAATACAAAGGTTTGGAAGGAAAAGTAAAAAACAAAACACAAAACACAGAGTCCAAAAGTAAGCATTGCTTTTACAAATATAAGAGAAGGAGTTGCTTTTCCTCTAATAATCCTTATTCATTTGGTAGGTACCAAGTGGTTTTTTCCAGACCTTTCACTCGACTTGCAATTACAGCTAAATGTTTGGATGTATTTAAATACTTCTCTGGAGCTATGTCATAGCACTTAACACCTGGCAGGATTATGCTGAGCATCTGCTCCAAGCCCCTCAATAGTAACCAGAAAGGTACCCCTATCATTCCCAATGGGATATGCAGACTATCCATGGGAGGGAGCTCAACAGTCATGGGAGTCTTGCTTTCGATAAGCTCCATACCTTCTAGGTGTCAACTAAAGACTGCGAGGTGCACCAACAGCCTCAGGAAATTGTGAGGAAATCAGAAAAAGAGGTTACACTGATTTCCTAGTACCATGAAGTGAATCATGGGATGGATCTTTACCTGTGTGCTTTAACTGCAATACCAAAACCCTCTTTCAGCACAACAGGGTTAACCATTAGTACACTGCAGAGACCATAGTTAGAAGGTGTGTGTACAAACAGAGCAGTTCATAACAACTACAGATGGCACCAAGAGAACACTTTGGCAATGCTGTTTAGTAGAAGCAAAGGCAGCCCCACTAACTGGTTTGTGAAAAAAGCATGGGCTTTTTAGAGAATTAGGATTTTTAAAAAAATATTTATCAATTTTCCAAACACAATAAAGGAATACCAGTTACAAGAATGAAATATTTTCATTATATTATCAGCTGCAGATTATGTAATGACTCTGACAGTAGTGCTTAGCGTCAGAGGCTCCTTACAGAGATACCCCAAGTCCCTGTGCCCCCCAACCAAATCCCCAGGCTGTGCCACCACAATAACCAAACCCAAGTCATACCCAGCATGTTGGATGATGAGCCCATGCAGTGCTTACACAAACCAAAATGTAAGGAAGTCCATTGTTTTTATTTGTTCTGCCTGTCACTGGCTTTATATCTTTACATCAGCTTCAAAGTTTGTTTTCTGTGTGAAACCCTTTCTTTGTAGGTAAAACACAAATATAAATATAGCTAGGGTGAGAGAACTGGGAATTGGCTTGAAGTGGGTGCTTTAAAAGGGAAAGGGCAATACAGAGTATGTGAAGGAACAGTTATGGCACCGTCCAAAGAGCACAAAAGTCTACAGAAGATGACCTTAACAGCTGAATTTTGAACACAAAAAAAAACCCACATGAAAACAAACAAAAACAAAACAAAAAACAGCAAGTAATGATCAGGTAAGGTGAAACATCTTCCAGATTCTTGGAGGGTGAAGCCTCAGGAGTGTTTCTGCTGAAAGCAAATAAACAACCCACACCTGCCCACTGTTCATTTCTGCCTATGCATGTTGCTGACTTGGTGTACATTCTCTTGGGAGCCACCCAGTGACGAACTGAGTAAAAATTCAGGTTAAAAATACCACTCTCTTTTCCCTGAGTTATTTTTTACCATAATCTGCTTCCTCCTCTTGGTCTCCATGGTTACACAAATACTTCCAGTGGTACCTTTGTTACTGTCATGTGAAGAAGGGTTATGGAGAACAGAGAAGCCAGCAGAAGGCTACTGAAATGACACTGCTGCAGAAAGGGAAATCTCATCAAAGGCTGCTCTGAGTTTTCACAAACATTTCCTTTTCAGAAACCCATTCTCTGGGATATAGATCCTGAAAACTGAGCTGACTGGAGCTGGCAGAGAGCTCAGGCAGAAAATGCAGTGGTGGGGGAGTGAGGATGGAGAAGGTGCTATTTGTAGTCTGGTGTAAAACACTCCAAAGTGCAGAATGGGCAGTGCCATGATTTCTCACTTTTTCCTACAGCATAAAATGGATGAACTACATAGATTCACTTCTCTCCAGCATTAGAGTGTACTTCGAGGCAAACCTACACCTAACTCTTAACAAAAACACTATTAACATACCTCTGGGGAAGCTCTCAATGCCAGTGACGTATTTCTAAACAGAACTTTTCATATCTTGCTTTTTGAACTATTGCATCGATCCTTTCGCTCTATATACAGAATTGTTTCAGATTCTGGCTGACATCAGGCTTTTTGCTTCAAACTGTTTCTCTGTAGTGCTTCTCAAATCTGAAACGTCTCCCTCCAGCATGCCAACCCTTAGCATGACATAGTGACTGCCATCAAATATAAATATAGAAATAAATACAGAATAAATTAGTTTGGAGCACACAAACATGCCTACATGCCATCCAGTGTATTTGAACAAAGATATATTATTACATAGACTCATGAAAATTGTATTTAGATGCAGTGTGTATACAGTTCTTTATTATTGAAAATTAAATTTCATGTAGGTCAGGTCAGATGATAGAAGATATAAAGAAAATATAATAAACTAATCTCTACCTATTTTTCCCCTTCCTCAGTCATGAACAGTGCTCCCAGTTTCTTCTACATCCCCTCAGTGACAATAAAATGGACTTTGTTTCCAACATTTAATTATTCCATAGAATCTCACAGTGTATTAGTCTATTAAAAAGTAAACAAATGCATGGATGGAATGACTCCTGTGAGATCATTTACACTTAAAGAAGGGCAATAAATGGATTGCAAGTCATGACTGATATTCCCAGGAGCCACAAAATCAGATGGGTGGGAATCAAAGCAGTAAGAGATTTCTCCTGCTCCAGAACACTTGCAAGACTGGATTTCACCATTGCTGCCCTCCCTTACTTTACACTGACAGTTCCAGTTCCCAGCTCTATGGATAACTGAATCTGACATGGATGCTCTCATTTGCTAACTGTACTTCCAAATGATGAAATGATTGATTAGGAACATGTTTGTCAGTTAATCAGTCATTTTTACTACACAACCCTCAATATTCATGGACCTTTTCAGGATATTATACACTTCAAAGAAGCTCATGATTACCTCCTCAGGAGCTGGTGAAAAAGCTTGACATTTTTCTTTACTACCTAATTCATTCAAAAGGAAATAACTCATTTCTATAACATTTGGTAAATTGTCCCAATAGCAAGCACGCACTTTTACTTTTCTAATGCATGCCTGCAAATAGAAATTATCTTTGCTGTGCAATTGTCTACAGGCTTGTCTGGATGAGTGATTTATGACAGTCCAACTCAATTCCATCTATGCAAAGTGCACTGTGTCCACATAATGTAACTCCTGGTGTTTATATAAAAAAATGGAGAGTTGAATTGAGCATAACTAAACTGAAGGGCAAATTACATCATTAGTGGATCTGCTTGCACATTTGTCTGGGCACTTCTGAGTCTGCAAAACAGCTTCTCTTGCCACCTACCTTACTTAACCAGCCCTTCAGCCAACTTGTCCAGTCTGTGCCATACTTAGAGACTGAGACTCGGGGAGGTCACAAATTATGCAGTTAATGTCTTACTAGCACACTGGCATTCTACATTTGAGGACTCCAGGCTACCCTTCCAGTGTGCCCATCCCAGCTTTTGATTCTCTCACTCTCTCAGAGCCCAGGGAAGTGCAGAATATCCTTGTACACATTTAAGGTACATCTTTCTGAAAATATTGTTATGATGATAGCTGCAAGCTAAATGCTGTGAAATGCTGAATAAACATTCCCTGAGGAATTTCAAAGAGGCTTAAACTGTATTAAAGACAAAAGCACATCTCAGTAGTCAAGCTACGTGTCCACATCAAGCAAGAGATCTAAGCAGCAAAGCTGTGATGGAGACAGTTCAGTCCAACTCAGTCAAGCCAGTTATTGAAATCACAGACAGTGTTCAAAGTGCTTGTGGCAACCTGCTTTCCAGCAAGACTTTCTCCCTCATCTCCTGGGAACTGCATTGCCTTGCCTCAATCCAGCATGCTATCCATCCCTCCTCCTCTCTGTGCTGGCACAGAGCTCGAATTTCCTGCCTACGTTCCCATGTAAGGAGGAGGGGTTATTTCTGATGGCATTCATACAATTTTTCCCCTAAATTTCACTTGACTGGTATGCCATGCTTGGTATGAGATGCCAGGGCAGCCCCACACCTTATTCCAGACAGAGTCTATGAAGCTGAAGTTACACATCAGTGATACCCAAAAGTTCTGGATGTATTCTCCAAAGAACCAAGAGTATTTCACTGCACAGACAGCACCCTGATATCCACCACCAGCCAGCTCTCTGTGCATGAGAGCAGGAAGACAGCACTGCAAAGAAGAACACCAGGCACCGTTATATTTATGGGGTTTTTTGGGACCCATGCTTAGAGGAACATGTGGCATTTATCTTTTATCTCTCACAAGTGTGAGTACAGCCCACACAAACCCTGTGCCAGTTCAAAAGGCTGACCAGTGCCCCCTTTTATTCCCTGCACTTATGATCCTGTGACCCCTTCAGAGGCCCTTGTCTCCTCTCCAACCATGAACTCCTGCATTGTTTCATTCTCAGTTATCAATGTTAGATGCTAAAAAGAACACCACTAGTCTCTACTGCACACCACTTCCTATGAATCTATAACAAAATACGTGAAGATTGTGATATATATGTGAAATATTTTCCTACCTGTGAAAGCAGAGAAAAATAACACAGCAAATCGTATCAGACCATTATGTTTGAGATCAACACTGAAATGGAACAACAGCATTGTACTAAAATTTTTCTGAGTTTTTTAAATATCATTGATACTTTTTCCTCAGATTCCTTGTAGAAAGACTTTTTTTCCTATCAACTCTTAGTGGTATTTTTGATAGTACTGTCTCTATACACTTTAAAAAATGTCATAAGTCGCAGAATTGTAATATAAAGCACAAACAGTACATTAAAAAGTAGAAATTACAAGACATGATCATACCCTAAAGGCCATAAATTCAATGCAAAGCCTCATTAATAGTGTAACTAATTCTGAGCATAGCTTTTGGGTATATAAATTCATTTTTAGTGCCAGAAAATGGTCTGAAAAACACTCGCAAGACTGGGGAGTTTCATCCATGAGCATATAAGGACTTAAAATGAAAACTGAAAAAATACTTAGTATCTCCATGTTATCCAGGAACTGGCTCTGGATATAACTTCCCAAAACTGTAGGAGGAAAAAGAACTAAGTTTGCTACCATGGAAACAGAAGAGTGGAATAAAACTGATTACTTGACTGCCTTTAAAAGACTGATCCCTAACATGTTAAGGCCCTCAATAACATGGGCAGTTTTGTTTCCACCTGAGAAGTAAATCTGCTGGAAAAGGAATGACAAGTGTTAAGGGAGCTCAGCAAGCAGGGGAAGCATCCCCTTGACTGGTATTTCTGGGAAAAGTGCGGGGTTAGAGAGGAGCAAGAGAAAGATCAAGAAGGAAGAAATGGCAGAAGGGAGAGGGGAGAAAGGGCTTGGTTTGAGTGCTGAGGCAGCAAACAGGGCTTTGCAAAGAAGGGCGGAACGCTGGCCCTGCTGAAATGACTATTGATGAGGGGGAAGGGAAGGGGTAACCTGTGTTTATTTTACTTGGGGCTTCTGATGCTTATTTTGTTTGCTTATGCTCATTTTGTTTATGCCTATTTTGTTTATGCTTATTTACCCAGGGCTTATAATGATGCTTATTTTCTATGCTTTTATACTTATCATAGAATTTGCTTAATAGTATGAAATTCACTGCAGCAAAACTCACACAGTGTCCTTGAAAGGGCCATGCGAAGAGGCCCAGGACTTCTTGGACAATTAAAACAGCCAGGATACCTGATGATAAATCAGAAGACATGTCAAAAGAACAAGACAAGTCCAATTAAACCAGTTACAGTTGCCAATACGACTGGTTTAGACCAGTTTTGAGCAAACGGTAAAGAGCTCAGAGGAGGAACACTCATTACTTCATCGCCAAAGGCCTCCAGGGACCCCCGCCCTGAATTCCCAGGAGGAACAGCGCACGGGGCAGAGAGAATGGAAATCAGTTCCTGAGGCTCATTATAATAACCCCGCCTTCTCCATGGAAATAATGTTTATGCATAAAAGAAAAATGAATATGTATAAACCCTTTGTTAACTCAACCAGGCGCGCACGTTTTGGAGGAGCGATCCCACCTGCGCCCGGGCCTGGAATAAACGTACCTCTCTAGAACCTCACGGGATTAGAGGGTTTTTATTCCGCAAAACACCGCTCTCCCAGGATGTGTCCCAAAGCCCTAACAATTCCCAGCTTTCCCCGCCGCCTGTCGGGGTGTGGAGCACCAGCGATGTGCTTTCCCCTCACAGCACGGCTGCCCCTGGCTGTTCCCCTCAGGGCTCCCTGAGGGCTCGGAGCCCGCCGCCACCCCGCGCTGGGCCGGGCCGTCATCCCCCTCACCACCCCAACCTCTCCCGGCCGTGTCATCATCATCATCATCATGGCCAGACTTCGCGAATGAAGATTTGGGAGGGTTTCACCCACGCTTGCTGCAAGCGCGCTGATGGCTGATCCCTCAAGCCTGTGCAGGGGATTTTTTAGGTGAGGCACAGCGTGCCCAGAACTGGCCCCACCCTTTACTCCTGAGGTTCATCTGCCAGGGCCTAGCAAGCTTGGACGGTGACAGTGAGGTCCTCAAGCTGTAGGTTTGGTTGGAGTATCCTTCTCTTAGATGGATGGCCTGACAGGGCTAAGCGAGCTCCACCTGCCCAGGTTTGGAGTTAGAGTTGTCCTTCTCTTAGGATGGTTGCCGGGCAGCTGACGAGCCCATCCTGCCCGAGGACACACTTTGTCTGACCCTTCAGTTGAGACCTGACCAGCATGGGAGACCCTACCGGAGGCATAAACCACCCCCAGCACAGCCCCCAGCCTCATAAGGGCACACAAGCTTCTTCCCCACGACAAGGGGGTGTCCGTGGAGAAGTCCCGGCCGCGTAGGTTGCTGACGTCCAGAGCGCTTCGGCACCTGCCTTACGGCTGTGACACGCTCAGGAAGCTCGTTTCGCTGAGCGAGAGGCCGGGAGACGTTCCTAAAGTCTGGTTTCCAAGGCCGGGGCGGTGGCGTTGCCCCCTCCCCCCGGCGGAGCCGCCATCTCAGGCGCCTCCGCCCCCCGGCGCCGCGTGACGCGCGCGGCCGCCATCTTAGTGCGGCGGCGCCGCCGGGCGGTCCCGTGTGGCGGCGCGGCGGGCACGGCGCGGGTAGCGCCATGGGGCAGTGCGGCATCACCTCCTCCAAAACCGTCCTCGTCTTCCTCAACCTCATCTTCTGGGTGAGTCCGCCCGCGGGATCCGCGGCTTTCGGGGTTGCAGGTCGCAGCCCGGCTCAGAGGGCGCTGCGGGCCGCGCTGAGCACCCGGGACATCCCCCCCATGGGACACCCACCCCCATCTTCCCGCCCCGCTCGGGTTCTGTTTCTGTTTAAAGTCTTTATGTTTGACAGGCGACCTTGAAGGCCTTCGCGGGGTCCGAGTTTGGGCCGCGGCCGCAGTGCCTTCCCTCCCAGGCCTCCCGCCGGGTTCCAGCGTGGCTGGGGCTGCCTCAGGAGCCGGGCACGGGGGGCCTCGGGCCGGAGGCTCTGTGTGAGTGAGCACGGCTGGGGCTGTGTTACTGGGCCTCTCCGGGCTCCGTGTGATGTCTGTGGCCGGTTTGATTTTTGTAGCGTTCTTACGGCCATCTCGGTTTCGGCCGTCCGCGTTAAGGCCATCCCAAGCACTTCGCGGTAAGCACGGAGCACCGTTTTCTTCCTGGTGTTTGTAATGGAAAATTAGGACGTGTGTATATAGATATACGCGCACATACACGTATGTGTCGCGTATTTCACCAGCCACACTAACACTGTGGTGTTTATGCATCACTGGAACCTCCCGCAGCTACAACCATGCAGTAAGACAAACAGTAAGACAAAAGCTTACAAAAGTGGAACAGTAGGTTGCTGTAAATGACCTTTCTCGGGGTGGATGGACAGGCTGTAGCTTGGCATTGTGTTCGCTGTAATAATTGGCCTGTCAGAACAGCATCACTCTTAAATAAACGAAATAAAATCAGAGAATATTCTGTAGACTCTTAAGAATTCCTTTTGTGCATTTAGGTACTGCATTTCTCATCCTCTGATTGCAGCTCCAGGAACAGAATATCCGTTGTCCCAGCTGTTCAAAGCTTTCATCTTTGAAAAAGTAATAGTCGGTAACAAGATATTTGAACATAAAAGTGTAGCTATATATAGCTGCATCGTTTAATATTGAAAGCTATATGATATCTTCGACGTGTTACAGGTGAATGTTCTTGCCTGAATTTTTACAAAGGGATGCCTCTCCTGAGTGCCTGGAAATGGATCATGGTCAGGGAAGATGCTTATCTGCTTTCTCTGCGGCATTTGTCTATGTAGCTGTTCCGGGAGAGGAGCAGTGAATGCGAGGCATTTTGGGCATTAAGTGGTGCAGATTAGGAGTCAATAATTTCGGCTAAAGTGTGTAGGCTCCGTTCTTTATCTTGAAAGTGTGAAGTAATGACATCAACCTCTTAGTCTCTGGTTGGTATCTGCTTTGTTGGGTGTGGCTTCTTGTTACATTTATAGTTGCAGATGGCATATTAAAAGCTCTTTATAATAGCTCCTACGTCATACTTAAAGTTTTGACTGGACGCGGTTTCTTTGAGTTGCATTCTTGATGGCACTTTGAAGCAGATTTTTTTTTTAGTTGCTGATACAAATTGATTCTGAGTCATTGAACGCAAAATCTGTTTGCGGTTTCTCCCCCAGTCCAAAAGCTTAGTGATGGTTTTCATGTTTTATTTATTAGAAGTGTTTTGTTCGTTATTTGCTACATTTAGTAATTTAATTGCATATTGGAGCTCATAGTTATTCAACTTGGACAGTGGTGGGATCAGTTATTTTGTATAATGTCTTTTGAGATAAACTTAATCTAAAATGGACAGATTGATGTCATTTTAATCTGACATATGAAGTACATCTTGTCTAAATACAATCTCTTATTCTGTAAACAACCTCCAGTTTAAGACAACTTGTGCTGATAGCTTTTTGGCAGTTGAGTTACTGGGTTGCTTGTGCTGGAACAACCTCAGTTCATCGGTGGCATGTAGAATGAGGCAGGCTTTCTAAAAGAGAGAATTACAAAACTCTATGATTTGTCTTTCTTTAGCAAGCTGTAGCCTAAAAATAGAAAATCTACGTACTTTTACTCCTTTTGTTGAGTCTTCATTATTAAATGACAAAACAGAAGGAGTTCCAGCTCTTGACTGAGCACATGTCATTTGTTGACTGAACTGTGTATGTTGACACTTGGTGCCCATATAGTTGACAGTCAGTTGCTTCTGTGCTGTTACAGAAATCTTTTGCTTGTCGTTCATATGTAATTTCACTTTGGATAATTAGATCATTCAGAATTCCCCTGAGACTTGGCAATAGACAAATGCCTATAACTGGTCAAGTAACTATGAAATCTCCTTATGAGAGAGATTTTGTAATCTAAATTTTGTAAATTTAGTATGTCTCTATAAGGTATCATATACAAGTCTTATGTATTATCATAATCTTCATGGTCATCTGTAGGAATGCCAAGTTGTTGCTACATGGTTGTTGCTAGAAAGGTTTTGCAAGAGTAATAATTAGCTGATCATAGTGAATTATAATTTCCCCCATGCCCTCCACCCCGAGCTGGTCTCATATTTGTGGGAGGATGTGAATGTTCAGAAAGCTTTTGGTACTTGTTTTATGACTGTGGCGTGTTCAGAAAATTATCACTGCTGCTGAAAAAGCAGAGATGTGGGGGTTTTATGCTCTGTAGTCTAGGTTCTAACTTCTTTTTTACAGATTTCTTTCAAGCCATCTAAAAAAGTTAGATCAGACCTTGCTGACAGGTCGCAACCACTCAATCTACAGCGAGTGTCTGCAATTGTACAAGTTCTTCTCCTTATGAAGAGTCTCGTGCTATTTGTTAAATTTTCTGGTTGATGCTACATAAAAGTCACCTTGTCATGTGAAAACTTTTCATACCTTGTGTAATTCTTATATTAACTGTACTTTTTTATATGTTCATTACTACAGGATATTTTTTTTTTAAGAAAATGGGCTATGGAAGCTGCTGTTTTAGTACCTACCCTGCTGTGACAGTTTATCATATAGAAATTTGGATAGGTTTTACGCACCTTTACGGGTTTGTGATGTGGTACTTTGACAATTTAGCTGAGTTGTATTTGCAGGGTGTGAAGCATCAAGTGCACCTTCTGTAGATGCTCATGTTGCCTTAAAAATACAGTTCTATAAGAAAAGCATATCATGACAGGTAGTCATCAAGAGTAGCAGAATATAGATGTTGCATGAAACATCATTTGAATTTTGGATATTTCGTCAAAGACTGCTTAAGCTCAGAAGTACTTTACCAAGAAATGGATTGATAAGAAGCATCAGTTAAAACTTGCCTTTCTTAGAAAGACCAGAGGAATACAGATCAGATTAATGTGTTTCTTAGGGCTTTGTTGCTATGAGTTTGAGTTAGTTTTGAAGTAGATATGATAAATGACAAAGGAAAAGCAGTCCTTCAGTTGACCTTTATCTTGCCTTAAGTTTGCAGAAGATCTGTCTGGTCAACTAGTAACTTTATTTTCATTTAGGGTTGTTAAGTCCTTTGCTTTAAGGAAGGGTAATGCATAGGAAGTAGATGTGATGTAAAAGACAATACAACTTAGAAATAAAGTCATGAAGCTTCTAGTATGTATGTTGTTATAATCAGCAGTATTTTTGATATATTGGGGAAATTGCTAATGGGATAAAGCATTTGGGAATAGCATATTTTTCAAAAAACCTTCTGTTCAATTACAAGTCTGCATCATTTTGAAAGCGAAAGGAATAAATTTACCTGGAACAAATATTTAAAAATTCCTTTCAAATGGGTTTGTTTTGTGCACTCTTAAATTAAGGCTTCATGGTGAGTCTTGCATACATAATTCCAGTGAAAGCAGTTTGAAGAAATGAGATGACAAAAATGTGAAGGACATGTTTTCAGTCTTAGTTTAGGATATAGTGTAGAAGGAATAGTCTTCCTTCAGAAAAGAAAGTACGTCTATTTTACGTTCCCAGAGAACCTGTGTGCTTTGCCAGCTTGCTCTGCTAAAACAGTGCCTCGTATCCTGTGCTTGCTCTGAGGTGTTTATCTTCACCTGTGTCCTCCTCCTCGAGAAAGAGGCGTGAACTCTGCCTCTGCAGTACATCCAACTCTGTAGTTGCAGACTATTTAAGTTGTTCTCGCAATTATTCAACTGACTTGAAATTATTAATTTTCAGTTTACTAAGCTGTTATAAAACGTTCTTTGATGTGATTTTTTTAGAGAGATCTCAAGGCTTCAGCTGTGTACAGCAAGAATTGTTTCTACAATTCTGTGCTCACTTTACAACTTGAGTGTTTTCACCACAGTGCAGTAACCAGAGTATTGGAAATGATGTAGTATTATTTTAAAGGAACTATCTGTGCTTTCCCTAAAAGGAGCTGGAGCTATCAATGTGTGTGTAGTGTGTTTTGAGTTTCTGCTAGAAAAGAAGAGAGAAAATGCAGCAATGGGAAAATTTATTGGCATTTAGTAGCACAAAAGAAAAGCAGAGCTCTCTTTCTCTGTGTAGCAATAAGCACAGTAATTTCTCTGGTTTTCTGTGGGCTTGAGAATAGTTTCTGATCTGGACTTTAAAAGCAAACTTCTTGAGAGTTTTTTTCGTGATGAAACTGTTATTGATGGATGATCCCAAAGGCTATCTGTCAGGGATTACTTGACTGAAGCCTTTTTTTTCTTGAAGGATAGTCATTTCTGGGTGTCATAGTTGAATGTTTTGTGCGTCTGCTACTATGGTAGTGAAGTGACTGTTTCTGCAGGATTATGTAATGGTTTGGAATCGTGGGCATTAAGAAAATTAATTAAAAAAAAATAAAATTAAAAGTCCTCAAGTGTGTAACCTCTCCTGAGTGATTTTTCTTAAAATATTTGGACATGAATTTTCAGGTAGCAGATATGGTTCAGGTGCTGATTTTTAGTAATAAATACTTCAGTTTGCTTTTAAGTAACCTAGTGTGGTTTATGTTTCTTGACATGAGTTTCATATCTTTGCTTGGGTTTTCTCAGTGTTTTTGACATTTGGTCTTGATCTTAAAGGTAGAGCTAATACCTGACAAAAACAAGTCGCAGAGCTAAATGGGATACCTTTGAGAAGTACATGGAATTTGCAGTATTGCTTTACCAGGTGAACTTTGTGTCAGAGGGTGATCATCTTTGTTCCTGTGCAGAACAAGGAATCTGAAAACAGTGGAGCGCCAGGTTCAGGTACAACCCTGATGACTGAATAGGTGGAAAAAAATGGCTATATTGTTAACATCTGGTTTTTAAAAAGTAAAATACTATCTGTTGGTGCATCGCATCTTGCAATTAGTGGCAGTCAAATTATATAATGCCAAGTGTAGAAGTGACTTAGCTCAGCCTTTTGCTTAAAAAGCCATTGAATTTGAGGTGTTTTGACCTGGTGTTACAGAATTGAGTGTGGGTGTTCATGAGCCATTCAAGAAAGCCAGACTGCTCTTTGTTTTGTAAGCCTTTAAGATAGTTTTAACTGTGTTACAAAGTTTAATGGAATTGCTAGTTTTCTTCTCTCAAAGGATTTTGTAGGACAGTTACAATTCAGTGTTCCAGCTAAATTACTATTGATGAGAACAAACAGAAGAGCAACAAATTAGAAAACCGTTGGGTTTAAAGCTGGATATGCATCCATTTCAGCAGCAGAGAAAAAGTTAACTACCAGTGTGGATTTGTTTAGGAGGGAAGTGGAGAGAAAGAGAGAGATACACAGCAGTGAAGTCCTGAAAAGAAGGTAGGAGAAATAAAGAGCGAAGAGATCCTGTTGGGTCTTTGAGGTTAAAACTGAGGAGATTTTGAAGCACAGAAAGCTACAAGCTTAAAGAAGGGGATGAGGGAAAACTCACTCTCTATCAGACGGTAACTAGGCTTTGAGTACTCTAGTGCTGGAAAGAACCAAAAATGTCAGAGAAATACAGTAGAAGACAAATAATGGAGAAGTGTGAAAAAAAGCCCCATGTGTTGAGGTACTGTTCTGAGAAGCCCAAAAACAGAGTGGCAAACCACAATACCAGTGTCCCTGCTTGTGGGTAGGAAATGTTCAGGAGCTGGTATGCATGGATAAGAGTAATTGTTACAAGGAATGAAACTGATGTAAGTGCAGTCCCTCGGAGATCTCTCCTGGAATGGATGTGTGTTGTATTTCTAAAAATAAAAAAAAGGCAACAAAAAACATGTTACAAAGGCAGTGAGAACAAAGATACACTTAGGTCCATCTTCCCTTACCTTATGTTTGAAGCAGGATCCAGGCAGAAAAGCTGACTGTTGGTGTGGAAGACTTTTTGCTTTGGTTCTTTTGGTCAAAGATGGTGTAGGTGGTATATCAGAATATGCCATGAGTTTATATAACAATCCCTTGCTTGAAAGAGTGGGAATGAACAATAATTAGGTTTAGAGTGGTATCTGTATTACTACTCACATTTACTAATCTGCATTGGTAAAGTTGGAAAAAGTAGGAATTTATAAGTAGGTGTACTTAGAAAAAAATGTTAAATACTTCTGTTGCCTAATTGACTATCAGGTGTAATTTCTCCTGAGATACAATACTTTGCTGCTACCATAATTTTTTTGTTCAGAGAGTGTGTAGTTTTCTTACAACAGTGAATAAAATAGAGATTTTAAAGAGACAAATACTGTTCTTTGACCTTGTTAATTAAAAGAGTACCAAAAAAAGAATTCAAAACCTCTTTATTATGGGTTCTATTGTGATGGCATAGTAAAAAAGAATTCCATAGCAAAGTGAAGAGCAAAAGAAACATGAAGGACAAGACTTTGTAAACATAAAAAGTCTTTGGACAAGTCATCATCAGATCTCTTGGGGAGCAGCAGTAGTAGGGTAGTGTAAAGGAAGCATTCGTTTGTAAATGAAGCTACAGTGTCCATGGCTGATAAATAAATGATCAACAGAACAAGTACTTTAAGTATCTTACTTACGTTCATCATCTTAGGTAACCACAGTTTTGTCTTTCAAACTGCTGCAGGTGTGAGCATAACTGAAAACATCAAAACAGTTCTTGGTGTGTGTTTGCAGCCTACTTGGAAAATAACCAAGCAAAAAACCTGTAACTGTTTCAAGGTTCAGCTAGACTGCAGTCTTGTACACTTCCGGGCATGTGAAAGGTGAAAGCTGCCTTTGTGCAATAGATGTGAGTTTGAGGGAATGTTATACCAGTCCAAAGATGGAAGAAGACGTACTCCAAGAACCTCAGATTTTATATGTGCCTTCCTACAGGGTGTTGAGTGATAATATATTGTGTCATTAGATCTTCCACTTTTTTACATAATTGCTCAGCTTTAAATAACTCTTTAGAGGTTCCTGCCAAAGCAATTATATCAGCTTTTTTCTGAACTGTGAGAGATGTGTGTATCTTTAAAACTTAGTTCTGATGAAAAGGATGTTGAATTGTTCAAGCCTTTTGCCACAAAATGTCTGCATTGACTGCACTTTGATACCAGTGTTTTTAAAGGTTAGCTCATCCTGAAATAAGACTATGCCACTCCAGGTTCAGAACTGCAAGTTAGATGAAGACAACTGTAAAAGGATGTGTGAATGCTGAATAACCAGTCATCTCCCTGGAGCTTGCATGTGACCTGGCACAGATTCAGGAACTGCTGCCATCTCTATTCAGAGCATTGAGCAGATTAAGTTAAGAATTCCTCCTGCAAGCCCTGTTTATCAAAGACTTGTTTGAACTGTGTGCAGTTTATATATTTGGCTTCTGTTTAAAGATAGGAAATACATGATTGTAAACATGGTAGCTTTTTATTCAAATGTCTTTGCCTTAAGGAAGGTTGGACTTTGCAGATTTACCCTTTACTCTGCAGGTTAATAAACACTGAGACTTGGATTATCTTGATTTCTAAGTTATCCTTGTGTCATTACTTGTGATACAGGTTTGAGTTTCTCTAGGTATGATTTCTTGAGATGTGAATGTTTCAAGCACATGGTACTGTTTGGAGGATTTTGTTTCTAGTCAGGTCTTTTTGGGGGTAGGGGGGTGCGGGTGGGTGTTGGATTTGGGGTTTTTTTGTTGTTTGTTTTAAGAAGCACATATTTAACTTTATTCTTGATTTGCAATAGGTAATAAATGTGCATTTGACTGGTGCAGCACTGGTCAGTGTAGACTGCACACTTCCATACGGCTAAAACTGGCTTTTTGTGTTATCTGTTGCCATAGCGTTTGTGCCTTACATTAATATATAACGTGGTACTGTGTGCTGAACAGTTGAAATTACTGAGCTGTGAAGAGGGAGGAGGGGACCTCAGGCTGGTCTGGTCCCATGGACTGAACACTTAGGAGCAGTTAGCACATCAAGTGTTTTTTCTGAGTACATTTGGCTTAGTTTCACCCGAAGTGAGTCCTGTTACACACTCCTAAGGCCATTCTGACCAGAAGGTGGTAAGTAAAAATCATCAGAAGATGAGCAAAAAGGATTGCATTTCTGTCATTCCAGCTAAAATGTTGCTTTAGAGACCTTCCCACTTCCTGGTTTAGAGCAGGCTAAAAAGAATACATCCCGTTGCTGTGATGTGAAAGGAGAAGGAAAGGCCTCTGAAACTTGTCTACATGTGAGGTAGCTGAGTAGTGTTGCTGTTCTCATTGTTCTCTGATGGACTAATTATTGTACCTATTCAAAACAGTGTTAAACTGTGACATACAAGGAAGGAGTTTTAATCTTCATAGCTTGTAAACCTTGTGCTAACTCCAGCAGGCACCGTTGCTCTTGGGACTTCCTCCCCCTGCAGGTCCTCTGTTGAAGAGGTGGCACTAATGTTTAAGTGTATGGTCACTTCATCAAATAGAAGCAATGTCTGTTCAGTTACTCAGCTTTGTTCAAAAGCAAAGCCTGAGGCCGGATGCTGCCATGGATTCCGAGTCATTATAGTACCCTGTGGAAGGGGTTTAATCAGGTCTTCAGAGCAGGTGGCTTTTAATCTGAGCAGTCTAAAGACTGGAAAAGCATAGTTTCTTAATATGCATATGCTTCTTGAAGTGGGGAAGGAAAGCTAACACCTGTAGACGTTTTCTTTTTAAAGGTTAAACTTTTTTTTCCATGCACATTCTTCAAATATATATGCTTATGTAGTTTTTGAACCCGATTTTTCTTAAAAAAGAGCCACTTAAATGACACACAAGAGAAGGAGAAAAGTTCACAAATGGTTCTGATTTCAAGCTTCATGGTATATATTCTGCGCCTGAAACCACAGCTGTGGCTTTTCATCTGCCAGCTTGCAATATACCATATTTCTAACAAGCATTTCAGTTCTTAGGAGATTATATCACTCTTGTGCCATTCACAGGCTTCATTGCTAAGCAACAGTTAATGTAATTCCGTTGTTCAGTGACACTACTTTGAATCTCTGCTTTGTGTACAGAAAGGGTGTGTTTGCATTTTGCCTTGTTGTACCTAATATGGCAGGATTGTACAGTTGGATTAGCATTTCAACATCTTTTGTGCAGAGGGGTGATTTTGTAATAGCTTGTTCACTCATGTCTGGAGAAGATGTCTTGCTGTTGGTACTTGTTACTGAATTTTCAGTTTCTCTCCACTTGTCTCTGCATAGCACCTTTTGGTGGATGAACCTGAGCTTCCTGGGTGCTTTTAAGATTCCTGCAGAGTACACAACTACCTTTGCAGAAAGAGAGGCAGAGAGGTGAAATGTGTTGCTCAAATTCATGCAGAACTAATGATATTTTTGAGCTTGCTCTTAATATCTTTTTCCTTCACATGGTGTTTCTGTAACAGAGTGCTGCAGGGAGTATTCCATATTGTAAAGTAGTATTCTGGTAGTGGTTATGCAGCATTGTTTTATAGGAGGGAGTTGCTATAATATTGCAGTACCTCTTCTATGTGGTGGCAAACCGTACTGAAATACCAGGTGCCAGTCATTTTGTGGCTTGTCTGGTTCTGTGCCCCACTGAATAAGATTCCCAGGGAGGATTGTGAAGATTTTTGGACAGATCCTTGACTGTCCTGGTCTGAATTCATCTTTGACCCTGCTTTGAGCCGGAAATTGGACTAAGTTATTTCCTGAGGTCCCTTCTGGACTGAATTATTAAGTTATTCTTTGGTTCTATGCTAACGTGATCCAGCCTTGTAGCATTACAACTACTGGAACTAGCTGTATGTGTGTCTGTCCACCCTCCTCTCTCTAGTGCAAGGCCCTTGAGTGGGAAGTGTGGCTGGAAGCAGATTGTGGTGTTCTCCCTCAGATCGGAGCTGAAGTGTGTAACGCTCCAGTTGAGTGAACCCTCTGTCCAGGTATGAGTTGCATTGTAATGGGGACACTCACTACCTTTTACATCAAAGTGAAATTCCCCTGATCAGATCTCAGTCTTCAGAGTGGATTGTTCTAGCTTAGACTTGTATCAGGACACTAGAAAAGCGTGTCATGAAATAGTTAAATTATGTTGTACCTCATTGCAGATCAGTGTTTCGTTGTGCAGCGCGTGTGGAGACATTTGTAAAGCAAAAATTGATAAGGCCCTTTTATTGTGAGATAAATGTATGTTACTTGGCTCCTCAAGCAACCACAGTCTGTCCTTCACTAGGCCAGCTCAGTTTAAAGTTAATGAAGGTATTGATGCATTGGAATCCTTGTAACTGTGAGGGATTTGAGGTCTTAGCAGATTGATGTGAGAGATATGTCTCTGTTTTAAATCTATACAGTTGCAGATCCATCCTACTGGACTTGCAGTAACTTTTAAGTTGATTTTTTTGTTTAGTAAGGATCTTTTGTACAAGAGTCCTTCTGAAAACATCTATTTTACAGGTTTGTTATACATATTTCTAGGTATTTGGTTCTGCCTTTTTGTAATTGATGTTTTATTTTTTTCCTACCTGCTTAGTTGATTAGAATAGTATATTCCAGCGCTGTGAACACTTTAGAAATGCTGTTTCTAGCAATTCCATCTTC
Organism: Formicarius rufipectus; assembly: GCA_013399695.1. Taxonomy (NCBI): domain Eukaryota; kingdom Metazoa; phylum Chordata; class Aves; order Passeriformes; family Formicariidae; genus Formicarius; species Formicarius rufipectus. The sequence goes on along the minus strand of VXAU01005785.1, from coordinate 245,020 downwards.
CAGAGGTTAAAGTTTACAGTGTGTGTATCTCTTCTGTTCTAACAGTAGACCATAGAAAATAATCAGCAGATTTTCTGAGGAAGACTATGTTGTTTGATAAAATATTTGTTACCTTGCTGAAGGAAGGGTCTGGTGTTCAAAGAAACTTACGTGTTTTTGTGTCTGTTGTAGGCAGCAGCAGGCATCCTGTGCTACGTGGGAGCCTATGTGTTCATCACATACGATGACTATGATCATTTCTTTGAAGATGTCTATACACTAATCCCAGCAGTTATTATCATAGCTGTGGGTACACTGCTTTTTATTATTGGACTTATTGGGTGCTGTGCTACAATTAGAGAAAGTCGCTGTGGACTTGCTACGGTAAGTTGCATTGTTCTTATGTAGTGTTTGCCTTATGTATATTTGGCTACTTTCCCTTTTAACAAACTTCTGAAACATTGTTTAAAGTTTTTTCTAATCTTACTGTGTGGCCTTAAATGTGTCCCCTCATATTTTGTTCGGATCATCTTGTTTCAGTTTTCTGTTCCGAATAAAGGTGTTAAGTCAGACAGTTCTAGCAGCAGAAGGCTTCTCCGTTTTACCTTTTTTAGAACTGTGATAATGTCATTAAAAAATGTAAAACCATATGACTAAGTCATAATAGTTTTTAAATCTCACTTTTGTCTGTTGTAGTTGAAAAGCAGAAATTAGAGAGAAAAGTGATCCAGGAGCCTTCTTGTTTCAAGTGTCTTGCATCATGGTTAGCTGAGGGTTGTCATAGAGCCTAATTACTTATTGCTTAATGTGGTCACTTTATTTGCAGTATTTTATGTTGTGTGTTTCCAAGCATTTTAATTGTAATTTCAGCTTGTAAACTAGGTAGGAAAGAAGATAGGCCAGTATTTAAACTGTCCCGGTGGGGGTCTTGAGGGGCTCTTTTGTTGAGTGCTATGTAGACTTCTTTACCAGTTTATTTTAGAAGTGCTCTTAAATATAGCATGACAAATGCGTAGCTTGCTGTCTTTGTTACAGAGCTTAATCTGAAGAAACATTCCCTTAGTCCATCTACCACTCTTAGTTACAGCCTGGGTAGCTTCTTTGATGTGACATTCCTATTTATCTAATAAAGAAGATTGAAGGAAACAATTAAAGCACTCCAGTATGATGTTTTCAGTATTAATGACAGCACTTGCCCAGCTGGGCAGCTTCTTACTACTTAGTGAAGTTGTGAACACTAAAGCCTCTTGAACAAATTCTGGGCTCTTTTGATCAACTTAAGCGTCTGCTTTAAATTATGTGTTTAATCAAAACCTTACCTGAAAAATGACTTTAAATAGGAAAATCTATATGGAGGTTTTAGAAAGTAAATGAATAAATCTATTTACACAAACATTCTTGATTGTATTTTACAGTTTGTGATCATCTTGCTCTTGGTTTTTATCACTGAAGTGGTGGTGGTGGTTCTTGGATACATTTACAGAGCAAAGGTAATAACTTCTCAGTTTCAGTAAATGCTTTGTTGTGAGCTGTGACCAAAATATGGAGTGCAGTCTTTACTGTGTTTGATTCTGTAGAATTGTTATGGGTATTTGTTAAGGAAATAAACCCCACCGTCAAAGTGGGTTAATTTGTGATACCAATATCTTAATATTTGTAGGCAAAAAGTAGCTGGAAGATATCATTAACAGTTGAACAGTAGAGGGGAGACATTTTCCAGCTGGTCTTTTAATTTATTTGTGCTTTGACTTTGTGAATGATTGGGACTACACAATATTTAAATATAGGGCATATTGTTTTAATATGCAGTAACTTAAATGTTGTCACTTGTTTTGGTGTGCAAACTACCACCACATAATAATAAAATGAAATACACTGAATGTGTTGATGCATGCTTTTTAGCATTGTAGAGATGGTGGACAGGGGTTATAGCTAAAGAAACTGTAACTTCTTCCACTCTTTAATGGAATTAAGAAACAGGACCAGAAAAATAAAATTAAATGTGTTTCTACCAGAATAATGTATGGCAGAAATGTATTGTGTGGTATTAGAAATACCACAATATAGCTTGAAGAAAAGAAATTTCTGTATTGCATAGTTTGCTGGGTTTTGGTATGTCTGTATCTAAATTTTGCAAAAACATTCCCAGAGAAAGCGTTTGAGCTGTGACATACAGTATGTGAGCAGCATAGGACACAGTAATAACTTAGTAGCAAGCTGAACTACTGTGTGCTTCACCTTTCTTTGGCCTTTCATGTCCATATAAACTGCACAGGTCTTACTGGTTCAGTATTCTCCTTGCATTCTCCTGTCCTGGGAGAAACACCAAGACAAAAGTGTGCTGGTTTTGCTTGGCTTACAGGGAAGGCTGCCTTGAGTAAACAGCCAGCCATGCAACCTTGAACAGTGCACTGTAAATCTGACTGCATAGCAGAAAGAGCTGCTTCAACAGGAAGTGCTCTATGGACAATGTTTAAAGGAAGAATGTCTTTTTCTCATGGTCTGCATTTGATTTTTGGTATCTTGGCAGTGAACTGAATGTATAATTTGGGATTCTGAAGTCTATAGTGGAAGTAATCCTTAGAAGAAACTGAGGAAAGCACTGCAATTCCAGGAAAATAGAAAATGTTGAATTCTTATATGTTGATTTGAATGGTTCCTTTCTACTTCAGTACTTGCAGAGCGATACTGTATTACAGTATGGCTGTGCAAGAATTAGCATGGATCTGGTCTGAACTAAACTGTGGTCATCTTATTCTCTTCCACGTTCCCATCTCAAAGTGATTCTTTTTCAGTTAGCAGTATTCACAGTAGATAAAAGCAGATGCATGGATCTTCCTTGCCTGGCCTGTCTGAAATTTCACACTTGGAACACTTGAAAATTGGATTGCTCCCAGCTCTGTGTTCCTGTTGCTTCTCTTTTTTTTGTTGCTATCATAGAGTTTTCACTGCAGTGTGTAGTGCAGGCCCAGAGCTTGGAAGAAGAGGAAAGATAATTTCTTTTGGTGTTTGGTGTTTTGGCATGATCTTGTATTAAGCTGTTTGTGGGAATCAGTATTTGAAAACTGAATCTTTAATCTTCTGCAAGGACAGAGGGATTTTGTTAGTAAAAATGGCAGTTTTTTAGTATCCTGCAGCACTTACTATCTTAAACTGTTGTTTCAAGTGCAACGAGAGTATCGTAAATAAATGTATTATCAGTCAACTGGCAGGGGAAATCTGCTTAGATTTCTAATTATTTTTGCCAGGATAAGTAAGGCAGCTCTTAGCCTTGCTAATTTTGTTCTGTTGTTTCTGACATGGCATGTATACATCTCTGGGAGTCGGGTTTTTTTTAAGGGACCATGATAGGTACCTTTAAGGTAATCATGTTAGAAATACTTTGTGTTAACTCTGCAAACTTCCAAACAGAAGGAAAGATCGAAGTTACAGCAATTGTTCATGAAAACTGTTGGTGCCAAGTGAGATTGAGCATAATGTCTCAAAGTGGCACTGTGCCCATTGAAGATACACAATTATCTTAAGATACTAAGTGATTTTAGAATCACTTAACTTTCCAGTGTGCCTCTGTATCCCTGTGTGTGCTGATCCAGTTCAGACTCTTTCAGAACCATGTGAAGCATACCCAGGTCATGCTGGCCTGCTGCAGTCTGTTAGCATTGGTCCTTACCTGTAAAAGCAAGACTTTTTTTTAAGTGGTAATAGGGATTTAGCAGGCTGTTGGTTGTTTGAGGACCTACTGGCTTTTCAGCTCTGGGTGTTTTGCTCTCTTCATTTTTCACAAAACCTACCAGTTAGTTGGAGCTAGTGATTTCTGTTTGCATTGTATGAATTTGCATGGATTTCAGGCATAGTGTTGCCCTAATTGAACTCTAAGCCAATTGATACACAAGCAAGCACTGAAATAAATTATTTAAAAACCTATATTAGAGTTTGAACACCTGTTTTGTTATGAGTCAGAGTTGTAAATCACCTTAGTTAAATCATCAGACAGTTGATTTTAAGCTGGTCTGAAGCAAGTTGCCTGTGCAGGGTAAATGGCTACCTATCTTGATCCAGATTTACTTGTTAAGATTGGCAGCATTCTTGAGGAGGGGGTGGTGGTGGAATGCAGCTTGCGCTATTGCTGCAGAAAATGGTTCCATTAAAGCATTTAAGGGAATGATGTGTTGACAAGACCTTCCTACTATAGCTTGCAAATCTGAAGAATATGCAGGCTTAGTGCTCAGTCCTAAAATTACATTCCTTGCACATAATACGTCTTGAATGTGATAGAAAAAGATCAATTCAGAGCTAACCTTAATATTGCAAAATGTTTATCTACACTAAAATTTCTGTACATTTAAGTAATGGTTTACAGTAAAACATACTACTTAAAAGGTTCTAGTAAGATTTCCTCTGAACCAGACACTCTAAAATGCCTTTTGAGGGGACAGGAGATGATTCTTGGGTGGCATCCATTTCTAATGCATGTACTTGACAGCATCTTTTAGCGATTTGACTCATCTGCAGTGGTTCTAAGAGCTATTCCAGTAACTGTTGCTATGTACAGTGCACTGCCTTTGGTGTTCCGCAGAAAGTGTGGGGACACTGGGAGTGAATGGAGAGCTTGGTCCCTGTAGGGTGGGGGTTCCTCATGGGTCAGCCAAGAGGCACAATCTTTGAGAATTTACCTATGCTTCACCAAAATGGGAAAAGCAGGTGGTATGACTTTTAACCATCTTGTGATCCCAATATCCTTGTTGGTCCCAAGAGGAATGAGCCCAGATGGTTATACTAGTTTTGGTTTGGAACTTTTGAAAGAGAAGTAGAAAGGTGAGTGTACGCTCTAAAGAAGAACCCTCAGCTTCATGGGCTGTCTGCTGTGGTGTCACAGGAAAATTGCATTCTTTTCTGAGAGACATTGCAAAGCTACTTTGCCTAAAGTCTTCTGGAAGGTAGCTGCTTGGATTTTTCTTCTCCCTTAGCTGCAAGGTAGAAACATCCTTGCAAAAGTCAAGTTAGAATCTTAGGAAAGTGTATCACTGCAGTATGGTGATTTCAGATGATGGGTAGTTACCTTGGTTTCCTGAAATGCTGTAATTGGAATTGAAATAGTTTTACCTAGTCTGTCCTACTACTGTTAGTGAGCTAATGCAGATACTTTCTTTCCACTTCCCAGGTGGAGGATGAAGTTGATCACAGCATTCGGAAAGTGTACAATGGATACAATGGGACAAATCCTGATGCAGCCAGTCGTGCTATTGACTATGTACAGAGGCAGGTGAGATGACGAGACGTGGGAATTTTTCAGTCCTTTCTGTCCTTAAAACACAGATGCTGTGCTGCTCTGCTACTGGTGCAGGTGGTCTTCATTCTGACAAATCTAGGAAATAGCTTAATGGACAGCTATTTCCTATAATTAGGTTAAAATTATTATAATTATTGCATTATTGATGGAGAGATACATCTTTGTTTAATTAACTGTCAGTCTGTGTTTGGATTCAAGTATCTAGTACTTAAGTATTTTTCTGCAGTGGAACATAATCTTAAAATACTTACTCTCTTGTTATTTCCATTGGAATTGCTGTCATAATGCCTCTTTACCTGTGTGACTTTTCTAGCTACGCTGCTGTGGCATCCATAACTATTCAGACTGGGAGAACACTGTCTGGTTCAAACAAACTAAAAATAACAGTGTGCCCCTCAGCTGTTGCAAAGCAGCCCTCAGCAATTGCACCGGCAGCCTGACCCGTCCAATGGACCTTTATTCGGAGGTAAGGCTCCCAAAGCATGGACTTACATATTTTTCTGACAATTATTTACTTTTGGGAACGCTAAATCTTGGGTGTATTTGATTCAACAGAAAGTAGATTGGGTTTCTGGAGGGGGGGAAAATCCTCTCCTTTTCTGATTTGTGATGTATAAATTTTTTTTAGCATTTGGGTTATCTTTCTGCCCTGTTTGATACTTTTGGGGTTTTTTGGTGTGTGTCCAAGTAAAGTTGACAGATTGATACATAAAAAGCCTACTTGTTTCAGGGGTGTGAGGCTCTGGTTGTAAAGAAGCTTCAAGAAATCATGATGTATGTCATCTGGGCAGCACTAGCATTTGCTGCTATTCAGGTAAGAGAATGTTCTTAATTTGTTAACTTCTTTGAAATTAAATTCTTAACTGCTCTACAGGTAACTACAGGTGTGTAGTTACAGGTATTACACTTTCAAATCTGCTGCCATGTGGGTGTGTATTTTTTTTAGAATTCAAAAAAGATGCACGGTCAGTATTATGTACAGTAATCTACTATAATGTAAATGGCAAATTATTTCTTAAAAACTAATTATATATTAAGTATGATGAATGTCCTCTGGCATTGAAGAATTTGCATAGTATTTAGTTTCCAGCTTTTAAACAGATAGCTCATACTTCATGCCATTTTAGAGGTACATCAGCTTAACTATGCTTTGTGGCATACAAATAATGTCAGGACCACCCTGGAGATACAGCATGAGTTTTGATAGTGTACTCTGTTCTTGTGCAACTCAGCTTTGTATTGTGTCTTGAAGATTTCTGGATTTCTTGAGTACACAGAGAGGTTCTAAACTGAAGACCTTTATTACAGTTACCTTGGTCATAAAAGAGTACCTGAGGAACTTGAAAATGTATATATTAGTATTTATTAAATTAAAAAAACTTCCAAACTAGAACTGTCTTTTGAACACATTAATTAAATTGTAATTTTAAATGCTCGTCAATTTGATAGACTTGATACATTAATGACGTTTAGTTTCAGACTGTGCCAGTGTTGTGGTCTCTGAGCAGTGTAGTGTATACACTGAATCCCAGGAGACTTGAAAGCTAATTTCAAAGTTACCTTTGTGCCCCAGTGGTATCTGAATTTAAAGAACATTGTATCTGTTGGGTGGCAATTCAGGTATTTTTGTTTTCAAAAGCAGCTTTTGAGCTGGACTGTGTTTGAAAGTAAGGAATGTTTTGCAAACAGTCTCGTGAAAATATGGTTCCACTGCTACCTTACACTGCTACAAGGATGTACTCATAAGTAACCTTGTATACAGTAATGTTGAACTTTTCAGACCCAGACTACTTCAGCTATGGAACTCAGTCTCTTGAAGGGGAAGGTATTTTTTAGTTGCCATTCCTAAAACTTTAATATTTGATTTGCTTGAACACTGAAATATATTTGTGCAATGTAAATGAGTGTATTTATCACAACTATGACTACTGTGACAGATATTTTTACGTAGGAAAAAAAATACTTGTTATGAGATTGAGTGAGGTGCATCCCAAGAGTAGGCATTATTCCTAGTTTAGGAGTTTGCAGGTTGATAAACAGGTCTGCCCAAAAATGCTGCTCAGTTACAATCCTCTCTGGAATTGGATCAGAATTTCTGACACATACTTAAAATGGCAGTGTGGCGTCTTGCATCCTTTTGTTCAAGCTGTTTTATTATTTATGTCCCAAAACTTGAGATGTCAGTTCCAGAATCCTTGTCTTTGTAATACAGTATTTAACAATGTACTCAGTAAAATAATCTGTGGGCTAACTGCAAGGGAGAGAGAATGTAAACTTCAGCACATATCCTGTAACTCCAGTCATGCCCTGGAATCTTATCCTAAGTCATAACCTTAGTGGAGTAATTGTGTTTTCACCTCTTGGTCAGTTTTACTACCTCTCCTATACTTGCTGCACTGTCCCTGTATTTCATGTTATACAGTAAGACTGTCCAGAGTTAACTGCCTCTGATAGCCTACAGTCAGAAAATGTAGCCTTCAGTAATTGCTTTAACATGGATAGACTGAGAAGAGTATTTTTGGAAGGCTTGGAATTTGTGGAAAACTTTTCAGCATAGAATTAATTTTTGGTATGCTCATATTTCAGTAACCATGAGTATCCTTCAGTGTGTGGTAATTCCCTGGACCCAATCACAGCAACAGCACAGAACTATTAATAAATAGGAGGCAAATTGAAGGGACAAAGACATAGCTTTTGTAGTTGGTGATTGTTTCCAAATGGCATATACAACCAGTGAATTTTTTTGTACCAAATTGGTTTGATGAAGGATTGGACATACTTTTAGCAGGCAAATGTAAAACAAACACACAAAAAAACCCAAACAAAAACAACTAAACAAACCTTCTGAATGTGGGAGGTATCTGAACTTCTCTCAACGCTGTTGAAGCAAAGGATGTATGGATTTTCTTTCGACGTAGACTTCTAAAATATTTTTCACAGTATTAAAAAGCAACCAAAGAGAAACAAAATCAAATGCCTTAAAAATATTTTAGAGTAGAGGCACCAGGTGTATTTTTTAATAACATAATGTATGTAGAGAAAGTTGAAATATGGGAGTTACTTGTGTCTTTGCAGTGACTTCTAGGAATATGCTCAGAGGCTGCCTAAAGGATAGAAATTGTCTAAATAGTAACTCCAAAGTTAATAGCGTGAGCTTTTATCATTAGTACCTGATTGCTACAGATGCTGCACAGCTGTATGAATTGTATATCTTGAGTGGGTCATTGAACAGGATTATCTATGTGGCAATAACTGTAAATATGATGGAAATACTTTTATTCATTCAGTGTAAATGGCTAGAATGAATTCTAGCAAAGACTGCAGCACACTATTTTTGCCTTGTTTTGAACAGCGGGAAACATGAAAGTTTTTGTGCTTGCAGGCTGTGAGCCTTCTTGAGAGTTCTCTCGCCACTGTCAACTACAATAAACTCTCCATTTAACAAGTCTAACTTAAGTGATTTTTAATTGTGAATATTCCTTCCTCATTTAGAAGGGCTGTGTCCATGAAGAGTTACATTTAACTGTTGTTTTGTCTTACTCTGACAAGAGTATAACAATCTGAGCACCCTGATACGGTTGATGTCCGTGCTCATTGCAGGGAGGTTTGACTAGATGGCCTTTAAAAGGTCTGTCCCAACCTACACCATTCCAAGATTCTACGATAACATGTGTTTGGGAGTTTGTGAACTTGAAACCACCCAAGTGAAGAAAGGTCCTGTCCATACTCTAGGTTACTCTCCATATGCTTTTTCAAACCTGAGCTGCTTTCTGCTGTAGATTCAAAGCAGACAATGCACTCCAGAGTATTGATCTTTACAGCCTGTTCCTTTTCAAGAAATTAAAAGCTTACACTGGAATTTCATGGTGCCTCTTTCTAATCACTGCTTATTTAGATTTAGGATTTTGAAAACATTGTGTCTCCAGTCTCTCAGCAGACTGAAGTACTACGTTGTGGGTACCTCATTTAGTTTTAAAAGTTGTTATACATGTGCTTGCATCAGCCAGTACTAAAAAAGTAATTCTCTTTTTGTCCCAGTTGTTTTCACCAGGCTTTTGTTGTATCAATGAGGAAGATTTACACTTGATTGTCTGCTCATTCATTTCATTCTTCTTTGCATTCTGTCCCAGGGGTTTTTTGGGTTGTATTTCTAGGGTGGTTTTAGTTTTTTAAGAAACCATTACCTTCTGGATGACCCTTTATGATCCAGGGCTATGACAGGAGCCTCTTGAAGTACTTGGATCTGTGAATAAACTTAATAAACTTCTATCCACATGAAGAAATCAGTACAGTCTCTTACTTTACTAGTAGCTATTGCTAATTACTGTAGGCCACAGTACACAACACTATACCTGGTATTTTTTTAGTAGGTACAGCCTTACTCTTCAATAATCATGCAACTCCCTTAAAATATCATGCCCTATCTCCCTGATTATTCCTGTGGTTTAAGTCTTGTAAATGGATATAGGGTGATCATATCCTAAATTCCTGACAAACATGCCAGCACAGCCTGTGGTATTGTGATTTTTAACAAAATGTCTAAAAGTGAATTGCTTACAGTGGACTTAAGTTTTTTAATATGTCACGTTAAACTCTCTAAAGTTTAAGCATTTAGAGGCTGATACATTTGAATTTCACTTGAATTTTTCATACCATCTAAAAATGTGTACCTTGTATAAAATCTGGAATTTCTTTCATCTGAATTGAAGCAGAATACAAGTCACTGATCAAAAAAGTTTTGTTAAAGATGTCCAGCATGATCTGGAAGGAAATGAGGCTAGAGTTTGTGGCCTTTGCTTTTTGCAGCAGGAACAAAAAAGCTAAGCTTTCTCAAGAACAATAATTTATTGCCACTTCCCTTATGAACAGTTTCGGTTTTAGGAGGCATGCTGACAGTTTCCATGCTGAGGTTGTCTCTTGAAGCACGTTTGTTCTCAAGCTTGTTCTTTGTTTTTTTTCCATAGCTTCTGGGCATGTTGTGTGCCTGTGTGGTTCTGTGTAGGAGGAGTCGGGATCCTGCCTATGAACTTCTCATCACTGGAGGAACCTATGCCTAGAAGAGAATTCAGACATGCAGTTCAATCTTACCCCACTTATGTGGAAGGTGGATGGGCCAGGTCTACTTCCATAGCTTTCTTGCCCTAAGCTTAGTCCAAGCACACCTTTGGGAGACGAGGGCAACCGTACTGTGCACTGGTGATGGGCAAAACAATTCAGCTTTACACAAACCCATATAATTACCTGTGACTTTCACTGTTTTAGCCAGCTATTCATGTATCTGAATGTTTTAGTATACTAGTAAACTTTCTAATTTCAGAACCATTTGCAAGTTAAGTGTAATTTGGTTAATATGAAAGTCAAAGGATGTCTGCCTACTTTGGTGGATTACCTCTGAACATTAACTGGCTGATTCTTGCATACAGAGGATATCTTAAACCTTCACTACTTGGAACCTTTTTTTGGCCAAAGTTGTACAAATGAAGCCAGCTGTATTTGAGAAGAAAAAATACTTTAATCTTGCCCCTCACCAGTGTCACTTTTAGAGGAAAAAAAGAAAAAACTCTTAAGTGAAGTCCAGTACACTTTATATATAAAANAAAAAAAAGACTAACTGATTTTAGGATTATGTTACTGCAGTTTTGACCTTCAGAGATCCAGTCTTTCAAACATTAGTAGTTTAAAATACAAGCTGGCTTTTCAGGAGTATAATGTATGCACTACTGTTCTATAATGAAATATTTCATTTTTCTATGAAGAGCGGTTTTATGTGTTGAGTGAACTGTTAGACTGTAGACCTTAAATTGGTTTGGAAATGATGTAGCCACGTAGAGTAGCAAAGTAGTATGTGAAAGTGATCTCAACTGTAAATAGTAAACCTGATTAAATAAATCTCTGTATATCCTCCCTATAAACGTGTCTTATGTTCTTTTTGAGGTTCCAGTGTATTTGTTCAAATGGAGTCCTGGTGTGCTAGACACACAGGCTTTAGTGTGAAAAGCCCAGTTTCAAGTGGCTTCACTTCATGGTTCTGTATTTGCGGTTTGATGGAAGCTTGATGGAATTGCATTTGTTCGTGTCATTTGAAGCAATACTGGAGAAACACAGTACAACAGACTTGGTTGAATTCGATGGAAAGTTAACATCTTGTGCATACAATTATGAAAGAGCCTGTTGCCTCTCAACAGCAGGTAGTGAGTAGCCTTTACTGGAACTGCTGTATGTTAATTATATTTTAATGTGTCTTACATTATTCAGATGCTTAGTCACTGCTCTGTTTTCTGTGGGTGCAGAAGCCAGGAATGTTGAGAATTTCCAGCAGTTGCTTATGTGCTTTTTCATTCAAAGGAGACATACTCAGCTAAACTGAGTTAATGTAATAATCTTGAACATCTCTCAGGAGAAGATAATTCTAATATGTCTGTTGTTGAGGCCAGTATATCTTGTGGGGGTTTTAAGTTTCTCAGAACTGTAACACCACTGTAGATGTGTGCTTGTGGAATTCTGTACTAACTTCTAAAGGTGGGTTTCAAATTATATGCCTTTGGGGCTTAGATTTTCATTCTTAGTATGGTGTGTGGCTTAATAACCTGAAAGACCTCCTGGACTGTGGCATTGAATTTCCTGTATGCAGTAGCAAGTGTGCCAATGGAATCTGCTTTCTAAAGTGCTGATGAATTTTATTATCTTTATGTTGTATTGCATATTGTAAATATGGAACTAATAAGATTGAGAAGACCCTGGCTTGTAAAAATCAGAACTGGGGGGGCTGTTAAAACAGATCCATGTTGCAGAAAATAAGGTTAAGGATGCTTCAGAAAGTAGTCAGCTCTTAGTAGCTACAAGAGAGAAAGTTCCACAGTCAAGATCTGCACATACTCCTTTGAAGTGAGAGTAGTTAGGGAGAGATAATACTACTTGTTAATCTCACCAGAAGACAGGGATTTGAAGTAGAGATAACTTGACAGTTGTGCTAGTTTAAAGGTAAACCAGTGGGAGAAATCAACCCAGCTCAAGACAGATTACAAGTCAGTTACAATTTACTAAAAAGATTACAATAAATACAATGATACAGAGAAAAATTGTTTTAACTCACAAAAACACATGTATAACCCAGCACCCTGGGACATGAACAGAATTGTGTTTATTGGCCCCTGTGCTGAGCTCCACCTGTGCAAACTAAAGGGAAAGGAAACCTGTTGGTGAGGATGATGGACACAGTCTTCCCAAGAGTGGCAGTCGCAGCCCTGTTAAGGTTCTAGTCCTTCTCTGCGGTACCACAAATTCCAAACCCTGAAGATTATATATATATATATATATATATATATGCTCAGGTTCAGGTGGGGATACCCAGTACCTCCCCCAGGACAGAGAGCTCCACAATGGGTGATTTAACTCTGTGAGTCATGGGATATTTTGGAATCTGAGTCTTTAGCATCACTGATTAGTGGCCTTTTTTCTTCTTCAGGCACTGAATCCGCATGTATTTACTTTTCTAATGTTACCCTTCCAGCAAAGAAGTAGTGTCTTCCCTTCTTTATGGAAATCTTAGATACATTTGAAGAATATTTTTTTCTGTGACTGTTGAAAGAAAAACTCAAGTTTAAATTATAGCAAGTGAAATACTGTTGATTTATCAGGAATTACTTATTTTTTTCCCTTACTGAAAAATTGAATAAACTTCAGATTGCATTAGACAGTATTGGTGTGGCTGTAATTTGACCTTTCTAATGCATTCATACCTGTCTGTATTTTAGGGGATAGGGGATGACTCGGTTTCATTGTTCATTTTTTCCATGATCCCTTTGTCTTATATTTTACATTCCTGTGTGCATTTCTTGTTGGCTGGCTGGTGGCTGAGAGGGCTCAGTGCAGACTAATTCAGGAATTCCTCAGTGATTGTATACGTGTATGTGTGTGGAGCACTCAAGCATGTAGCTTGCCTGCAGCAGTAAGTCTTACCTGATCCCCAAGCGTTTTAAAACATGAGATTAGAACTGCCTTAAGGGGTGTTCTTGAGTGTTTTTCTCGCTGCTATGTAAATGACCTAAGTATGTTGCAGTGCAAATCCTGTGCTTTGCTGCTTTTCAGCAGCCTAAGATGAGGTCCATGAGGAGTGCAGAATCTCATTCAGACTATAGTCTAGTAAGGCACGATCAGGTGTGTTTGCTTTACTAAACATGGAGTGGGGGGGGAATGGCCTAACAAGCTCAATTTTCCAGCAGAAAAAATAATTCCATCTTAATAGCAAGAAGACAGCTTGTGAAATTCTTCAGTACTTGGAATTTCAGAGATTTGAAATAAGTACTTGTGATAACAGTCTTAGTGATAACCTTCTCAGTACAGAGCTAGTGAATCTTGTAACTGACTTAATTTTTGGCCTGAGATAAATCCTACTGGAATGCAATAGAAGTCTCCAACTGTCTTGGTTTTCCTGTGTGCTGCATACTGTAACAAAAGCACAGACATGTGGGTCATTGCAGTGCTTAATAGACTGACACCTGAGCCTCCGAATTGCCTGTTTCAAGTTTTGCTCTTCAGTGCCACCTGCACTGACTGGAACAGCTGCTCTTTCTACACCTAATAAGCTTATTTCTACTTCCACAACCTCATTCAAAACTCATCTTGCTAATCTTTTCCTGGCTGATCTCTGCAAGTTTTGGTAGTTGATCTGTTTCCTCTAGAGCTGTATGGAGTAGCTGGAAAGACTTTGGGGGGACAGCATCTTTTAAAACGTCATGTGTGCTTGGGATATTGCTAAAAGGCAGGAGAGCAGCCTGCCATCTGTGCTCCATCTGAACTGGTGCTGGCACAAATGTTCCCCTGCCAAACTGCTCCGCTTGATGTAGTGACCTATGAAGTGGCAGCAGTAGGTTGCTGTAGGTCGGGTGTGGCTGTGGGATGTCAAGGTGCTGGCACTCTTAGCCCGTTTCCCCCTGTCCTGCCTATCAATCTCATTTCTGGACTGCTTCAGCACTGATCTCTCATATCTTGTAATAACTGGGTTTGCTATTTGTCCATCTCACTTTTGGTGATACTGTTCAGTACTGAGACTGATTAGGAGGAACTGGGAACTGATTTTGATGGGGCAATATCATAATTTGCCTGTGCCCTACATAACTTTGTCCTTCTCTCCTGCCTCCCCATGTGAGGACTATCTGCAAAAAACGGACCAAGTAGGTGTGAGGTAGTCCTGCAACAGGTATTTCCTTCTGTATACCATAGCATGAGGTTTAGTTCTCAGAATTAAGGTTAAATTGCAGGCTGCCTGTTATGGAGTGGATGAGGAGGAGGTGGTGCCGAGGAAGCACAGTTGTACAGTTGCTCTTGGGCCATGTGTTGCACCCCAGGCATGTTGAATGACCTGGTGGCTCTCTGAGGTAGCAGAAGTAAACATTAGCTACAGTGTTTGCCCACCTGTTTCTTTATTTCCTTACTGTGACAGTTGCCTTCACAATACAGGTTTTGTGCTCGTGATACAAATTTAGACCAGACATATACCTTTGATTTAGTCCTTGCTGTGACTGCAATAATCCCTGCTGGATCTGTGCCTGGTGAAAGATGTTGCTTCTCAATGTCTGGCCTTCAGGGCAGGAGTTCAGCTGTATCTTGTGTGGGGTATTTACACTGCAGATGAACACCAAGTACAGTTTACCTGTCATCTGTAAACAGGGCCAGGTTCTGCAGACTAAGCTTGGACATGAACTTCAGCTGCTCAAATGATAGACCACTGGAGCTCAAGTCATGGGACCTGAGAATGATCCTTGTGGAGCAAGCAAAGAAGCACTTCTGCCAACTTCCTGCTTACCAGTGTTATTCACTGGACCACATGTTTTGCCTCACCTGCTTCTCTTGACCCTGAATGCTAAAGTGATGTGTCAAAGCTTTTGAGTTGAAACCTCTTTCTTTGCCACAAGGATGTCTGCAAACTGGGTTAGTGCTGGTAGGTGGTGAGCCACAGCAGTGTGGGACCATGGAGATGTTCCTGTTGAGACCCCAGAGAATGGACAGCTTTGCTTTCCTTTGGATGTGTGGTGCTTCAGGCACCAGCTCCTTTCACTGAATGGGCTACTGCCTTTTAAAAGAATAAATTGTTTTCCAGGATAGCCATGCTGTCAGACCTTTGCTAGCATCAGGCTGTAACTGAAGAACTGGAATGCATTTTCCTCATGCAAATAAAATGCTTAAGCAAACCGCTGACATTTGGGGGACTTGGCAGTATCTAGAGTGCCTTGCATGCAAAAGCAGTCTTGTCTAGAAAATTGCTTCTGAGCAGAGTTCTGAAGTTTTTCTCCCACTGGGGCAGAGAAGGCAGCAAGATCTGGTCTTGCTTATCATTGAGTCTGCAACTACATCAGGTACACAGGTGTGGTGTTCCTACGTGCCCAGCTGAGAGTAAGAGAAGGATAAGTCATCTGTGGCAAAGGTGGCATTGAGTAGTTCTGTGCAAGCCTCTACCAAGCACCTCGTAGGCAATAGACAAGGTGTTATTTCCCAGTACATACTGCAGAAGAACTAGGCACTTCTGGTACTTCTGGGTATTGAGAATGCCCCACCCTTGCAAGGCGTGCTTGGTGCTAGTAGTGTGGCACTCTTATGAAGCTGTTTTTGCACTTTGAGTACAATATCCATTTTAAAAGCTTAAACCCACTATTTAACCAGATAGCTTTGTATCCCACCCCTGTACACTAACACTGTCAGCACTGAGTAGTTGTGCACTGAGGTTACATTACAACAGACACTAAGCAAACATAAATTTAGAGCTTCATAGCTGATGGGTAGTGTCGTTACAAAGGCGGCACAGGATCCTGCAGAGCAGGAAGGATGCATTTCTCCAGAATCCTCCTATCCTTTTTTGGTTTTGAATCCCCCCCACGGCTGCTGAACTGAGCAGTGACCTAGTAAACCTTCAGCTGCCACTTAGCAGAACAAAGTCACTGTGCTTAAGTCTTCCTCTCGTTACCCAGGGCTCAGACACAAGAAGGGCTGTGCAGCCCTTCTCTAAAGACAAAGCGTTTCTCATGCCTATCAGCGCATTGAAAGCTTTCCCATTCACGCTCACGTTAGCATTCTTATCCTGGGAAGGTTAAAGTTCACCAGTTTCCCAAGAAGTTCCTCTATGAACTGTTTTCAGCTTAAAATTTCAGAACAGTTCTTCAGTTACAGCTGTTGAGCGTTTGTGCCGTTGCAGAGTGGCAGGGAACGCACTAACCCACCCCACACACACACACTCTCCCTGCATTATCTCGTGTCTGCAACCCCCTTCCCAAGAGCAATGCAGTCCTATTGCAAAACAAGCACTGTGTACACAATATAATTTGTTCTTTTGTACAAGACTGCAGTTATTACAAATACTGATCTGACCACCACCTAATGGTAGCTGGTTTAGACTGGGTCTGGGATTGAACAATCAGCAAAATTCTTGGTGTGCCAGAAGGATTTTCAGCTCATGACATCACAGTGCGTTACGAGCTCCCCATGATGAAAACGGAGGTGTGACTTCTCCAGCCATAGCTTTGCTTCACAAAGTAATTTATTTATTCAAGGGGTTTAGCTTGGGCTGCTTGAATAATCCAAGTGTGTAATCCCTCACTCAGGAAATTTCATTCAAGTTTAGGCTGGAATGTTTTTAGCCAATACTATGAGTCCATTTGTCCTCAGGCATGGGCTGCGGCAAATGCCCCAATTTCAAAGCGAACTGAAGTCAAAGCACCACTGATGCAGCTGTAGTTCATTCAGTATTACACTCATTAACACACGGGTTACTTCTCTTTGTATCTGCCTTCATCTGGTGGTTTAGTTGAATTCTGGTAAAGGACCAAGGCTGGGATATTTGTTCGACGTTGGCTTTTTTAGATCTGGTAAGTAAAATTCCTTCTCATTTCAAAAATCCTTAGATATCTTAGGATATCTATTCTCAATTCACCCCACCCTCCAGTTGTTTACTCTCTTTATCCTCAAGGTGACATGGGGAACCCCAGGCAGTAAACTGGTAGCTGTGCTGTAAAGTTGTGTTCTGTTCACCTGGTGGTGGTTCAGTTGATTTTGTTTTTCCTCTTAGAAATTTCAGGGATGTCAGGTCTGATTTCTACTGAGAGATCTCAGTGATTTCTGTTAGATTTTTATACCTAAAAGCAAGATTTAGTCTGTGCTTTCAGTCAGAATAGAACAACACAGTAAATTTGCCTTTGGGGCCAGTGTGTGGGACCAAAGCCATGCTGTAAGATAGCTGTAAATATGTTCTTGAGGGTGCCTCAGCAGCTTTGTGCCAGATCAGGTGTCAGCCGTCCTTTAGCAGCTGGTAGGACAGGCTGAGCACTGTACCATGTGTGCTAGCTAATTTGATGGAAATATGATTATCCAGCCATTCTAGAAACAGATCAAATTTGCACTGTGTGGGATCCAGGAGTGCACAAATCTGGAGATAACAGTGGCTCTGATCTCATCCAAAATGCGAGCTGGCCGCTGAAATTAGGTAATCGCTAATGAAAAGATAATGGCTGCATTTGAATAGAAGTTCTTTGCTCCCTCCGAGTACTCTCAGTGGATGGAGCATTGTCATTTTGTTGATAACGTGGTCACAGGCAGAACACTAATGCCTGTTCCTCTTCCAAAATCGAGTTGCTCCGCAGAAGTATCTTTCCCCCTACAAAACCCAGTCCATCAGCCCTTGCAGCCCCTTAGCAGCCATTTACTTTCCAGAAGGCAGATATCACTCAGCATCACAACTCTGTTTCCTTTCTCTTCCTGGGGAACAAAACTCCAGCTATTCTGTCTCCTTTACCCTCAGCTACAGTTAGCATGCCCAACACATCACAGCTGCACTACAGAAACAACTGTGATGGGTACTGGCATTAACTTAGGAAGCTGATCCAATGAGTTTTAACCAAAAATTCTGGAATTTAGTATAAAAATGGTTCCCACTGAAAAGGGCCCGCTTAGGTTTCCCATCTTAGCTGAAAATTGAATGATGACTTGATTGTGTCAGTTTTGTTGCCCAAATTTTACCAAACTGGAGAGGAAATGTTAATAAGCCAATATTGTTAAAGTATTAATCTACAATTGACCTTTCTGTATTTCCTAGTGATGGAGGGTGCATGGATGACATCTAAAATGTGGGTGTACTGACAGGGTGTGGGTATTTCTTGATATCTCTGTTCTATTTGTGACAAGAGCTGCCACACTGATAGGGTGAACTGAAGAATTTGGGTGATAAGTAGTTACCAGGCCCTATCTAGACAACATGAAGCAGAGGATTTATGAGAACATTGCTGTTGAGTTTTCATTTCCTTAACAGTCTGGAGTTAGCAGTGGCACCCAAATGCACTGACATCAGGTAGATTTTGAAACACCTACAGCCTCTTGCATTTCAACAGTATTTACTTGTCAGAAATAGAGACATAGAAAGGAAATCAGTTTCCTGACTGTAACAGCAGGAATATGGAATGATTTGATGGCCTAGAGACAGCAGTCACCATTCCACTGTCAGTCTGCCAGCAATGTAGACCATGTGGTACATGGAAGTAAAAACAAGATGTAATAGGATTTCAGGGTAATCAGGACTGGGCACTGCAGTGTCTTGTATGAGGTTTTCTGGACCCCCAGAGAAGCGAGGAGTCCTCGCCAAATCCAAGTGTCAGAACCTGAGGAGGTGCATCTCAATGGTTTATTTTTTTTTCTGTTTAATTAGGATAATCTGCAAAACACCTACCTAAATTTATTTTTTGTTTTATTGCAGTTCTTTTTGCAGAAGTCTGAGTGTTTGAGAAGTACATACATTAACTCTCCTATGCTTTAGGTTTCTTCTCGTGCTGTAGCTGTAGCTCAGCAGCAATGCTGTAGTTGTCTGTCAGCCCCCACTGGCAGTGCCCTGGCCAAGCTGAAGGTTATTGTGCCCAGTCTTCCTGTCACTGGTCAGTTCAGCCAAACCTGTCATTACCTCTTCAGCCTGGGCAAGCACTGCTGTTCTTACACTGCTGCCTGAAATGCCATTCCAGCTTCTCCTCTGCCTCTGAGCCTGTGCTAGTGCCAGGTACTGGGAGCCCTTCAAGCACTGCTGTGGATGTGCTGCATAATAACCTTGGGAGGTGTGGGAAGGACAAGTGTGCCTGTGCAAAGGACTGCAGGGATCTAAAGAAAGAGCCTGCAGCAACTGCTATTCCATTCTTGAAGGAAGGATTAGAATAAGGTACTGCAAGTGCCTCTGACCTTCATTGTGTTTCATTTAAGGAATAATTGCATTGACCATTACAGCTTTTTTCTTTTGTCTAAGTTTGTCTTTCCTGCTGTGTTTTAGCTAACAGCTCCTCCCTGATCCATGCCTTTAAGGTAGCAATTTGATTAATTTTCATTGTCTTGGTTCAGTTTAAGACCTGAAACCTTGGCGAACAGGTCACTGTGCCCCCAGAAACAGATTCAGATTAAATCACGGATTTTTATTTTCTTTAACTATTTTGAAATACTGAAAAGGGAAGAGTGGCAGAAACCACCCATCAATCCCTTGGTAAATACAGTAGCAGTAGGACACATTCTTAAATACTGAACTAGAAAGACTGATAGAGCTGAAATCTCTGAAATACAGTGAACCTGCACACTGCAACTTCTCAGAAGAGGGTTTGTTGAAGAACAAGCACATTAAAAGTGTCTGGAAAGGAACCAGGATGTGGCTGTGCCAGCAATCCCAGAGGTACAGAGGCTGTAGACAGCAGCTGGAGACAAAGAAGCCTGTGGACAGAAGAGGAGAGCCTGAGCCAGCTGGAAGGTGGAAAGGAGGATGCCCTGATGACAGAGATATAAAGAATTGTGTGAGGATCTAATCTGCGATTCTCTGGTGTGCAGAGGAGGGGGAATCAGGGTGGTGCAGCACTGCTGGAGGCTGGGCTTATCTGTGGTTCATACTGTTGGGTTTTTAAACTTGAAAATCCCAGAGAGGTGTTAGGGAAACCTTCCAACCAAGGCCTCGGGTTTATCATCTGTCCTGGAATCCAGTGCAAAGCACAGCCATGGATAGCATGGATTTCATTGTATCAGGAGACGGCTGTGATGGGGGGATGCCTTAAGGTTCCTTACTACACGTGTCTCAGTCCTTCAGGTGCTCCTCTCTAGATGCATTCAGTGATTTTCTTGTTTTCATCAGTGACTGTGATGAAAGAGTTGGTCCACTGTTAAAAATGCCAGCATAGCCTGTGCAGGTAGAGGAGGGGATCCGTGACTGCTGTGACCATGAAGGTGGCTCACAGACTGGCTGCAGACAGTCCTCCATCCTGGGGAAACTGCACTTGTTTCCATAACCTTTTTTCTTCAGTGCAATGAAGATCTGGACGGGATTTTCCTCCCAAGATTGACTGAGCTTTACAGTGCTGCTGGCAGAACAGTCTGCTGAGGGTGGGAGAACTGGGCTAAGAAAAGCAAGTCCTGATCTCTCAGGGCTGAACGTGGTTTTTGCAAGACAGGGTAGGCCAGGAGATGCTGCAATGGGGTAGGAGCAGGGAAGGACCATAGTCAGTTGGTTATTTCCTGACTGGTAGTTGTAGAAAACAGCATTATGGGATGACTGTGGTCAGCTGAAGCAGACCTTGTGTGCAGGTTGTTTTCAATAACAGAATATTTTTTAAAGTCTGGGAGTTGAGGATTGTGTTCATCAAAGCTTTTCAAGGTAAGACCCTGGCACGAAGCCTCGCTGCCCATTCCTTTCTGCTGTCCACCAGCCATCCTCATTTTCTTCAATGACAACTACAATGTCTCCTTCACTGATGTCCAGTTCATCCATGTTCTGTAAGGAGACAGGGAAAAGAAATGTGGTTACCCTGAGAGCACAGGAAGGCCCAAGCATGTATGTGGTGGGGTTTTTATAAATCCTGCATTCATCAACAGTCTGCTAGTGTCCTGCTTGAAATGAGCCTGAAATTACCAGACAGTGAGGGACTAAGCATTTTGGCTATTTCCTTAAGATCTTCAAATTTGCCCAGCCTCCATGGTGTCTCTTCCTGTGCAACTTGGCAATGGTGGAGAAAGCCAGAAGGGGTTAAACACAACTGTCCTAAACCAGCTATGACCTGCAGAGTCTGCAGGTGTTGCTAAATAAAAGGGAGCACAGCTTAATTCCCAAGGGAGATAACAGTGTCTCTGTTAATCCCTGCCTTAAATAGGTCTCTCAGTTCTTTCAGCAGGGAACAGCAGTGACCAGTGGAGGTACAGCGACTCTTCCTGACAATGGGGATTTTCACCCCCAAGACAAATGCAGTAGTTGGAACAAATCTCTGCCTGAGCTCCCAGGCAGATATCACTCCATGCTATTCTATTTTCCATAGGAAACCACTTTGCTGCCTGCAGTGTAGTAAAATAGAAAACGGGGTAAAAGAGGCTTCCAGAGATGTTTGACGTGTCAGCTAAAACTAAATTTAATGTACCTGAGTAGGCAAGAATGGACTCAAAAAATGAGAGGCTTCCGTGTACAATATACTAAAAGTAGTAATAGGCTCTTTTCTCAGCAGGGAAAATGCTTGTGTGTCATAGTTTTAAAGCAACTCTCAGAGTAAGGATCTTACAAAATGCTCCAGTAGTCTCCTCAGGGAAACTACCTTTAACAGTGAGGTACTTTCAGCTGTGCTTGGATGAAATTTCAGTAAATAATAGAAGTGTTTAAAACAAAGCAAAAAAAAAAAAATCTAATAAAAGGAGTTTGAATTCTGATGTACCTAAGAGAAAGTGCTCCTTTTGATCCCTTTCTCTAGTTTCCTTATTTATCAAGGTCTCTATTTTGTCACCTGTCAGCATTGCTTCAATGTTGGCTATTGATGGCAGGTCCCTTGGTGTGATGCTCTCTCTGTACTGTAACATAAGACCTCCTGGACGCTGTTCTGTTAAACTAAAGCTAATAAAGGGAACCCTTAAACTGACAAGTAAAGCAGCAGGTTGGAGTCCAGGTTCAGGAGTCCATGTGAATAAGTAAATACTCATAACTTGTCCATTCACAACCTTTTACTAAAGGTACTCTGCCTCGTTAGGACTGAAGTCAGTGAGAATTCAATATCCTGGTTAAGGATGTAGATTGCTCTTTTGATAGATGAACCATATCCACTGTGATTCTGTAATTGGCAACATGGGAGTATAGGAAAAGAGTGTCCTTTATAGGGATTCAGTCCTTTCCAGCATGGAGAGCCACTGTGCTAAACTGGAGCAGCACAACTCATCTCCCTGGCTGTAAAGTGATGATAACATCTTCACAGAATTAACACTTCCAAGATGTTTGAATCAGATTTTTTTTTTTTAATCTGAGGCTATGAAATATTTATTTTGAAACCTGGTTTTACCTGGGCTGTGTAGTCATAGAGTACTCTGTAGTCCTTTGATGATGTGATCCCAGCTTCTTCATTTACAAAAATGGATGCATAGACTCCATCTGTTCTCTCTTCTAGGGGGGAAAAAAATGAGGAAAAAATACCCACCACTCAAACAAAGACTTCAGTTGCTTATAAATGCGTGGGATCGTATGCAAGATTTCACAAATACAAGGGTTTCTGTTCTCTCTCTGCCTGGAGATGTACATGTATAGAAAAGCTGCTGTGAACTGTAGGTAAAGTCTTGCACAAAAACTGCCCCTCATTGATTGGATGACAATACACCCACTGAACTTTGTGGGAGGTCAGAAACTAGCTTTAGCCTCATCCAGATCGGGAAAAATGTTTACCCTGGTCAAACATGGTCCAAGAAGGGCAGTGCTGTGATTAAAATGCTTGCTGCTGGGGGTATAAAATTCTAGCAGCTCAGTGACTCACACAGGGCTTTTCTTGTTCCCTTGGGAAAAATGGAAAAGGCTGTGCCAATGGGTCACCAGACATTTTCCAGTGGCTTATATAGTTCTCAAATAGCTTTGTCATAGAGATAACTTTTTTGCAGATGTCTTGTTTTAATCCAGCATGTTGTAATTAGGACAACCTCTTATTCCTTGCCAGCATCTGTCTGAGAGCTTCTCCTGCTGAGCACAAAATGCAGCAAGATAGTCTGGGCTTTGTTTCTGGGTGCCCAAGCAGACAGGCCTGACAAAGGCAGTTGATCTTAAAGCTGTTGTTTTAAGACAACTGTTTATTTTCTTCCTGCTGTAAGAATCACAGTTAAAATGGTTTAATTTAATATCAAACCAATAAAAATGTTGTAAATTGTTACTTTCCACATCATCAAAATACTGTGTTTCAAATATCATTTGATAAATTTCTAGTTTTAAGGGTTACAAGACAACAGTGTAGGTGTGAGATGAGATGGATATTTTCATTCATAAAGCATGAACCTGGTCTGTTAAAAGCTTTATGTATTCTTTTGGGCTTTTTAGAGATAATGTATTCCCCACAAGAAGAAAGCTAATATTGAAGTCAGACTGTGCTGCTCTCACTTTACAGCCCCCTCTTGCCTAGATGGAGGTTTTGAAGATTCTATGGATTATTTGGCACTTGAAACTGGGAAATTTATTTAATATAAACATCAAAACAAAATTGGTTTCCAGACTACTTTGATTACCAGCATGTGAATATCTGCTGTACCATTTCTGCTCCATGTCAAAGCCGGATTTAGCAACATGATCTAAACCAAACACATCTGGTAAAGTGATTTCCTGCAGAGACATACCAAGAGGAGGGGCTGAAGGACTGACAATTTCCATGTGGTTTTTGCTGCTCCCATGCAGTAGTCCAGAGAATCTGCAGAACAAGAGAAGCCAATAACAAAATGAGTGAACAGGCCTGGGTATGAGCATTCCTTCATCTTCGCTCTCTGACTCAGCCTTCCCTCCATCTGCTTCACACTGAGTAGATGTCACCACTTCCCATGGCCTTCTATTTTCATTTATGCTGTAGATATATTTATATTCAGTTAAAATATATTTTTTAAAAGTGCAGCAGAATCCTGAACCATCAGCCATCACTAAATTGTGCATATAATGCAGCAGGATAATATTTTGTTGTGGATCCAAAGACACATACTGTGAAACTCCAATTATTTCACAATGTTAATACCATGAGAATTATCAGTTGCTTATAAGAGATTAATATATCTCTGTG
The DNA here is from genome assembly GCA_013399695.1 of Formicarius rufipectus. Classification (NCBI taxonomy): domain Eukaryota; kingdom Metazoa; phylum Chordata; class Aves; order Passeriformes; family Formicariidae; genus Formicarius; species Formicarius rufipectus. The sequence goes on along the minus strand of VXAU01005785.1, from coordinate 220,702 downwards.
TTTGAGGAAAACTTTGATACAATTTAAAATACAGAGTTTGCATAATGAGCCTTTCTAAAAAGTTTAAATTAATTTTTATTTTAATGTATCCCTAGCTATTTCCTATATCATAGCTGGGTACTAGAGACTAAGTAAAGAGAGAAAATGGGTTAGGATTCTCAAGCAGAGGTAAAAATACCATTGCATCCTTAAGGCATATTTAGAGGGTCTGATTTTTTCAGCTAGTGAACATTCACTGTGTCTGGAAAATGGATATCCTAACTCAACAGTTCCTGAAAAACTCAGCCTGAGTCTCTAGGCTCCTTGCCCATGCAGAGCACAGTTGTGTTCTAAATGGCATTACAATTTACTTATGTAACTGCATAGGCTGCAGCATTGAATTCATTATTATAGAAGATGCAGTTTTTAACAGAAAAACAAAGTACTGTGTGTAACCCTGGTCATCTCACTGACAAGTCTATACCACATTTCAAATGAGAGATCACAGCCCGTTTCCTGCCTTTGCCATGTGATAAGGCTTGTCACAACATAAATCTCTTGTGCTTTATCTATGACACCATTCCCACTGTGAATTAGTCATTTTGGTATAAATATTTAAACCAATAGATCTACCATGCTCTTTTACTGCTATAACTGCATCCACATTCTAACAATTTACCAGCAGAAACAGGTCTGAAAAAAACCCTGCCTCTCTAATGGTAACAATTATTATTTTGTCCCTTTGGTGAAGATACAGAGAGCAGCTCTTTGTTATGCTCAGCTGAGCAGTGCAGTAACCCAGCAGGGATTGCCCCAAAGGACAGCTCTTCCTGTCCTTCACTCCTGGCCAGATTCACTTTTGCATTCCTTGAGCCACAGGTTTTGTGGCTACATGCCCTGACTCACTGGGGAAGAGGAAACCAGTGACTGTTTTCCATCACTGTCTGACTAACTGCGTGATGAACGCGTCCTGTGTCACTCTTCCCCAAATTACCCTGGCTCTGAATTTAACAGATTTGCTTCTTCTGTCACATTACATTTATTTGTATGTAGCTGCCTCTTGCTATAATGAAGTAATAACTTCCCAGGTCCTGTTTTCTATCATCAGACATTGCTGTTCAACTAAGAAATACCTGTTCTGGGAACTGAAGTTTGCCACTCACCTCTTCATCATCCCACAGGACTGGGTTGGGCTGCTGTTGCGTCTCTTGGGCTCTTTGCTGTAGTAGTTCTCATACCCTATTGCATCTGCAACAGAGCAATAAAAGCAAGATGTTCAAATAGGCAGCACTCACCACCACAATGCAACCTGGGGCTGCTGGAGCAAACTGCAGCCCAGTACCTCTCTGCCCACACCTGGACTGTGGCTGCAGCTGCTTGGGGGGACCTGGGGACTTGACAAAAGCCGTTCCAGTGACTCTGAACAGCCACGTCCTTTGTTGGCTTGAGCATAGTTGAGACCTGAGACCATTCTAAGAGCTGTGGCCAGCCTGAATTAAGAAGGCAGCTTCCTCCATGGCTGTGTCTTCTCTTGCCTTAAAGCTCATGATTTAAGGGAGCAGAGTGTGGTTGTTGTGAGCCTCCGATAATGCTTGTGATAGAATCAGCTGCAGTGTTTTGTTTTTTTCCCAATGTATGGAGTCAGACCTTTTTGTCAGAGCTGGGAAGATTTCTGAATGTTACTGCCAGCAGCATTAATGGGCAATTTCCTGGTCTGTGCCTGTGTGCTTCCCTACCTTTCATATCTCCCCCATCTTCCTCCTGAGAGCTGATTTACTGTTTACCCAGAGATATGTGGGTTTTGTTCTCTCAAACACAGTTATGTTACATTTCCTTTGCTCTCCCCTATGGTGTCATTAAGAGCAAAATTGAGACCATTTCCAGCTCTAACTTTATAGATGAAATAGTTACAGATGGATTTATTTATTTTCCATTTCAGAGCTCCAAGTGTAGTTGCTTACAGCTGGTGGCCACATACCCTTTCTGCCTGCTTGGTGTTAGAGCCAAACAAACATGAGTGAAGTCTGTGATAATGTACTATCTCATACCTGATAGCAGCAAGTTAACAAAGACATTGGACTTGGGATAAAGGTCGTGTTGACATTCTCACACTGGGTCAGCCAAGATAATAAGCAGAGCAGGCACTAACAGCTGAGTGTGAAGAATCCCTTCAAATAAGACTCACAGTAATTAGGGGAGCTTTCTGACCAGTTTAAAGGTTTCCTTAATCTTCAAACCCTTAAACAATCTCTTCTAGATTGTTGGCTGTGGACAGTTTCTAGTCTGTAGGGAATTGTAAGATTAGGTAGAAGAAGGGAGGGAGCACTAACACTCAAAAAGGTTTGGTCAAGATGAAGGTCTTCAGCTACATGACACAAAACATGTGGATTTCCACCTCTGTTTTGCAAATAATAAAGCTGATGGACAGCTCACCATGTGCTGCTGTGCACACTCATTAGTCAGAGCTGTGGAGATATCAGGATATCGCTTCCAGCACATGTCACCTTCTAGAAGGTGGCAAAAATAAAAACAACAAAAAAGCAAGTCAGGTTTTTCTTCGCTTTTCATAAAGCTCTCAAGGGTTTTTCCCACCTCTTTCTTATTCGAAATGACTCCTGACATAGCCAAGAGCTGTTTCCAGAAAATTGCCTGCGCAACTGGAGAATGAGAAATCTCACATATTAAAAAAAAACAAAAAAAAAAAAAAAAAAAAAACCACCAAACCAACCAAACAAACAAAAAAGACTGACTAGCTGAGAATTACAAATTTCTTGATATACAGAAGTTGTTTCACACAGTTGCAAGGCACAGTTCTCCCTTCTGCCACTGAAAATGTAATTTTTCCTGGGTAAATGCTCCAGTATCAGTGAATTTAAATCCTCTGTGTGAAGAAAAATAAACTGTAGAAGCAAAATGGCATCCAGTGCACCAGTTTCAATATATTAGCTAAAAAAAAAAAGAAAATCCCTAAATCTCAATTTTTAATCATCATAAGTGTAGTCACAGGAAGGCTGAGTGAGAAACAGGCCTCAGACAGCTCAGTGCTGAGTTAGAGGCAGCATCCAGCTCTGCTGTAGGGGGTCTTGGGTGTAATTGCTTCTAGCTCTGAGCCGTGCAATGAAATCAAAGGGGTGTAAATTGTTCTTGTATGAGATAATTATCCCTTAGGATGGGCCTTCATAGTGCTGCTGTTTCTACCTATACAACTCCTAGCACAGAAGGGCTTTATCAGGATAAAATTGTTTTGTGCCAGTACAGCACATTCCCCAGCTGGCTGGAAGTGCCTGAGCTCCGTGGGCACCGCTGAGGGCTCGCCGAGGGGATTTGCTCTTTGCCGTGGCAGTGTGGTGTGAGAGCACACACCGGACCTGAAACACAGCTGTGCACAGAGCTTACAAAAATGGAGCAAGAGATCTTTCCAGCAGAGACTCGTGTCATGGGCTAATGAAGAGATGGAATGGGGATTTTTCTCTCCTTTCACAACTGCTGTGAGTCTTTGTTTACTGCAATAGCTGCACAGAAGTGCAGCAGGCTGCAACTATCTTGTGTTGCTTATTGAAGTACAGGGGTGTGGCTTGTGTTTGGCTGTGTGAAACATTAGATAGGCTCCTTCTCAGGGGTGTGTTTGGAAAACTCCTACCCTGGAGCAGCATGTTTTCATTTTACAATCACTACTGCCTCTTGCTGGGTCGGTCTCCATCCAGCCCAGAGGTTTTGATCATTGAAGTCAAGGAAAAAGCTGCTTTGAATGAACAGAGTCTGTTCAACATTGCAGCACTTCTGAGTGCTGGGACAAAGCCAATTCCATTTAGAATTTCCCCCAGCCAGCGTCTTGGCTTGTACAAGCTACTTCCTGAGAGGACAAGAGCTGTTATTCCCCACTGGGCATGTGGAACAGAAGAGAAAGTTCAGACTTCTCTGTGCTGCACATGAAGAGGCAGCACCTCTGTCAGGGGTGCAGTTACATGATAAGTTGTCTCTGACTTGTCTCTGCTGCAGAAGATTGAAGTTTCCATCTCCGTAAAGCAATTTGCCACCTCCTTAGCAGTGTCAGTTCAGCTGTACTGTGAAATGAGCCTGGTTGCAAAGCCAAAACAACTTTTTTCCTTCTTTGAGAGTTATTTTTAATCTGGATAATTCCACTACCCCACTTGGTGCCGCAGAGGCAGCGATGGCGGCACAGTGAGGAGGAAGTGAGTCCAGCAAGTGGGAACAAGAGCTAGAGCAGAAAGTCTTCCATTTGGCTTCACCTCCAAAGGACACTGCACAACTCCAGCTCCAGCCTAGTGGGTAATTTATCTGACAAGACCAATAGGAATAATTACCTGGAGGTTGTGTTCCTGTCATTTTCGTCTTAATGAAGTAGTCTATGTCTGACTCTACAATACAGTTCTCCAAGCTGACCCGAACCTCTTCATACAGCTACAAAACAGAATCCAAGAATAGAATTTAGCTTTTAACATTTCACATTGAATTAATGATTAATGCTCTTCTAGTAATTTTCCCCTTTAGAGACACTTTATATTTGGAAGGTGTCTGACCTCCATGTTCTTTGGCCTGTCCCCCATACAAATATTCTTGTAAACACTCTTGTTTGTTTGTGCTCTGGGTATTCCTCTGAGAGGAGCACAAAAGTCCAGGGCTTTTCAATGCAATAAAGAAATTAATAGCAGGAAACTGTTGCCGAATGCAGAAAATTGGATATTCTGTGAATATTCTGTGAACAATTCATTGTACAGTTCCCAGGAAAAAATAGGCCTATGTTTGCATATTTCAAGAGTGTGGTTCACAGCCTTGTAGTGGGACTTTATCTACACCTGCGGATTGTGAAGAAACTCCAAGGCCAGAACTGTGGAGAGAGATTGCCTGTGGAGAGATGGCCTGGCAGTTCGCCTGAGCATGGACACTGCACTTGGTGTGTGCACGAGGACTGAGCCTTAAAGTGGCTCGAGCTCTATGCGAGCCTCTTTGTGAACCTGCATTTTAATAAATATAAAATATATCTATATTTTTCTTTTTATTTTACAACAGGAAACAACCATTCAAAGAAGTTTAGTGTATTCTTTGTCTTCCAGTTTTGAGACCATGACTAGATGCCTCTTTGAAAGTTGTGTCACAGCCCAAACATACTCAGTGGAGTGTTCCGGTAGCTGAGGGGGAGACACGTAAATGTCCCCAAGTGTGGCACAGATTATTAAATCCAGACATTGATCTGGTTTACATCCAGAGGGAGCAAGCTAGATGGAAAATATTCCCCTGGAGACAACGAGCACATGCAGAGAAAGGCAAGGCAGTGCTGTTGTTGGAGCACCCTGGTTCCTCCTCTCCCTCCTGTGTCCATGGATGCCGTGGCAGTGCCCGTACCTCGTCGTCCTTGACACACTGCAGGGACAGCTGGTTGCAGTGCACCCACAGCGAGTTCCGCAGGACACCGATGCGGTCGCACTCCTGCTGCTGGAACACCTGAAGTCAAAGAGGACACAGGATGGAGCCTCAGGGTATTTAGTTCTCTGCAGTGCAGGCTGGGGCAGGGCTGTGGCTGCACACCATTCTTAAGGCTCATTTTTTCAGCTGCTGAAGAAACTGCATCTACTTGTTCACACTCAAGAATTTGTTTTAACTGATCACACTAAATTGAAGTTACATTTCATAGGCAAAAATGAAGCAGGGGAGAGGAATCTAGATCTGGATTTGACTGCTACCTCTACTGCAAGGATTTCATAGTCAGGGTCTTGTCTGCCCATTGCACTGAAATCTTGATCTTTAAGAGACCAGTAGAGTACTGGCATGAAAGGGTTGTATTTGTTAGAGGTAGAGGCAAAACTATCCACCTCTACCATCTAAAATATCTTTCAATCTTCACTTCTGTAATGAGACTCTCTGGAGTTGCCTCTATGCATTTCTAAGGTTATTTCTGTCGTAAAGGAAAGGCATTTTTCTTGCTTCAGAATTTACTCCCTTCCTGCATCTGTCTGATTTTCTCATGTTGTTGCACTGCTTGGGAAGAATGAAGGGGGAAGAGAGAGAAGTGTGAACTGAGTTGGGGGAAGAAGCAGCTAAACTCTTTCTTTAAAAACTTAAAAAAGAAAAATATTAAAAAAAAAAAACCACCCCGATCTCTAAGCTTTACTGTTAAAAGTAGAACATCAGTTTTTGATTTTCTATGAGGTGTGAAAAGCTCAGATGCTTTCAGCCATCTGTTTCCATCTCCATTTGCTAGTAATTATGTCCAGAACACCACAAACATACAATATTCAGCGGAACATTCTGTTGGGTACTGCCTGCCATCTAGTAACTTACCAACTGAAAAAAAAAACCAAAAAACAACACAAAAACCACCAAGAGGAATCTGTCAAGGGAGTAAGCTGGTACGGGGACCAGTTTCTGAGAGCAAAAGCTTTTTAAAGAGAGGCTGCAGGTAAAAACCAAATATTTCAATATCCCTTTGGAACAGAAAGCCTGTGGCTGCAATCTAACCCCTCAGGGCTGCTGGAACATCACCAGAGCCAACTGGGAATTTTCCAGGTAAATGGTGTCCTGTTGGGAAATGCAGTTAATCAAAGAGGGAAGTGTAGTGACTCTGGGCTTGTCAAGCCCTTGTCAGCACACAGCAAAGCACAGCTGGGTGTTGTTGGACACATCCCTGGTGCCACAGAGCACTGAAGAGCCATAGCCCCCACAGTGAAGGTCATCCTAGAGCTGCCACTCGCCAGCCAACAGTTTCAGGCTGTGGATGTCCAGCACTCAGAGACCTAACAACCCCAGCACTTCCAAATTCCTCACTGTGTGCCCAGAAGTTTTGGATCTTAAGCTTCTTTTTGTATTACTGGTGCTAAATGCCTTAAAACAAACAAACAAAAAACCAAACAACATTTCTCTCAACAAGCACTTTCAAAGGAAAGCATTAAAGACACCCTTCCTTTAGGAATGGTTGTTTGGATTAAATAGTGGGCAGGCCACAAGCTCTTGTGGGCACATCAGAATTTAGCCATGTGGGACAAAAGAGATTGTGACACTTTGGAATGCTTTGCTTGTTCTTTGGCATTTTAAGAAGGAGAAAATATTCATCTTGGGAAAGCTAAGGCTTGGCATAATTTCTGTGGAAATCTCTGTGCCAGTTGGGGGACTTTTCAGTCCTCCTATATAGGAACTATATAAGAGGAAGCTGAGAACTGGAAAGCTGTATCCTGGCATTTTATTTCATGTGGAAATAAAGACTGCAACAAGTAAACACAGCAAAATCAGACTTTAGCTGGTGGGCAAAGGTACTTGAAGGATTACTGTGACCATATGTGTGGCTGATTTGAATGCCAACCTGTTCCTGTAAATTGTTGTGCAAAACTTACTAGCCAAGCACAAATCTCCTTGTCTGTCCTTGGCATAATGGAAATAGAGACTTTTCCACCAGCACCACCTTTCATTGGAAAGATTACTCCATGGCAGAGGACAAATATTCTTGCAGGTGAATGTAAAGTGCTATGAAAAACAAAGATTCTGAGTGGCTTGGGTATGTACCAGTTCATATATTGTTCCATCTCTTCCACCTCTGCACTTATTCCCCTACTTTCTATTTACACAGATACGCTGACCAAGCAGGGACAGTGTCAGTGAGACAGCAGCAGCTGTGTCTAAATCAGCTCTAGTTTTTGCAGTAATTTTGTAGACATCTCTTAAGACTCCACGCAAAGCAAACAATAAAACCCTTGGGATGATGTGTCACATTTCAGACTGGTATCTGGAAGTGGGGTAAAATAAAGAGTGTGCAAATGTATCACTGCAAAATCAATGTTTACCTCGCAGGTTTTGATATGTTCCCATTCCCACTCTGTCCTGACCTTGTCCAGCTGCTCAATGTTCTGTTTGTACACGTTCTCTGTAAACACAGACACACAGAAGAGAAACCCAACAGTTAGGCTAAAAAAGGATACAGCCTTTTTCTTTTTTCTCCTGTTAGGCCTTTGCTGTGGTTCTTGTACTTCAGACCTGTGGTTTGCTTGAGTATCACAAGAATGTGTGAACTTGAAACTGGTGGGAAACAAGGACCTTTGGTTTTTTTTCTTTGCAGCTTTATACTAAAATAAGGATTCTCTCTGTATGGTTTTCAGGTCATTTACAAACTTTACAGTAGGGATAATGTACTTCAGAGATGAAGAGCCTGGACAATGCTGGGCTGTGAGCATCCTTAGGCCATGTGATCTACCGTAAACTATTCCATAAGCAGGGAGGGACAAGCCTCAACCCCTGAACCAGCTCAGATGTGTGCTGGCCTGTCCTGGACAAATACTGTGTTTGTGGCTGGACAGCAAATGCTCTGTGCTCATATACATGGGGATGGTGAATCTGGTTTGGGCTGGCTGGGGGCAATTTGAGTCTCTTCTGTGCTTTCAAACTTGCTTCAAGGAGAGCTTCTCTTTCCTGGGTGAAGTTCCTAAAGGTGGTCTTCTATAAATTCTTTAATGAAAGCAGGACACTGGATAGTGAATGCAAATGACTCTTCTTTAGAGGTCTCTTCATTAATCTTTGGATTATGTGGCTTTGGGAACCCTGACTTCAAAAAGAGACAGCGTGGGTGATGTGGATGGTGCTCTATCACAATCCTGTGCTGGCAGATCTTTGCTGAGAAGAATCGTAATGTTCAGTTGCAAATAGAATATATCACCTGCTTCATTTGCTGCATCTCTGCATTGCTTGGCTTTGTTCTGACTCTGAAACAGGAAAAGAAACACCCCCAATTAATTTCTGATGATGGTTTTTGCTTCAGCTCCAGGGAGCTTTTTTGCTGCCTACTCTCTTTTCCCTTCTAGTGGAAAGGCTCTAACTTGCACACACTCCTTGGCTGTCCTGCCTTCATGCCTGGTTCAGCTGAATGCATGCTATGGAGAAGGCACCAGAATTTCCCAGGTGCAGTCATAGGTCCACTGACTTCAAGGGAAGTCTGTCCATTCAGACATCCCTGCCATAGGAGCTCAGAGCCAGCGTGATCCATCCTGAAGCTGTGTCTGTTGACTGAGTTGTTTTTTCTCAAGTGTTTGATGTGCTTTTCTAATAGATGTTTATAAGTAGAAATAAATGGCAGTTAAAATTCTCCATCTTTCAAGCTCCTCATGTAACACACAAATGAAAAGAACACAGCTTCTAAAATACTTTGCAAATGCCAGATTATTTCCCTTAACACCTCAGGAGCCTAAAAGCAAAATTCACTCTAAGTAGAACTTTTCTTTTTAAAAAACTTGCAGCTTTAAAAAAAATGAAAATACAGCCATTATTGACAGTTCTGTACTCCTAGGTCTTTCTGCACAGATGGCCATGACAGCACATTAATGCATAGCTCTAGACATCAGTGTAATACAGCCTTCCAGTCTGCCCTTGAAGACAAGGCTCAGGTAGGGTCTCTACGACCTATTCCTCATCACAGCTGGCTGGAAAATGTGTAGCAAGCTGGGAACAGAAGCTTCATTCTTCCTTGCTTCCTGACCCAAACTGTGAATGCTGAGCAGAATTAAACAGCTTGTGAGCTGCCTCTCTGCATTTCAAACGTGCTGGTGTGTGGGGGGAAGAGCCAGCAGTGAGCACCCTGGGATCCTTCTGTGTGAAAGGACCTGGGTCAGGTTTAGCTGCCATCGAAGCTGTTGAGTGTTCTGGTGCAATTTCAGTAGAGTCAGGATTCCATCCCCTCATTACAGCTAAACTGGAGGGGTTTGTTCATCAAAGATTAGCAAATATCAGAAATAAAATGTAAAGTTCTGATGCTGTTTTTGGAGTCTCCACCCACCCCGTTCCTTGAGATGATTTTTGATCCTTTTTGCTTAGACTGCACTGATTTTTATCAAGCCAAAGGGAGTTCATTTATTTTGTTTTCTCCATCTGTTCTGCTGTAAAATGTTCCCATTCAAAGTTAGTGAATTGTCAGCTACGAGTATCAAGACGATGCAATGAAGGACTGCAGTGACTTAATTTCCAACGATTTATTTTTGAATCTCTAAATTTAGCTGAAATTAAACTAACCATAAGGAGGAAAATGTTGAGGAAAAATATGCATTTTAATGTAAGATTCTATGCCTACTAAATGTAAGAGACCAAAAAGCAAACCTAAATGAATTACATACTTTTTTTTTTTTTTAGGAGTAATTTCAGAGAAAAATCTCATTCAGTTTCCTTTCAGGATTCATAGAGCAATTGGATCATAGCCTGGGATAAATTAATTAGATAACTTAGTCCTTTCCCAGGGGACCCCAAAGGGTTAATTAAAAGAGAAAGCAGCCCCTGGCATCCTGCAGAACTCATTGGTTAATTATATTCTCTTGTACCTTGCAAAGGTGAACCCCACAGTTTTCTCTGTAGCACTGTCATCTCAGGTACCTTTTCTGTCTGCTTTTGGTTGCCTGAAGCACTGGTCCGTTCAAAGGACTGCTCCGCCTCATCTGCCTCCTTGCACTTCTGTTCATAGGTCTTCTTGGACTGGATGGAAATGAAATCAAACGTCAGGGAACAAGGCTGGGTTCTCCCCAGTGAGAGGTTCTAGGCAATTTCTGGTTTGCAGTCTAAGGGAGCAAATCAGTGCCCAAGGTAGGGCAACAGGAAAAATTCCCAATGATGCTGTAAGGAGCTAGAAAAGTAGAACTGAAGAATTGGGGTAAGGGTCCAAGAGCATAAATTGTGCTCTTTTCTTGCAGCCCTGAAATTGTTTGCTTTGAACAACTGCAGCCCCCTGCAGGGTGGTCAGGGGTACATAGGCAGCTCTACCACCAGTGGTGCATCAGGTCTGAGCAGCCATGTAGAGACAAAATGAGGAGCCCATGTTCCCACATGAGGTGGGTTGTCATTTCTACACTGGACTTGGACCATCAGGTGGAAAAAGTCAGTGTGTTCCTTGCCCATTGCTCCAAGCTGTGAGGCAGAGCCAGCACCCCACAAGCAACAGTCTTGGTGGAGTTCTCACAAGCAAGAGAAATCCTTACTTGCACCAAAAGATCTCTATGTCTTAAAGATTCACTTGGAACAACCACACTTCAATAAAAATCGATAGTACAGTACCAACCGTAGCACTGACAGGTCTGCAACTACTTTCCTTTAGAAACAAATGCCCATGAGAAACCAAAACCAGATGCCTACAATTCCTGTACCTGCAAGCTTTCCAGCTGGAGAGGACTCCTCCTGCTTGTGAGATTCTCTCACCATTTTTAAAGTTGCATTTACACAGACTGAAAAATTACATTTACTCCTGTAAGTACCCTAGGAAGAATGAAATCCTGTTTGACCTGGCGCATTGTTCATCCCACATTAACTTTCTAGAGACTCTTTGGTGTGTGCAGCAGGGAAGATTAGCTTTCTCCTGATAGCAGGAATCAATAACATCCTCTCACTCACACAGCCTTGACCTTACTTTAAATAAAGGTACATGTGATGCAGATGATACTGGAGCCAGTTTACATTAGGAAACCTGCACAAGCCCTCCTCGCTTACCTCCATTGTTTTCTTATAATGGGACAGTTTGCTCTTCTGCATGCGCTCCATTGCAGACTCATACTGCAAGAAACACACACAAGTCAGCATTTCTTGCTTTGGACTTCTTCCTCCCCTTCCCAGTGGCAGGATTAGGTCACTGTCAGGACCTCTCTATAAGCTATCTGTCTGTGGGGAAAATTACTTCACTCTGCTTTTATAAATGACAGGTTTCTGAGTGAGACAGAGTGCCAGGTAAAAAAATAATCCAAGATCATTCTGCTCCAGTCGTTTTCAATAGCAGAGAGGATATAGATCTTCATTTCCTTCCTCCTTTTTTTTTTTCTTAAGGAGATGAAATAGTGTAACACTCAGTCACAGTGCCTGTGGGCTCTGCCAGCAAAGTCCCTCTGCTGGTGCCAGAGCTTGATCTTAGATCTCTGTAGACCAAACCACTGTCTTGGCCACATGACCAGAGTTACATGTCCATTTTAAACACAATTCCTGTTTCAATATTCCATTGCTTCTGGTAAATTTATGCTCAGTACAATTTGATTTCCGTGCTGTCATCTGGTCAGTGTTGGAGGGACAGTGCTGGATTCTCATGCATGGGTTTTAGTTGTGATATGACAGTGAGATACACTCCTACTTGGCATCCTCAGTGGGACTTTTGGTCTCTTAATTTTTAGATTCTGCTCAAGCAAAACTCTCTTCAGTGCTACTCAGAGGCTTGTTTCATATTGGGCACAGTCCTGAGAGCAGCTACAGTTAAACACAAATCACAGCATTCTGGGAGGTTACCAAAAATGCTGACAACCTTCCAGCACATCTAACACTAACTTCCTCACTGTCACAGGCTGGACAGAGAAAAAAGCTTGTCTAAGACTCCAAAGCAGTTCTTCATTGTTTTCCAGGCCTCTCTTAACCGTTCTCAGTTGAGTTTTAGGTTTGCTGTTCTTGACAGGAGAAGAAGCCTCTCTGCACATCCTAACGCCAAAGGAGGGAGGATGCAAAAACTGATGAACCTGGTGCCCTTCATACACCTTATACCTTCATACACCTTATTTGCTTCATCAGATTACTGCAGACCTCAAATCTCAGTAGTAGCACTGGTTTCACCCACTTTCACATTCAGACTTCTTTGTTATTCCAAGTTCCTTTGTGTCACGGACCACGGACTTGTAGACACAAGATTGTTGTGGCATTGGATACTGATCATATGCATTTTCATTTGTTTAAAATTAGCAAAGAACCGAATATTTCATTTACTCCTCTGTCACTCAGTGTTGCCAGAGTTAAGTAACTGTCCCACCTTTGTCTTCAACCCCACAGAACCACAGAAAGTGGGAGAGTGACCACTGTTGTCTCTACTAAGAACAATTTTTCAAGGGACTAAGAGCTTGATAAGACCATAGGGGATGAAATGACCTTAAATATACCCAAATTTTGATTAGAAAACATCAAGTAGATGCTACTTATTCCATGTGTTTGTAATTCATCATATATTAGTGTTGCATTCAACATGATATTAATTTGCTTTTATGTTTTTAAACATTTGTGTTGCCTCTTTACTTAGTGCATGTTTGAGATCATGCAGGATCATAGCAAAGAAACCTATTAGCAAGGGGATAAAAAAGAGAAAAGGAAGTATTAAATTCCTACAGGAATAACAATAACAGTATGTGCAGTTACACCAGAGAGAGTAAAAAGGACCAAAGCCTCTGGCTCCTGAGTTCCGAGCATTACTTCATTTCCAGCTGGAATCAGAAAGACTTTTGTTCCACAGTCCAGTCTATAGAGTGAACAGTGCACACTGGGAATGCTTTATCATCTTTTGCAGAATTCCCAGCCTATGGCTGGAGACAGGTCATCAGCATGGACCATTGACCCAATGTGTTTCAACGTTTCTCTTGTTCCTCACCTTTTTTCTTTGCTCCTTCTGTCTTTCTCGGAATTCCTCTATTCCTTTCAGTTCATCCTTCAGCATTACTGCCAGCTGGATATGAGAGTTTCCAACACTTTCAATTTCTAAAGAAAATCAGAATTCATATACAGTCAGTGGAAAGTTCTTTATTAAAAATAAAGTCACACTTTTTAATAGATGTTTCTGTGATGTGGCTGCCCTGTGACTAGTGATGAACAGGGTAGCCTGAAAAAAGGTCTCCCTGTCTTTCTGCTGGCACTGACATTGCTGAGGGTTCCCCCAACCTGAATGATGCTTATTGCAGGTTCTCCCAGCACCTGCACAGTGCAGGGGGAAGACTCCTCCCTGCAGAATTGGAGCAGCTCTTGGAACAGCCCTGACTAGAGCAGAGCTGGCTGCCTTTCTTCACGACCCCGTTTACCGCCTTTCTTTGAAATGGAGAGCAGGCATTGTGCGGCAGAGGGAGGGAGAGAGCTCTGACCCCCATCATCACCCTGGGCCTGCTTTCCCTCTGCTACACTGCTGGATTGTCACTGCTCTGGGAGCTGCTTGCCAGTTGTGCCCAGTTATTAGACAAGGCTGCACACTGAGAATTTCCAAGGGTCAGCAAGATGGGTTTAATTTCACAGCACCTGGCTAATGCTGTTTGAAATGGCTGGGAACCTTTCTGCATTTGTCAACTCTGGTGCCTCTGAAATGGAACCCCACATTTTCCAGAAATGTTGAGTTCCCCCATCTAGGCTCTAAAAATACCAAGTGCTTTTCAAGAGGATGTTTTGGTCTAAGCAGCAGGTGCCAGTCACCAGGTACAGGGTCCCACTGGCTACGATGGTGCCGCGTTTTGTCTTTTGTTGAGTCCTGGGCACGTTTAGAAAGATGCTGATTTCGTATCGGTGTTTTGCCGAAGAATGAACAGAGCTCGTATTTTGTCACTTGGTCCAGGTGTAACTTACTTGAGGAACAAGCCATTTTCTTTGCCACCACAGAGTGGATAGAGTGCCCAGCCTTGGAGGACTCTCAGTGAGAGTCCTTTTCCTCCACTCTCCACACTACAGACTGGGAGAGAAAAGCTGGGAATAGAGTGGGGCAGAGGATGAACGAGGGGATGATCACATTGGGTGCCCGTGTTTCCCAGGTCAGAAGGGAAGATGTAAATACTTACGTTGCTTGAGCATCTCGAATGCTGCCTTCAGTGTGCTGTGAGGCAGAAACAAGACACTTTATTAGTATTGGCTTCTAGGGGTGGGTTGTGAATCTAGGAGAAAAATTTTCCCTCCAAATCAGAGAGATCTATATAGAGATAAAATCCTTAATAGTCTCTCAATAAAAGCTGACCACACTAACAAGCACAATAGCATCAATCTGTTACCATCAGGAAATGCAGTCAAATGCTCCATGAAGCGAGGAACTGCACTACATGTTCTGTGCACCCTCTTTTTCAATCCCACTGTATTTGTGACTGTGAACATGAACAGCCACTTGTCTCTCGGAGCCGGGTAGTAGATACGAGTCAGCTGGAGCAAACGCCGCTGGCCGAGGGGAGCTGGGGCGTGGAGCAGCAGTGAGAACTGCTCCACACCTGGGGGCAGCCCCAGGCGGGCCCCCATCGGGCGCTCTGCTCTGCTCCCGGGGCCTCTGCAATCACGATGCTCCCGGGGGGTTCAACATCCCCGAAGTGCAGCGTGAAGATATCATGCCGTGAAATCCGGCCTCGGTGCTGGGCTGCAAAGAGGAGCAGAAAGGTCTTCCAGATGGAGCCTCGTGGCAGAAGGGCATGAAAGGGGAACCACAGATTGCCCGGTGTTCTGTCCTTTGGCTGGCCAGAGTCCATTTCAAGAAGGCACCAGAGATACCACCACAGATGTGATGTGGGAGCAAAAGATCCATAAAAGGCATTTTCAACTTAACGAATTTCTCCAGCTCTGATTTTGCCAGCTGGCAGGGCATTTGCAGACATACAAGCCAGGGATATGATGTGATTTGGAGGTTTATCAGATTTAGAAATCGTCTCTTCAAGCCCCAGAGTGTCTAGCTCCCTTGTCCTCCTGAAGGGGAGCTCTCCATGGAGCTCTGGTCTACCCCAGGCATAAGAAAAATGCACAGGCAAGGGGAAAGGCTGGGTTTGTTCTCAGCACTGACTGCCTTGAATGCCACTCCCAGATCTTAATTTGTACAAATACAAGGGGAATGCCTTCAACCAGAAGAGCTGCTTGGTTTTTCTTTCCAGATTTCAGTTAGATTTGGTGAATCTCCTGGGATAAGTCAGGAAGAATATGCTGGATTAAGTATTTTTAACTATTTTCCTAACAATAAGATATTTGAAGGTTTATTTGGAAAAAAAATTAGTCTGATGTGAAATTTGGATGGAAACTAAATTGTCATACCAGAAAAAGAAACAAAGTATATTCTTTCCAGCTAGTTAAAGGTTGACATTAAAAGGCAAGTTGAATATCAGCAGCTGAGAACTTTTTCTCACCTAAAAGATCCAATGGATTATTTTGAAAAAAATATATATGCAAGGAATAAAATTTGGGGTTTTTTAGTGTGTAATTCCAGTAGGAGGTGGGAAACATGCTAACAACTTCATGCCTGAAATATATAAATGCTGGAATTTAAAAAATTGAAAACATTTGCAAACTGCACATGCTGTTTGCACTCTGTGTTGATCTATTGTTCCCAGAGATTATTTTCCTTTGCTGTTGGTGATTCAAATGATGCAAAAACTGGCAGTAGTGGATACTGAAAAATGGAACTTTCTCAGTATATATCAAGGACAAAAGGAATTTGCTGCTTTTTTGGTTTCCAGGCACCTGAGCTCCCAGAGCAACTTATGATCACAAGCCATCCATAGAGCTGTTCTCCTTCCTGCTGGCTCTCTGTAAGGCTGGAGGGATCTGTAGTATAATAATGCAGCTGGCAAAGAGAGACAAATTTGCCCCTTGCATGGTCTCAGCCTTTTCAGAAATCTCTGGACTTCTCCTCCTTGTATGAAGGATTTGCCCAGCCAGATCCCCAGCTGCTGACTGGGGCAAGACCACAGGTCATAAGTAGACTGAAATAGACTTAAGCAATTTCTTTCCTTATTTTTATAATAATTTTCTAAAATCAGTGAGTGAATCAGATCCAGCATTCTTGTGAGGCTTAAGAGGTTTGTAAATATGTCATCGTGCCAAGTTATACATGTGGAAGTGAATAAATAAATCAAATGTTGATCCATGGATCCCCCAGGACTCCCTTTATGACTCCTGGGCTGCAGATTAGCTCCTTATTGCAGCTGGATGCTCTCCTGTATCAGTGAAGGATTTCAGGGTTCCACAGTGTTTAGTGGAAGCAGCTCCTGTAGCTGACACACAAGTGGGTTTT
Source organism: Formicarius rufipectus (assembly GCA_013399695.1). Taxonomy (NCBI): domain Eukaryota; kingdom Metazoa; phylum Chordata; class Aves; order Passeriformes; family Formicariidae; genus Formicarius; species Formicarius rufipectus. The sequence continues at coordinate 203,994 of VXAU01005785.1, read as the reverse complement.
AATTCAGCCTGTGCAGGTTTGCATGTGCAGTACCTGTTTCCTATTGCTTCTTGGGGAGTTTGGCTTTCTAGTGGGATGGATATGAGCTTTATTCTGAGGCATCCAAAGCAATGCCCCCCATGGACACTCTGAAGTGTTTTACCCTCAGTATATGATGCTGTTTAGCATTCTGGTAGGAACTGATATTTTTTCCGGTTTGTTCTATGGCTAAATTAGGAAACCTGGTGTTGAAAACAATTTAAGCAAAACTGAAAATTTGCCATTTTCCTTTTTTTTTTTTTTTTTTTTAAATTGCTCACTTCCTAGGTTTCTGTGTAAATTCTGGAAGACTGTTAAACCACTCCAGGAAAGGACAGTGTTCCAGCCTTCCCTTGGGCACTCCTAGATGGAGGACCCTGCAGATGTCTCTTTGAAAATAAGATTGGACACAAATTTACTGTGCATGTTAAATGACTTCCCGTTGCACATTTAAAGCTTGGATTTGTCAAAACGAATTTCATGTGAAAACAGGATTGCCTGAATCTGAAATTCCAGGGAACAGACGGAGCCTGTGCACCAGTCACTGCAGCATCCTCGGGTGGGTTTTGCCATCTAGTGGCTACAATATTCTTGCCAGGTTGGTTTGGGGCTTTTCGCTTTCTCTTCTTTTTTTGGACCTTGTTTTTGCTGACTAGCTGGGCTCTCACTGGAGAACAGGCTGTGCTGGGCAGTCCTGTGTGCCACGAGGACCTCCCTGTAGGCAGGGCTCTGGTGTCCCTCGCCCCACAGCCACACAAAGCTGAATTTCATGGCCCCAGGGATGCATTTAACAGAGCCCCATCAGTGGCAGTGCTCAGGTGACCTGTGTACTCACTATGCACACCGGTACACACTTGTTTGATGCTTTGCAACTTTAAGCTTGATAGTTTGGGCCTTTTTTTCCCAGTGCTTCGCCTTTAGAGACTGGGTTAACTGAGTAATTCAGAGAGTCCCTTTATAGCTTGTACACAGGAAGGTAAAACAGGCTCTTCTAACCGGAAAACCACAGGTCTTTTTAGATTTTCTTTGTTTTCTGCCTCTGCTTGGTGAATAGAAGTGTGAAATAAGCCCAGCTTTCTTTCTGGTAGGTTTCTATTTTGATGCCAGTATGATCTACAATTTTCTGTTCTTATTGTAAATTTTAAACATATCTTTTCTGAAACAGAAGCCTCTGCCCAAATGAATCTCTCCAGACCATTTCCCAGCAGTCCTCTGAGGCTGGCAGTCACCTCTGAGGCCACAATGAACATCTGTCTTTCCTCCTGCCACACAGGGAAATTGTGGGTTTATCAAGAATCCTTTCTGTGGAGCCCCGTGGTGGCAGTGAACTGTGGGGAAACAAGGCCAGAGTAATCTGGTCTCAAATAACTTGCCCCTGGGACTGTGTCTGCACTGCAAGAGAGAAATGAAGGGTCAGGGGTTGTGCTCTTTTAGCTAAGTCACCACCCAGTCCAAGGCCAGGCACATGGCAGAGTATTTCACATGAGGATCATGTCTAACACTGCTCAGTGGGGATGTGGAGAAAACACCAAGGAATTCATTTTGCCAGAACACTATTTCTGTTCTCAGCGGAGCCATAAACAGAAAGGCAACACCCCTCAGTGCAGCTGGAAGGAATCCTGCACAGGTCCCAGCTGGGGTTTGGTGTGGGAGCCACTTGTGGTGGAGGAAAGGCCTGAGCAGAAGCACCTTGCTCTGAGCAGGAGAGCCCAGGGTCCTGTGTGTCCACAACTTCCAGACAGCGAGGCTCCAGCTGAGCAGGAGTTGTCTTACCAGCTACAGGGGAGGCTCCCCTGAGCAGCAGGTGGCACTCAGAGTCAGGCTGGGTGTAGCACAGCCCTCATGGAAGCAGCAACAAATGTGGAGGGTTCCTCTAGTGCTGTGCAGTGTCCACATCCATGTTTGGGTGCTTGGGTATTTCCAGGCGTGTGTCAGAAGCAGCAGCCCTGAACTGAATGGGAAAGGGGCTGTATCCTCACTCCCAGGGCTGGTCCCTGGGAACACAGACACATCAAGCCAGACTTTGCTGGGGCAGGGGAGCAAATAGGATGATAGCTCTGTGTCCCTTCTCCTACCTGCTAATCTGTGCCCACAGACAACAAATTAGATCCTTGTGACTCCAGAACAAACTGTGTCATTCAAAGATTAAAACAATCAAAGCTATTTTTGTGCCTTTAAAATAAAACTAAATTTCCTCATGTCTCTTCAGAAAGAGAGCAGCACTGCTCAAAAATGCCTGTCCTGATCACCAGAGAGCCTATTTAGATCAAATTTAATGGGAACTGAGCAGAGGTCCATTTTCAGAGTCCTGAAAGTTCAAAGAACGAGAGTATAAATTTTATATGGATTCAGAACATTTGAGTGGAGAATAACCAACCATGGAAGGATGTGACCTTCCAAACTGACTTTTAGCTTCAGTTCAAAAATGCCTGCTTTGTGTGGATTAATACAGAGGGTTCTGTATATTAAGTGACAGATGCACTATTTTTATACACAGGAAGCAGGATTGGCATTTCGTTACAGATGCCCTCACCTTACACTCACTGAAATATTCTATTTCAGGCATTGCAGAGAAAGGCAGAGCAGACACAGGCTTGAAGGAAATACCCTTTCTTGAGGTCTGAAGAAGATGGTAGTGGAAAAGAGGGACAGAAAATGCAGGAAATCATATACATGAGAAGAGACAAGAAGAGCAAATGACAAAAATAGCTGTTGTCAGACCAGGCAGAAGTTAACCAGTTACTGTGTGTTCACATCAGTTATTTCACAGAAGACCAGAGTTCCCAGAGGCTCTGGTTCAGCTGAGGCTGGGGATGAATCTGAAAACTGGGATCTGTGGCATATTCCATTTTCATGTTGCTCTGCTGGAGAATTGCCCAAAGCCACTGCATGAAAATTCCCAGTCACCTTGCAGCCAGAAAGGGGTTTCTTCTTAAGGGCACAAGCTCTGCTTAGAATCATCTACACTGTGTGAGGAATCACCCCAGTGTACACCACTGGCAAACACTTGCAAACCTGACCTCACTTTGTAACTTGGCTGAAAATGCCCAGTTTCTGTACATCCTCTCCCAGGTGTGCACCACAGAATGTGGAGAACACAAAACCATACTGCAGCTTAAACTTCAAAGCATGGAGTTCCCTCCCCACCACTGGATATGGGTATGAACTGTCATTTGCCAAGAAAACATGCCTGTAGGTTGGTAATACTCTTTTTCATAATTCCTTTTATGATTAGAGACTGTGAAATGGTGATTTAATTTTTATAATTTAAAAAAGTGGGATAACAGGAGTGAATTGTGAATGGTGTTGTCTCACTGCTGATACTCAGCAGTTGAGTGTCCTGCTTTGGAGCTGCCCCTGCCAGGCACAAGCAGTGCTGGGCCCTGAGAGGGCAACTCTCCAGCAGAGGAGCTGGAATGGTGGTGAGGGAGCAGACCTCAACAGCATATGGGATGCGATCCTGGTGGCTGCTGTCACCTAGAGCTTTCTCAAAGCAATGGAAAGTGGTCCCAGAGTTGTTTTTACATTCCACTGACCCTTCCCTAATAGCTTTCTTTGGAGTCAGCAGCATATTTCTTCATCAGTGTCTTTCAGTAAATAAAAAAGAGCAATTGACTCTATTTATATGTTAAGTTGAGATCAGCAATTTGCTCCAGCTGAAGCAAAACTTTGGGGGAGAAGGGACGAGTCTGAAAAAATGTTAATTTTTTTTTAAATTTTAATCAAAACTAAAAGCTTTTAAAATATGGGTGAGGTTTAGGAGGGAATTGTTTTCTGCAGCGAGGGCCACTGCCTGGTGCAGTGTGCCATAGACTTAACTGGGCTTCTGCCTGTATTTACTCTTCATGCTTATTGTCTGTGCCTTGTTGTCCCTGTCCTGGCTGTGCTGAAATATCAACCTGGGCCTTGCATTTGTTTCTCTTAAGGGTCTTCTGGGTAATTTTTCATGCTGGAATGTTTTGGGTGGTTGTTGTCAATGGGTTTTTTTTATGTTCCTTTAATCGACTTTTTGAAAGGGTATCAGGTACCTTCCTGATATTGAGAACTACTGGAGTGTGAAAGAATTTCTCAGGAGAAGTGACAGAAAGTCTTAGTATCTGAGATATTTAAAACATGGCTGAATTTAAGACCAGAGGATAATAAGTCATTTTCTTGCTTTTGTATTAGCAAGAAAATGCCTGAGTGATCTAAAATTACTAATTCTTGCTTCTCAGCCATACATAGCATGGCACAAGAAGAGCTGTAAAATGTTCTGCAAAAAACCCTGGAAGCTACTTTCTTCTCTGGTGGTTGTCAAATAGAAATTTTAGGTACAAATATTGTATTTGAGAAATACTTCTACCCAAAGCTATATTTAAGATGTGAATGGACCTGTTCAACATGTCAAATACTTGCATTACTATTAGGACTCAGTGCTAGATGATAATAGGGAGTCCTATAAAGAGGAGAAAATGCACTGAGACAGCACAGTCCTTCCAAGCTTTTCTTATTATAGGTAGTACTTAGATCCCCTCCCTCAAGTGTCCCTGAAGGACTGACCTTGGGAGCAGAACTGCTGCCAGTGATCAATGTCATATAAGCAAACACAAACTTCACATAATGTCAACAGTTTCAAGGCATTAAAACCAAACACTTCATTTTCTTGAGTTGTTCCAGCCCTGAACAGACCAGTTTTCTCTGATTTTAAGTGCTTGCTCTGGACAAATGCCCTTCACTGCCTGTCTGTGTAACTCCTTAAACAACCGGAGGATTCTGGATGAAGAAAGCCAAGTACCCTCTCTGCTTCAGAACAGCTACAGTGAGACACTTGCTCTGGTAAAAATCAGTGCAAAGCTGGTCACTCCCCAGAGCAGGCTGGGTTCTGGAAGCACAGTAAATCAGCTCTGCACCATGCTGTGTTGGTATATTCAGCCTTCCCTCTATGCCAAAATATAAAATTGATCGATCAAAGTGGAGCTGGGCCCCAGACCAAATCTCCAGCAACTTGAGGGGACCTTGGATCCATATCCCAACTCTGAGACTTGGCTGTGCCTCTAAATCAAGCCCTCCTAATCTCCTAGGAGAAGTCAAATCCATGAATTATCCACTAAGTCACTGAAGGGCAGCCAGTGGTGGCTGTTGCTGTACACATCTGCTCTGCCTGCTCTTCACTGCCAGTAAAGTAGTTTAGGCAGAGCCTTTCTTCAATCCTGGAACACTGATCTCAGCCTTTGGTTTGGGAAGAAGCCATCCAGCCTTAACCTGATGGTTTGATTTCACAATACTACTTCTCCTTCCTCTTCTTGGGTCAGGTTAGTGAACTGAGACACCAGGAAGGCAGCAGCCATCTCCTGGGAACCTGGCTGTCCCTGAGCAGTGCTGGGGGCAAGCAGGGATGGACCTCAGGGAGGGGGAGAGGTTTGCACCTTCTCTGGACAGAGCCTCAGTGCTCAATTTCCCTGTCAGCCGGGATGAACCACCCCAAACCCACAGTCAGTGATTCCCTGTCACTTCCCTTCCACTGCTGTGCAAGGGTTTGAGAGCAAGTTTTCCCATAAAACATGAACAGGAAACCGAGCTTGCACTGAGAGTGATAAATCAGTGTGAAAGGGAGACTGCAATTAAGGAATGAGATATGGGAGGCATGAGGGCAGCAGGCTCCAGGGATCAATAGAGCTGGTTTGTGTTTAGATTGAGGTCTTCTCTTTCAGTCTTGTCTTCTGTGACCCCACATCTTCATCCTCTTCCACATTATTACTGTATTATTACTTGTTGCAATAATGACAAAATGTCTCATTACTGCTGCTGCCATCAATAATAGCAGCAGTTTATCAGCAGTGTTTATTAAGTTAAATTCCATGCCAACATATATCTTCCCCTCCCAACACAATTTATATGTGATTTAAGATAGTAGTGGAGGAGACAGAGAAAAATACATGTCATCTTAGTGTGTTTCAGTAGCTCCATTGATTTATTTCAAATTAAGTCCCATCAAAGAGATTTAAATTGTGTATTCCTAAGATAAGCATTTTTTCCTGCTACAGAAGATGATTTTGGGGTCTTTGCATTTTCATTTGTTCTGTCACAGTCTGTCATGGTCCACAAGCTTCCCAGACTTGCCAAGCCACTATCCTGAACATTTCACAACCTCTTCCTTTCCCTTTTTTCCCCTTCACTTGGTTTGCTTTTGGAAGCAAATATTAAACATTACGAATCTTGAAATTAAAAACAAAATCTCAGGAAAGTACCTACTGGAAGTTTCCAAAGAGATGTTTTGTAAATCCTTTTGTGAAGGACTATGGTGTTCCCCCACTTTTCCTGTACCTTGTGAAGTGCTGTGTAACACACTGCAGCGAGCATCTTGTGATTCCATTCATAGGCAAAACACAGGAGTCTGATATTTCTTCCAAAATCATTTTGTTGGCACTAATAATGAAACAGTTCCTTACTTGATTTCTGTTTGTCCTCCTGCTTTTCGGGCGATTTGAATCAGCTCTTTCCCATATCTCTCTTCTGCTTGTGCTCTGTTAAAAGAAAAACTTGCTCAATTCCCCTTTAGTGTCAGGATCACATTTACACAAATCCTGTAATTGTATCTGAGGTACAAAAACATGAGAAATGCAATTGATTTTATTTCTCCCTCTCCTCAATCCTAGTGCTGTTAGTTAACCTCTTAAATGTTTGGGCTCAGCTATTTCTAGAGGAAATGAGGGGGAAATGAAGCCCATGGTCATGACTTTGAGTGCTGTAGAGTGCTCTGTACCACTCTGCCCCCGAAATGTGGAGTCAATTAGGAGAAGAGGTACACAAAGGTGAGGAGAAGATGCTCCCAACACAGGCCCTCCCTTGCAAAAGGAACCTGACAATGACAGCTGACTCGACCCTTTCAAATACCACTTGGGAGGGGAGAAAAGAGTAGGTTCCACAAAATCCATTTAAAAGAGGTTGAGAATAAATGGGAGGCAGGAGTAGCAGGAATATTTCTAACCACTAGAAACATGAGGTGCTGCTTGAAGAGCTGCAGTGGCAGTCGGGGGAAGGAGCCCTGCTGGTTGTGCAGTGGAGCTGGGGCAGTTCTGTGGAAGGAACAATGCCCTGCGGTGCCTCACCTAAGGGGGAACTGTAACTCAGGTGACTCAGGACAGTGGTTCTGTTTCTATGGTTAATAAAGAAACCAAATATTTCTTAGCAGTTTTCCTCTCCTCCAGCTCTGGAGGAAATTTCTGTTTTCTGTTTAAAACAAGTTTTTGTACTAAATATGTTACTTCCTTTCTCCAGGGGTGCAACATCAGGGTGAAACCAAGTTTTCAGTCTTTGAGTAGATACTAAAAACTATCAAATAGTCAACAAATAATAACAACAGATACCTGCTGCTAGCATTTGGGGGAGGGATAATTTTCCCCCAGTCCAAGGGGATCGGTCAGGGTGGTCATACAGAAACCTACAGTCACCACAGCCTGGAGTGGAGGGCGTTCCTGGCGTCTGCCCTTGGCTCCCATGTGTCTGGCACTGCATGTGCTCTTAGTTCATTGCTGTTCTCCCACAGGGAATTGCTGGGCTTTAGTGGGGTGTTCCTACATCACTGCTCTGCAATTCCTTCCAGCAGAACAGGGGGCAGGATGGGGTGACAGGGCACATCGAGGCACATCTTCATTTTCATGTTAGATGAACCAAATTTCATCAAAATGGAAATTACTCCAGAGACACATAACAATACAGGATGATTTTCTTCTGATTTTAGTAACAAGAAACACTTGTTTCAGAGACTTTGCTTAGTGCTAGTGCACATACAGCAATGAGAATGACTCCAGTGCTGCAGTCCCACTTTGATTGCTCAGTACACAATAAATGATGGGAAAAAGAGCATGACCAGCTCTTAAGCCAGTCCCAACTCCTGTAAAAACCTTGGGTCAAAAATTCCTGAAACTTCAGGCATGGAACTGTCCTAGCCCAGGGTCAGAGGAGCTGGACAGGAGGCTGACACCATCTCTTCACGTCTTGGTACTACTTTTCTCACTTTCCAGTACTCTTGCACACAGCTTCTGGGTTTCCCTGCAGCTGTCCAGAGCTTGAACATATTTTCTGTTTTAAATCCAGGCCTTTGATCTGGAATACAACTACTTTCTCACTCCCACATCTCCTAGTCCCTTCTCCAGACCAGGCAAGGGGATTTGACAGTGGAAAACTGGTCACGTTAGTGTGACCAGGGCAGCTGGTTTCAGGACTCAGGGAAGCTGCTGCAGGAGTCCTTGCTGAAAATCCAGCATGAAGGCCATAGTATGGGCAGCCTCTAGGAACAGAGATTCATCCCATCCTTTGATCTTCTCCTAGGTCATTCCCATTCCATGCCAGAAATAAATTGGAAATCACAGATTCTTCCCTAACTCAGTGCCCACTTCTCTGCTCCTTTTCCTCCTCCCCCAACACACACAAACACACACTGGAATGTTTTGGGAGTGCAAAAAAGCTCACGGAAACATTTGCAAAATGACTGTACATGTGTATTTTTATTCTTTGTGGAAAGTTCTTTGTGCCTCCACCACAAACCAAGAAAAACCTTATTCTGCAACTTGCAGAGGCCTCTGGAGTGTTTTGGAAAGAAACACAGGCATGTGTAGCTTCCAGTGCAGAATTCCAGTGCCTGGCTTAGCACAGGGAATAAAAGCAGACTGTGACTGAGGAAGGCAGAGCAACATTCCCAAGGAGACAGTGCTGAGGTGAGCTGCTCTAGGATTGCCTGCTTTGTGTCTAATCCACACTCTGTGGTCTTCCCTACACATCATGCATGAGCATGCATGTGCCTCATGATACATGGTTGAAAACAATCAAATTTCAGATTTGTTTTTCTAAGTCAGAAGTACAAAAACGAATGGCAAAGGAGCCAGAGAAGTAGTGCAATGTATTTTCTCACACACAATTGTCAGCTGCCCACAGCTGCTGTTGAGCAGCACCAAGAAGCAGGTAAAGAAGGAACATAAACTACAACATTGTTATTCGAGGCCTGGTAAGGTTGGCAAATGGTGTGGGCTAGCTTGGGTGTCTGGGGAAGGCTTTAGGCAGCATTTTATGTAGCTTTGTATTTGAAAAATGAGACATTTTTAGTAGTGGCAGGAAACTGAAACAGTGCTTGTGGCAACAGCACGTTCAAAGGGAAACAGAAATGTGCAAGTCATTTTTTCCTGTAAAAGGGGAAACTTAGAAATGCTGATTGTGGATGTATGTGTTATTGTGTGATTCCAGACCAATAATGACTGGGGTCTTAATGGAGCTCTGGGTTTCTGATTCTTTCAACCTCCATTTCCCTTCCCAAATCTTTGATAGTTCTATTTGTTATCTACTTTCACAGAGCACACCACAAGGCTGGGGTTCAAATCAGGCTTTTCTGTGTAAACTCATATCACTGCCTAATTCAGAAACAGAATCTATTCCTTTCCAGATGCTAAGCAGGACAGAAAAAGGAGGCTGTTCACACTTTTTTCACTCTGATTTTCGTACCTCTGCTTTAGCAAATCCTCCACATCTTTGCACATCTTCTTCCCCTCCAACAGGCGCTGTACAAGCACCTCGTAGCCAGTGTGGAAGGTGAATTCCTTGCACTGAAGACAGAAAGAAAAAGAGTTGAGCTGATTTGTACACTCATTTTGCAGGTTTAACAGACACCTACTGGCTGTGATATGGAGCAAATTAACTTTCTGGAAAATCCAAACAGACCATTAGATTAGCCCAGGACTAAGGGCACAGGTATTGGGTGAGGCTTCTCCAAAGCGAAAATCTGTAAAAGTTTCTATCAAATCAACTTTATTTTTTAATACTGAAAACCTGAGATGGGTCACAGATTCTGCTGTGTGGAAAGTAGCACTAGCTGTCGTTTTTGGGAAGTTATGTTTAGCCTCGGGTGTGGGACCTTTTCAAAGCAGAGATGTGTGGTCGCTGTTAGGAACAACAGCTCTTTACCATATGTTTCCTGAAAAAAATGGTCAATTCAGGACGAACATCGATCCGTGGGGTAGTGATTGTGCTACCCAGTCAGTGGAGTGTGTGCACAGGAGAATTTGTGACACAGGGAGACAGGATTTCTGTTCTACTCCCAGTCCTCCCAATGACTCACAGCAGGATCAGGACAAGCCATTTTTCCTTTGAGTGCCTCAGCACATAGTGATAATGCACATGGTGAATGTCGTCTGAGCTTTATGTTACAGCATTATGGGAAGATCACGGGCTGGGTAACCATAAAGGGAACGAGCGTGTTCCTTCCCTCAAGCAGTTTGTCTACAACACAATTGCTTATATACAAACCGAATGCAGTTTATACATCCATCCATTGTCCCCTAAGCAGTTACTGTTTAATAAATGGGTTACTTTATTGCTGTCTACCATAACTGTGAAGAAGACAGCTCTTTAATTTTGGGACTTGGAAAAGATCCTCTAGCAAGCAACTCTTGAGCACTTGAGCTTTTTCTTCCTTCTTGCTAGGACTGGAGAGGAAAGGGAAGCTCAGGGGATGGATGCTGCTGGTTGATGGCAGCCTTGGTGCTGCAAACCCTGGGGCTTCTGCAAAGATTTGCAGACCTCTGGGAGTGGGTTTTCTCGCTTCTCTAAGAGCCAGGATAAATTTCTGAATATAATCTCTGTAAACCTACTGGTTGTAGTAACATTTCCAGTGCTACAGTTTCTTGACAGCAGTAAATCCTTCTTCCCTAATGGACATTCTTATCAGGAGCAGTGGGGAGAAAGGAAAGACAGTTTAATAAGGGTCCAGAGGAGACGCAGACAAATGCTTCTACCAGCAAAGTGTCTGCACTACAGAGCCAGGAGAGATTATGATGTAGATAAGAGCACATGGAGAGGGTGTAATGGACCCACAGTTACCACTGTCACAACCACAGGACAATGACAGGGTCACGTGTCTGACACATGTGATCACCCCTTAAGAAACAGGATCTCACACCCAAAACTTTAGTTTTCCTAATATTTCCAAGGTCAAGTTACACACATACATCCCACGGAGGGATCCTGCTGTGAAATAAATGAGGCAAGTTTTGCCTTTCAAAGAGTAAAGCAGGAAAGGTTCTTGATAATAACCTGGCAATGGAGTCATCACTTTCCTCACTATGTGTTCCTGAAGAATATGGATCCCCTCTTTCAGAAAGGGGGAAGGAAGTGAAATGTAACCCAGGCCTCCCAGGCAGCAGATCTGGCTGTGGTCTGAACAGCACGTGCCATTGGCATGTCCCTGGCTGCAGAGGTGGGGACGGGAAGTGCCCACAGCCCAGGTTCAGACAAGTGTGAGCTGCCATGGTCACTCATGCTGGAACATTACTTCCAAATTTCCAACCACAATGGAGCACAAATCATTTAGTCCTAAGTTTACTTAGACAAACATTTCCTTTTCATTTCAACAGCTCTATTTCTCCTTTCAAGTGCTGTACAGCTGCCTCCCCTCTCAGCCTCTTGTTGCATCCAAACAAACCTCCTTTGCCCTTTCCTGACATACTGTTTTTTCATTCCATTTACTCCCATTGTGTTTTTATAGCACCTGCTCAAGGCTGAATAAATCCCTCTCAGACAAGGATGATGCTTTTCCACTCCAGCAAAGACTAACTGATTCTTTGTACCATGGCATTAAAGTCTGCTCTCTGAGAAATACTTCTGGTACATCAAAGGATTGCATTTGCCTTCTTCCACTATCAAATCATAGCAGTGACACCTAACAGAGCCATGATCTATGGATATGCCTGCAATTCTCTCCTCTCCTGCTATTTTATTTAAAAAGGTCCTAGAATGTATTGAACTTTTTTGCTACTGATCTCTTACTCACACTTTACTTTGAAATTTTGATTTTTATCTGCTTTCTGCTACCCCAGGCTTGAAGGTCATCAGATCACTCTTATATGATATTTTATTATACCTGTTGGTTTCAACCACAGCTATTTACAGCTCATTCTCAATGTCTTAGCCAGTATCCAGTGAATATATCAAATAAAAATGATCCTGAGACCAACTCTCAAGATCCCTTCTTCCACCTCAGGCATTTCCATTTTGGCACAAGCCACCAGCATCTCCCCCAGATCAATGACTTCTCCCACTTTATGATTCTTTTTCTCCTGCTCTGTCTGTTCAGTGCTGCTTTGTTTTGTTTTTCTTCTCTCGTTTCTTAAGGATTTCCTGTGTAGCACCAGAACAGACCCACGTTTTCTTTGTCAAGACAACCACAGAGCAAGATTGTATCTCACTAAACAACCATCCAGCCAAGCCAAGCTGTCTCGATTCCATCCTATTTTCCATTTAGCATTTTGTTATACTTCACACCCACACTGAATGGTTTTGCAAAGGCTCTCCAGCTGCACTGTGCAGAGTGTTTGGTACCTCTCAGCTGGGACTTTGTGATGATTGTAACAACTAATGAATAGTCAAAGAACTATTTTATTTTTTTTAGAAATGGGAAAAAATGCATTAATTAAGACAATAAATACAACCATTAAATGTGTAAAACATCATTTGCTTATACCAAAATCTAGGTAGTTGCTTAGAAGAGGGTGATTTGTCTCACCACAAGTAATTTCTCTCATTGCCAAGAAAGGGATTCCACTTAGTCAACACGTGTGGCCTTGAAAAAGGATTTAATCTTTGTTACTTTAATAAAAAAGACTAGTTACTCTTTGTTGTCCAACACACCTATAATCACTAGTAAGAAAGTGCTTGACACAGGGATTTCAGTGTTGCAGAGAGAGTCGTGTTGTCCTGAGGTTTATCCGTTAACACTGTACATGTGTCTCAGTCCCTGAGCCCAGGGGTTTTCTTCTCATGGGAAAAATCACATCTAACAGAGAGGCAGCATCTCCTCTCCCATGCCCAAATGTTTCTTCCCTCCAGTGCAATGAGTATCACTGTTCCTCCAGAGATAAAATAAATATCAAAGGGGGTATATGACTGAAAAACACAACTTCTGTGCTTTAGTTTAACCAGAATAGCTTTTCCTGGAATAGCTGAGAGGAGGTATGGGAGACTGCAAACAGAGGTGTTGCCATTAAACACACTGGGATAGCTTTCTTCTTTGCATTCCTTTTTTCCTTAGAGGTCTAATTATTGCTGCTCCCTTCCATTAGCACTTTCCTAAGAGATCTGTGCCTTGGGACTGCCGGGTGGGAGTTTTATGATAGGTAATGACACAGGTAAACATTGGGAGTGAACTGGGACAGAGACTGTTCAGGGCTGGCTCGGAGCTGGTTCCTGCAGCCATCAGGGAGAGGCTCCCAGGATTCTGATTTGGCAGGGAATCTGCAAGGGAAGATTGATGGTGTCAGCTCCCTGCCCAGAGGGTAGAAAGTACTGAGATTGCTGGGGGATGACACGGTTTCTTCTTGCCTTCTGGTGGCACCAAGCTGAGTAACCTTGTGCCGAGTCCTGTGTCTTTAACTCACGGAAAATCAGCCTTACTCCAGAGCATATTCCCCTGAACCTTGTGCTGCTGGGTACTCAGAGGGAACTGCAAGGCTCTTTGAAGAGCAAATGTCTGCACTCTGAAGTAACAAAGTTAGGATTGCAATAATATCAAGGAGTAGAGACTAAAATGCCGTGCTGGTCATTGAAGCATGGTTTTAGTACACAGCTTTTACAACGGACTGAACAGCAGCAAAACTACCCAAACGTGTGCAAAGCACTCGTAAAAGGTACACCTTGTATGTCCAGGTGGGAGTAGTGAGAAAGTGAACTGATCAAATCATGGTGGCTGTGCTGTAGGAAATGTGGCTTTTCTGTTGTGGCTGGATTTTGTGGAGCATTTCTAACCATCCTGGGACCCGGCTTGCCCATCCTGGACTTTATTTAGAGGCAGTTTAACTCAGAGTTCTGCTTGCTCCTGCAGGATAGGCAGGCTTGTCAGGATCTCAGCATCTCCCCCAGGGGAGTGCTGGAAGCTGAAGCTGTGTGTCCTGTTTGGCGAGTGCCCCCAGCCCCACCCTGCCTTCCTGCAGTGCTCTGGGAGCCGCAGCTCTGGCTGTCACCAGGAAACGCCCCCTCCCAGCATCTCCACTGCCCACCTCTGTGAGGAACTGGGTCCGGGTGGTACACGGGGAGAGTAAGGCCCAGGGCACAGCTGGCAGTGACACCACCCTGATAGGGAAGAAGGGCTGGAAAAGGAATAACCAGGCAGCAGACACTGGGTGGGTTGGTTGGCACGTGGTGGGACAGAGCTGAGCTACTGTGGTGATAAGAACTGCATCGAGATGCACCGTTGTGTGGTTTGCAGCTCTCAGAGGGGCCTGACTGCAGTGCTACTGGCACGAGAAGAGCTGTCAAGTATTCTTTGAGACTAATGGACCTTCATTTAGGAATTATTTGAAATGTACTATCTGCTCATATTAAAAAAAAAATCTTTTAAAAACTCCACAAGTTCTCTTAAATTTGAAAGTATTTAGCTATAAAAGTTCATTCCTTGTCTTTCTCTTAGTGATATCTGCCCAAGGCTTACGTCAGAAGTGTTCCCAAGACGTTTTGGACTAAAAATACTAAATGTTGCTAACTCATCCAAATAAAGGGTCTATACAAATTTTCAAAAGAGAAAAATAATTGAAACTAAATCTGTTATGGGTACCTTTGACTTTTTCTCTAAATCAAACTTTTTCGGCTTCATATTTTGTTTAGGTTAGGGAAGCTCATAACAATTTTAGTAAGGTAAAAACTTAAGATTCACTTTTCCAGAGTCAAAAAGGAAATAACTACTGGTTTGAGAAGGAAGTTTAGAGGGAACAGTGAACAAGCATCATTCTGCCAATATTTTTTTTCAACTGTCAGGTAGAAATCCTTTCTATGCACAGTGGTATCACACCTGATATCTCAGTCCTGGACTGAAAGTAAGTTGTTCTTACAGAGTTTGTATCAATTAATGATATCATTGCATCATAGCACTGTGTACTGGCCCTGCTTAAAAAGAGTGCCTCTAGATCTTGTTCTCTTGATCTGCCAGTCTCTTTGTCAAGGGCTTAGTACATAGTGCAGGTGAGCATCAAATAGATCTACTATACACCAGCAAAACATGATTTATGATCCCAAAGTATGCTGGACTGGGCAGCATATTTCTTATCACGCCATGGCCTTTCACTCTAATTGAATCACTTGCTTTTACATGTTCTGTTTTGTGGGTTTTTTCCCCTGGTATACTTTGAAATTTCCTATTATTTCAAGAAATACATTCACGATGCAAAGCGTCTTTGCAATTTGACTGCTCTCTTCTTGTGCCGTTCAAGCTGCCCTGAAATAAACAGTGAAATAAAATAGGATGGCAGTAAGAACCACTCTTTTATATATCTGATGTCCAAGTGACTGTTTAAATCCCCTCTCCACCTCTGCTGTGGTCCAGAGGAGGGTGCAGGGCCTTAGGTGGCCCTGGGGCAGTAAGATGCAGTTTGGTGTTTAGCGTCTCCTGTTACGTGAGCTGCGGTCCCAGCTCTGCTCTACACCACTGAGACATGAAAGAGCCTTTTTTCAAAACCCAACCCCAGGTTCTCAGCCTAAGCCTCCACTGCCTTGTCCTGGAAACGTGTCAGCAGCTGAAAAGACATCTAAGCCACCAAATGAAAAGCTGAGCACACACATGGGGGAAGGTCATCGCGTCCAGAACAGCGCTGAGCAGAAACCTCAGCTGGAGCATTCTCTCCTGACCAGTGCTGGGTGTGATACGAGTCTTTGTCTATAAATGTTCGTGTGACATGTAGCTAATGAGTTTAAAAGCCCTTAACTGTGCTGTGTACTGCTAGACTATGTAAGAGCTCCGTTTTCCCACTGGTTGAAACTGGTTAGAATGGATGGGAATGTGATGGCTGCTCATGCTTTGCAAGATTGGACTGACAGAATTTATACAAGCTTAAAAACACAATACTTGAAAAAAAAAAAAAAGAACACAATTTTTTTCTCCCACAGGCAGAAAAAGCAAGGAAGAGTAGGTGGGTTAGAGCTGGCCCTATACCATCTTTGTCCCTTCCTGTCAATTCACTCTTTGCACATCAGAAACATAAATGTTTGCTCAGGATGTAGGTAGGTGGCTATCTTGGGACTTTTTGTGATAATTTCAGGAGCTGACTTGGACATTTTCCATGAGGCTGTTTGAAGTTTCACTGTAGCCTATTACCTAAATATGAGATGTAGTACTTTTCATGGGGAGCAAATGGTATTCATTGCCAGATATAGCAAAGAGGGGAACCTTGAATGGGACCTTCAAAAATCAGAAGGGAAAAACATTGCCTCTGTACCATTCCAGCTGCTGAGCTGTTTGATTGCCATCTCCCACTGCCTCTATGGCAAGGCAGGCTTCAAATTAAAGCAAGATTCTCATCAGACTTGAAACCTGCAGAAGCTGGGATACCCAGAAATAAAACTGAAATTGAGATTTCACAAACTTCACAATAGCATTGCGAAACTGGGAACATTGAGCAAACAAATATCTTCCCGGGGGTCTTTCGCTCTTGACGTTGTGGGTTTTCTCTGAGAAGGAAATGGTTGGTTTAGAGTTCTGCTGACAGAGGAATTCGCTCTTCAGCTTCCTGAGCCCTCGCCCTCCTCCCTGCCATCCTGGCTGGCTCATGTGTTATGTATTAGGCGTTCTTACAGTCACAGCATGTTGTTTGGCTCTCTTCACGTTTTAATCACCCTTTGTAGCTTTGCATAGCTACAAAGTGATGACGGCACAAAAGTCTTCCTCACTTCTGCAGGTGCTTTGCTGGCTGGCAGACTATTGGCACACAGGGAACAGGCTTGGAAAGACTCAGTTCCAGTGTAATAGAAGGACTCTGCTTGTGTTTATTACCTCCTTTTTAGCATCCCTTCTTAATAATTAGATTAAATAATATTCTGAGAATGCACAACGTTTCCTAGGGAAGAAAAACTGTAGCTTAATTTTTGATCTCTTTGTAAAGAGTACAAGTGTTCTGATTTCCTTTGCATAGCAGTGTTTTTACATCTCAAAGCATGATTAAGCACTAAATCAGTCCTTCAAGCTTTAGCCAGAGGACTGGAGAATGTAACAGTGACCTTTGAACTCTCAGCTTCTTTCAAACATTTCACAGAAGGAGCTTTGCCTTTTGGAAGGCAGAAATGAAGCTTTGCAGATGTGACAGAATCCACTCCTTTCAGTTGCCTGTCTCTCATAATGTCTCAGTTTATGAACCTTTCACAAAAGGCATGAGCAAACTCAGGAAATGGAAACCTTGTGCCATCCTGTTTAGCAAAAGCACCTTCTTTGTACTGAGTAGAAGAGCATCTCTTCTAATTTTGAGATGCTGTCATTTGTTGTTTTATTCCAAGTGTCACAAAGCAGCCAGGGAAAACAATGCACCTTCTCTCGAATTGCACATGTTCTACCAGGCTGAGATCATGCTTTTATTTGCCCATTTCCGTGAGTTTTTGCTGACTTCAGCCTTGGCCTGAAGTTCCAGCAGGTGGGGATTTCTGCCCACCTTCAGGCCATGGCATGCTCCTCCTGCACAGCAGTTCAGGCCCCTGGTGCTCCTGCACCAGGAGGAGAAAGGAGCTGGGAGACAGATCTGCACTACAACAAGATGTGTGACAAAAATCTAGGAATCCATTCAGGAAATCCAGATAGAACAAATGTCTGGAACACCTTTGTGATGGGGACAGCAAGAAATGGGACAGGAGGAAGCAGAATCCCTCACCAGTTTTAAATGGGAGCTTGATGTTGCTATATGACACACGACTGAGGTGGCAGCATCCCTTTCTATTTTCTCCATGTGGTGACTTCACACAACTGCTGAATCCATAAAATAAAGTGGCTTCTTCCTGGAAGCCAACAGAGAAGCCAGAAGTGAGCACTTGTCTTTCACAAGGCACTGCACTGTTTTGCCATGGTCCTTCCGGAACACAATAGATAAACGTGGCACTGGTGAAATCAGATGTTTCTTCAGTCTCTTACTGAATAACATTAGCTACACAAGAGAAACTAGAAGTAAAATAAGGAGAAATAGAATCTTACAAGTAGAGGATACTTCTGTTTTATACAAAATAATGGTCAGAGATTACTTTTGTTTCTGTTCCTCTTTAGTTCATCCGCTTCCAGGTCCCTTCTCTGTTTTAAGAGAGCTCCTCTCCTCCTACAAGCACTGTGGGCTCAGTGCCAGACCACCATGAGTGAGGCAACCTGGAACAACCCTGACTTGCTCAGGGACAGAGGCAACTGTTCACCAGGTCTTACAGATAAACTGGAAACAGACCTGCTTATTAGTTGGTACCTTAATTTATTAAAAAATACCCCTATGTGTCTTTTTCCTCTTTGTCTTAAAAAGCTTAGACTTGTTTCCTATTAGTCCTGAGAAAGGCACTAAATAGAACACACTGCTGCACCCACACTCTCTGCTTCCCCTATGAGCCAGGCATTTTGTTAGTAGTATTTTCTGGCATATGGAGAAGGGTGAAACTTGAGTAATTATTTCCAGAGTCTTGCTATACAAGGGGAATGAAATAAAGGTTTACTTCTTTTCTTACTGAGGATTATTATGGCAGCTGCATGTTGTTTCCATTTTACATGAGATCTTCACCACCTAAATAATTGTTTTCAACATATCCGATTACTCAATATGATACAACATATTCTTACACCCTGTTAGTATGGACAAAGACCTGGGGAGTTGTGCAATCCAACAGAACAAAACCAACTTTAAATTTTCAGAAACTCTTAAAAGAGGAGGGTTTTATGTAAGTAAAGTCAAGCAGTTTGTCCAGGTGGGACAACCGTGCCAGTATCACGCTACCTTCAGGGAGGCATTTCTCTGTGTCTGCTCCCACTAGCACAAATGCCTCTCCTGCCTTATACAAAATTAAGATTAATGCTGGTATTTTTAAGAATTGCTAAATCAATGAGCTGGATGTACCCCCTTCCTACTGCAGTCTCTTAAGGTTTGGGAAATGGGCAAGATGTGCCTCAGTGGGTGCACAGTGAGGAGTGCACCAGCACAGCTGCCACTGAGCCCCTTGGGCTGTTGCACCAGCCCCACTGGCACACACAAGGTGTCCAGTCCCTCGAAACTGCCTTGGCCATTAACCAGCAAAATCTATGAGCTTCTCATACAAAATGAACTCTTGTCACTTCTAGAGCAGAGGGAGACACAGTTTCCTTGTCCTGCAAGTTATTATATAAGATCTTAAAAGTCCACATTTCACCTCTTGAAAACAGTAGCAATAGAAAACAACAAAAATCTACATTCATGCTGATATAATGAAGAAATTTGCTCTGGATCAGGCAGATGTGATTGAGACATCCCCCTGCTTCAGCTGGCACATCCTCCCCCACCTGCTGCCTATACAGGGAAGAGGAATTTCATTTTAATCTCTCCTTTCTCCAGCTGTTTAACTTGTGGAAGAATCCAGAGGCATGAGGGAAGGCATGGCTGGACTCCAGGCTGCAGGCAGTGGGGCTGTGGGCAGTGAAAGCTCTAGTTCCTGGGCCTGACTGTGTCTTCCCCCTGCAGAGCTCCCAGAACCACAGAGGGTTTTTATGAGTCTGGTCTCCTCCTCCTTGCTTAGAAACTGCATTTAATCCTCAGTCTCCAGAGAAAGCCTTCACCAGATGTGAACTTTTTCTTTGCAAAAGGGGATTTCCATTCTGCTGAGCAGCAGCCCCAGGGTGGTTTGTCAGCCCTGACTCGTTAATAACCCTTCAGTAACTACAGCACCTACTGCAAATAGCATGAAGTGGTGGGACTCAGACCTCAGGGCTGCTGACCACCTATCTGCCATTTTTCTTTGTCCCCACCCTTTAGTTTTTACTTTTATTTCATTTTAGGCATAGATTATGCCTGCACAAATTGAGAGCAGAACCGGGTAGCTTCTTCATTTGAAAAGCTCTTAAAGAAAAAAAAAGCCTGTGTTTATTTATTTATTTGCTTGAATATAACAACAGGAGCTAGACTGAGCTGGTACATTTTCACTTTATTCTCAAGACTACTGCCTTTCATTTCAAGCAAAGATAAAGTTGCACCAAGAGCTGTGGAACTTTTCAATTCCTCAATCGTGTTTGATGACATTTTCCCACCACTGTGCAGAAGTACTAAACTCCATTTACAGTAGGAGAGCAATTCTTTGGAGAACTGAAAAGCTTTTGGGATGTAGATTTATATTTTCAACATGATTTTGTTTCTTCACCTTGACAGTCTGAGCAGCACAAGTGATCCCTGTGCAGGGCCCTCACCTCGTCCCAGCCTCAAATCCCCAAACCTTCACTGAACAACACGGGGAACTTTGTACATTATTGAACTGTGGCTGCTGAGAGAAGTTTTATTACAAAACCTAGATTAAACTGGAGATGAAACTAGTGTTTTCTGTGCCATCTACCAGCCAGAATGTATGTTGCCACAGTATGGCATGAAAATGAAATCAGAAAAAGGGGTTTTTGAGCCAAAAGGAGATGAAAGATGACTAAACAACCTAACTTGCCTTTCATACAAGCATGCAATGAGTGTAACTGGATTGAAATTCTAGGTCTGCAAATCAGCAGAGGGTCAGTGTCCCCAGCCAAGGCCTTAAACACTGAAGAGAGAGAAGCAGGAACGTGAGCCTTGTTGGGGGAAAGGGACAGGCTGTGAATCACCCAGTGCAGGCAGGAAAAACTGTGTTGAAATGAGATTCACCCTGGAGAATCTGTCATGGGAGAAGAGGCTGAGAGAGCTGGGACTGCTCAGTCTGAAGCAGAGGAGGCTCAGGGCACATAAATACCCGTGGAGGGAGGAGGGGAGATGGAGCCAGGGTGCCTCAGGGGTAGCCTGTGACAGGGCAAGAGGCAGTGGGCACCTAAGGAAACCCAAGAAGGGCCGTTCATACATAAGCAGGTTTTTTGCTCTAAGGGTGATGAGACACTGCAACAGTTCCCTCAGACAGGTTGTGGAGTCTCCATCTGTGGAGAACTCAGAGCTTGGCACTGCCCCTGCCCCTGCCTTGGCTGGAGACCTCCTGAGGCCCCTTCCAACCCCGGCTGTTCTGTGGCTCTGCCAGCAGAAAACACACCTCAGCAGGCTGCTTTGGCAAGCCAGAGACACTCCCTTTGATGTCCATGTGAGGCTCCATTTCAAGCTGTGCGTGACAAATGCTCGTGTAGATGGTGTTGGTGAGATGTGTCTGTGTCCCTGTGGGTGCAAAGACAGTCGATGATTCACCTACTCCATATTTAAAATACATATTCATGGCACACTTAAAGTTGGCATAAATAAGAATCCTCCATTTCTCTGAGCCCAGGTAAAATCAACCAGCTTTTGCTGAGCAGGATGGATCCAAACAAATCAGATACAACTGTGTAAAAATATTAATGAATTTGTCACAGTGACTTACATCATTAATCAACCAATTTAAATAGTCAACACTTCTCATCTGCAGCATGGTCATCAGAAAACTGCAATAAAACCCATTTAACTGTCTCATTATTTCAGTCACTGACCTAAAATGAACTTTCTGTAGACCAATTCAGCTCCTGTTCATTCATTAGAGCTTCATTTTTGCTGTTGTGCTCTGTATAGAAGTAACTTGAGAAGCACCAGTGTTGCCACAACTACAAATCAGGTTTTCTACTTGTGATTTCCTCTGGTTTCAATGACTGTTGTGCTTGACCCCCCCTTCATGGGCACTTCTCATTGTCCCAGGGAGCCAAGCGTCCTTCCCAGAGCAGCTGGGGGGATGGAGGAAGAAATCACATGTTAGAAAGGAGTATAGCAGCCTCTTCTGTGGAGCTGAAGTGACCTCACAACACACACAGACATCAACGGGGCAACTGGTTCAACTCTCCCAAGCTGCTTCACCTTTTATGTCCTATTTCCACACAGGTGCCTCAGTGCTGACCTGGCCTGGGTGTGAGCAAGGCTGTGGCCATCTATCTGCCTCTGGCCCAATTCCTGGAGCTCAGAGCAGTGCAGGACATGCTGGCAGCAGAGCCTGGCCCACCCACGTGCCTGGAGATGATGTTCCTTTGCCTCTTGTCAGTAGGTGCAGATGCAGCTGGTGCACTCCAATTCCAATGAGCCCCTCGCCAAGCTGGGTTGTCAGGGGGAAGCTTTGCCAGCACCGTCCCTGCCTGCCCCAGCTTCAGGTGCCACAGCTGGCAGGACCTCACCCCACAAACCTGCTCAGTCTCACTTCCCCCTCACAGACCTGCCGCAAAACAAGAGACCCTGCAAAACTTAACAGGAAAGCAGGGTCACTTCCAGCATAAAAACCCTTCCTATTTTGAGTAAACGGTGGTGTGTTTCCTCAGTACATTGCCCAGTAAGCCTAGAAAGGGGTGTTACTGTGACTTTTGTCCTCATCTCAGCACTCCTGTTCCACAATTCAGAGTCTCACTAGACATTAAATCATTTGTGAAGCGAATTATATCTTTTTTTGTCCTCTCTGTAATTGACTGTTGTGTGGAAAAGCTACAGTAGGAGTTGAAAGGCTCATCTACAAAGTCAGCTTTGCACTGAACCTGAGGTAGAACATAACCTGAGGTAGAACATAACCTGAGGTAGAACATAACCTGAGGTAGAACATAGCCTGAAGTCAAAGCAAGAGAGATTAAGCACCTTTGTAACAGGTTCTTCTCCTGAAGCCCTTCCATGGCTCCCACAGCCACAGAGTCCCATGGCTGCTGCACAGGCAGGGCTGTGGCAAACACCACTCTGCAGCAGGGCAGGGAGGTGAGGTGTGCCAGCTCATGTGCTCAGGTTTGTCTTTGCTGGCCCATCTCTCACTCACACTTAAACCTCAGCTATGAGAATCCACAGACCTCAAGTTCATCCCACAGCTGGGAAGGAAGAAGCATTTCACACTTCAAGCATGTACTTTTAAATCCTAAGTACCTTGGGAGTCCACAACACATTTTGGGAATTGACTTGGCCTCTTGAGTTTGATTCAAAGCTGCTCAAGGGAACAGATTTGCTCCCACTCAGCTCTGGGCACTTTGGAGCCTGCCCCAAAACCAAAATGACTCATTTGAAAGTCTTCCTTGTTCCCCCTTCCCAAGTGGGTACAGCAAAGCCTGGAGATGGCACCAGAACTTTCCAAGCTCTTGGCCAGAAAGAGCTGCATTTCATGGCTTGCAGCTGGAGCGCTGAGCAGCATGTTGGAGGGAGACAGAGTAGGAAGAAAAAGCAATGATGGGAATTACAGAGGGAAAGCGAACAATGAATGCAGGAACAACAGAGTGAGACTGAGAAAGACACCCAGGATTTGTGATTGAGAGGGAAAGATTTTCTTGGATAGTGGTTTTTGTAGCAAAAAAACCGAAATTCGTGTTGCTCGGAGCTCTGCCTGTTACCACAAGCCTGTCAGCATAGATCTCAGCTGCTATCAGAGCAGTCCCCAGTAACATGGGGATTTCCCTTCCTGTCCCATGTTATGCTGGAGAAGACAGGTAACATCTGTGACACTTGTACAGCAGCCCAGCAGAAGAGCAATCTGTTGGCCCTGCACTGGTTATCAACCCAATTTGAACTTTCATCTCACTAATATCTTCCA
This sequence comes from Formicarius rufipectus, assembly GCA_013399695.1. Lineage (NCBI taxonomy): Eukaryota > Metazoa > Chordata > Aves > Passeriformes > Formicariidae > Formicarius > Formicarius rufipectus. The sequence goes on along the minus strand of VXAU01005785.1, from coordinate 180,513 downwards.
AAAAATACCATCAGAGGATAGAAAACTAATGTTAAGAAGCACATTTTAGTGCAGGCTTTGAGAGACTTTCCCTCAAACCACTACAGACTGAGGACATGGAAATAAAAACTGTAATTAAAAAATACACGGGCTTTAGCTCAGGCCATGTTATGAAGACAATAAAATTTAACAAAGACACAAGTGTGAAAATTCTAGTACAGTGCTATCACTGCTAAATTTAACAGGGAAAGAGAGAGGATAAAACTTAAACCTGTTATGAGGAACAAGTTGCATTTTCCTGAAAGACAGGACACCGTGCTCTCGTGAAGTCTGAAGGCCACTGGGGACGAGTCAGTGGTGCTCTTTCTCTGCTCATTGGGGAAGATCTGATCTTAGGATTTCTTCATATATTTGACATTGAGATTGGCACTGAAGAAACTCCTGCATATCTGACAGTTTACTGGTGATAGAGCAGGGAGTTGTTGCTCGGGGTCCCTGGTCAGGGTGAGGTACAGGGAGGGGGTGCAGTGGTGTCACCCACCACGGTGCAAACACACTTTTTGGTTTTCAATCATAGAGACCTTTCCGTTCAGGGTACAGATCAAAGAAAGGAGTTAATTGCTCACTGAAGCAAACCACACAGATACATTTTCCTCTCACTAATGGGTGTAACAGAGCCTTATGAATGCAAAAATAATTGCTGATCTTGTGATTTAGGGGGCAGGCTGCCTGCTTGTGCTGCGTTGTGCAACATCCTGTAAGTTTTCATTTTAAAAGACTTGTTATTGCATAGCTGAAGCTGCCATCCTGCAAACGGACATATCCTGCCCTCTTAGCCAAGCTGGGTAATAACCACATTTCCAGCCAAAAAATATTAAACCCAAAGATGCTTTTCTTTGAGGAAGGTCTTCACTTCAAAGCTAAGCAAGGATTTGAGTCACAGTAATGTGACTAAGCACAGGAAAGAGGTTTAGGGAAGAAGAGCCCTGAACAACTGGCCTGGCCAGATTGTCAGCTGCCATTAATCACCCTCATACGGCTCCCACAGCTTGATTTATTCTCCCTAAAGACCAAGACCTTGAAAAGTAAATATACCAAATGTACCAGTTCTAAAAGTCGTGTGGCACGTTTTCCAAGTTCATCAAAGCAAGAGCTAAAGCTCCGAGAGTGGCACTGGCTCACAGCTGTGTCCCACCACACACTGCCCTGTGCAGCTCATATGAAAAAGTTTCATATGTATGAAAGAGGAGAGTCTCAGGGGCGTGTGGTCAGGCACAGTCAACATTAAATAACATTGACTTTTGAGTTTCCTCAGTGCATTTTTTTTTTTAACTGTTCAAATCTGGTGCTGAAGTGGGGGTGGGGCAGCTTCCTGGAAGTGCCCAGTGGTTCACTGAAGTGTGTTTTTGTCTCTGCCCTTCTGTTTTCTACCAAGAGAAGCTTTACCCTGAAGGGTGGGTGGAAAGAAAGAGAGCACAAGCAGAAAGAACAGCCTTGAAATGGCAGGAAGAATTCATATGCCTTCATGTCTTCCTTTAAAGCAGCCCAATATAAATGAATGCCCAGACAATAGGCAACCACAGAGCACCCTCTTAACCCAATGTCAGAATTTTGGTTTTGACCTTTCATTTTTCAATTGCAAGAGAACCTCAGATTATCCTTGAGAGAGAAATAACTTGGGTCTTCTCACCTTCTAACTGCAGGGAGAGAGCTTGGAAACAAGAGACTGAAAGGGTTTTCAACCAAAAGTCAAATAACACCTAAAGAGCATGTCTCCTTGTTTTCATATTCACTGATTTCAGGTCAGCTGGGTGCCATTTGGCTTTGTTGTGGAGTGTCACTGTTGGTTCTTTCTGCCTGTGGTGCTGCCTGACTCCTGGGCACTGCATGCCTGGTGCTGCCCTCCTGCCCCTCACAGCAGGATGGACTCTGTAGGGAGCTGAGCAGGAGCATTGTGCTGTCAGCTTTGCTCTGCACCAAACAGCAGAGAATTCAGCCTGTAATTAGCAAGAGCTCACCTGCTCAGGGGAGCCACTCCTAAAGCTGAGGACACTTACAGCACACAGTTCCTTAGGACTATCAGACCGGCAAATCCAAGTACCATTCAAAAGAGGTTTCTGGACTTAACACAGGAACTGGGAATGTCACCCATTTTATGGAGACTAAATATATTCTTTCCAGTGCATCCCTTCTGCCCAGGGTCAAACACACTACCCAGTAGTATGTTTTTGCTTGGAGACAAATTAAGGTTTTTAATAAACTAAATTTAGAACACAGAAGAGCATTAAAATAGTTCTAAACTATATATAGAACCAAGCTGTATTTTCAAAGATTTTTAAATACAGATACATCGAATATAGGAAACATAGGAAATGCTCACTTACCCAAAAAGCATCTTTAAACTGCAGCTGTGTCATTATCACTGCTCTGTGGAGGGGCAGGATCCTTCAGCAAGTTCGTTCTGGACTGAGAGCAGCAGCAGGCACAGCACTGAACCTCGTCCCTGCACCCCAGCCCAGGCAGCACATCCACAGCCCTGTCCTTCCTGAGTCAGGCTGGTGCCGAGAGCATGGGGCTGTTCCGGGCAGCTCAGGGTAATGACCTGGGGCTGGGAAGGGACAGAGGGCAAAAAAGCTGTTGCTCACACACAGGTTCATGCATGCGCTCAGCACCCCAACCCCAAACCTGTTTCTCTTCTGGTAAACAGTTAATATTGAAATGAGGAAGCAAGGAGATGTCAAATGGTATCAGGCTGCTCCTTGCCATGGGTGCATGAGAGCGGATAGGAAAAAAAAACAGGGGTGGGCAAATGCAACAAATTCAGTGATATGATTTGATCAGCTACAAGAGGAAAGAGAGCGATTAAAACGCAAAGGAAACCAGTACAATACCAAGAGAGAAGCTGTGGGGGAAATTACAGCTGAACCATTATCTAATGTTGTGGTCTTGCAAAGAAAAAGAAGCAAAAGAAGAGTATATGCCCTGCTTTGCAGCACCTTCTGAGGCTGGCAGAGGCCCTGCATTTGCACATGGGAAGTGTAGCTCAAAGTTGCGTTTTGCAACTGAAAAGTCTTTTCAAGACTCCAGCTAAGTTAAGAACCCTGGGAAGTATGCAGGTGTCTGCACACATTTAGATACCTGGAAGTCAATATAGAGAACTCTGCTGATTTGCATACCCTCATGTAAATATTTGTATGAATATGTAAGATATGTGAAACTTTGAAGTAAAATCCAAAAAAAAAAAAAAATGGAGCTAAGTGTTGACATCAGGACTTGTAATGAGGCCTCAAAGACCTGTGAAGGGGCAGCACCCAGCGTCAAACCCAGCACCCTCTGACACCAGGTATTTCAGGCACCTCCCCAAATCAGCTTGTTCAGCTGTGATAACACAGTGGCTGATCTCAGGGTAACATCTCAAATGCTTCCCTGAAACCCAGTCCAAAATACCCATCCAGCAGGTGTGGTTGCTTTGTTCCTCCTTAGGATGTTTTAAGCATTCTTAAATACATGTTTTTAAATACTCAGTCGTGTTTTCGGAGGGTAGGGAGGAAAAAAACCACCACAAAATAAACAAACAAAAACCCCAAAACGAACAAAAAAGGTGATTGCCTATGCAAAAGGGTGTCCTTCCCCACCAAGAACACACCGGGACTTACACAGCTACAACTAGTTGAGGTTGCTGCCGGGTGCTGCTGTTTCCCTGCTATTCCTGCAGCACCTGGGCACATCACTCCGTCGTGGGAAAGTCTCCCAACTTCTCTGAGCTCCCGCGGGCCACGAGGATCCGCTCGGGGAGCTCTGCACCACCGGTGGTTGGAGTCAGCCGAGCTCCCTCCGGGGGCAATTTGCAGCTGGTGCTTTGCAGAACTGCTCAGTTTCCTTCCCGGTGGTCTGAAGAAGACGAGGAATGTGCAGAGACATCGGTAGGGAAAATGAAGTGCAAGCAGAGGAGGGCAAACGAGCCTGCAGCGCAAGAGGTGCAGCAGAAGAAACGCATCACATGAAAGAGAGGGAGGAGAAACATGAGGATTCACTCGCAGATGGTGCTGAGGAGGAAGGAGCAAAGCTTTCTTCCTGAAAGGAAAACTCCCTGAAAAAATATGCATTTGAGGGCATGGGCGCCAGTCATTCTACTTAATCCGCATTTGAAAAAAAAAAAAAAATAAAAAATTAAAGAGTGTTTTGTCTCAGTCTTTCTAAAACCGAATGTTTCCTGTTACTATTTCCAATTTACAGCTGTGTTTTGAAACTGAGATCTTTGCTGCTGTTGGGGTTCGTAAAAATTTGTTGTGTGTCTTTTGGCCCTTCCAAAATGATGCGCTACTTTCTTGTTATTTTTTGTTTGGCCCCCAACCACAAAGCCAGTTTTTTGACCAAGCCTCCCCCCAGGCTCTGTGCCTGCATCCATCCCACCCACCAACCTCCCCAGGGATGCTCCCTCATGCCATCAGGATGGGCAGTGAGCTTTGAGCTGTGGGTGACTGTCTCTCAGCCACGGCTGCAGAAGAGCCCAGCCCAGATCTCTAGTTCAGGTATTCTCATGAGCTGCCCAAAATCAACTGCTGTGAGTCGTAGCCCTGGCTCTGATGAAGCAGAGCTGCTGGGCAGACCCTTGACTTGGGTCACTGCTCACAGGAACCAGCGGTGCTGGGTTATGTCCAGAGGGCATACCCCTTGCAGGGGTAGTCAGGTTTTGCAGGTTCTAGAAGAGGAAGGATATTATCTGTTACCTTATATTCTAAATAGCAATAAGGCAACACAGCCTCCAGTTCTGAAGTGCTGTATCTCATGACTGGGTTAAGATTTTGATGTGAGTGACCTGAATTTTACAAAGCCTGAGTAAGGCTGAGACTGGGAGGGAACTCTGTGGGGCTGAGGGAAGGGAGGCAAAATCAATGGATGACATGATGCTACTAACTCATGTAATGCTGGCTACTGCAATCGCCCTGAACTTCCCAAAATTTCCCCCTATAAAATAGGTATCATTGTGCCAAACAGAAGCATTTTCAGTGGGCAAAGGGTCGATACTGTTTTGGATGCATTGGAAACCTGCAGGGTCTTTTTATATCCACTTTCTCCCTCTTTAAACAGGGCTTTTCATCTTATCTCTGCATAGGCCCCAGTCAGAAATTCAGCAGAGCCAACAGTGAGCCTTAAGTGCCACTGTTCCTCGACAGCTGCTGCAGCTCCTGCCCACCACTGCTCTGAGAAGTGCAGTTGATTTTTAAAAATCAAGTTTTCTGTTTGATAAGGCAAGAATACATTTCCAGAAGGCTTTTTTTCCCCCAGTAATTAAACTGTTGGCAGCAGAATGTACCATTTGCATCTGCTCTGTAGTGGAAAGTGATGAGAAGTCCAGTATTTTTTAAAAAAAACTTTCTATAAAACCCCTCAAATTTTGTCATTCATTAGAATGGAAGTTTCACTTAATTTTTAACTATATACTGATTTGAGCAAAGCTTTCTATAAGGCAGATTCGGGTGGCAGATTTGGAGTTGACAGTAGGTAAAATATGACAATAGCATCTACAGACTGATTTGTGCTCATCCAGGGCTCCAAGCAGGACATTCTTCACAGGGAATATTTCTGATTTTTGGGGAGTCTGATGAAGTTCACAGTAAATCTTAAGATTCTACACAGAAAGAGGATGAAGGAGACTATGGCAAGTATTAAGGCAGTACATCAAGAGATGCTGAACATTCAGATACTCCAGGTGTCAAGCTGGCTCTAATTTTCAAACCTCCTCAGGTACATTGTGATGCCTTGGAATTATTGTTTGGGAAATGCAAATGAAGACTAGAAGGTGCTTGTCCAGTGCCTCACAGCCCCTACAACCATTACATCTGCGAGACAGAGCCTCACAATGACTGCTGTAGTGCAGTCAAGATCCAAATGAAAGCAGTCCAGCTTCTGGTCTGTCCCAGTCCTACAGCCTGGAGAGAGCAGCAGCAACGAGACCACTCCCAGGGGAAACCACGGCTACAACAGGGACACGTGTCATCTGCTCAGCCCTTCTATTTCCATACAGACCAAATTTCCATGTGAGAAATGGCAGGGGCTTGCAAATTATCTACAATGGTGCCAATTTAAAAAAATTTAAATCACTTTGCCTTCAGTGAAGAGCCAATGACTGTTCCCATGGAAATAGAAACAGCAGTTCCAAGCATCGGGCTTGGTTTGTTCCACCTCCTCTGGACCATCCAAGGCTGGGCTGGAAGCTGGTTCAGCGTCACAGACCCCACAACATCAGCTCTGGAACACACTCCTTTGCTCCTTTTAGAAGGAACTATTGGAACATCCTTCCAAAAGCAGTTTCACAGAGCAAGACAGCCCTGCTGGCATTTTCTTCAGTAAAATTGATAATTAACATAAAGGTTCACTGCACAGCCCATGTTCTCATCCCACATCGAGCATTTCAGAGCTGTTTCTAGCAGAGGCCATCACTTAAAGGTGGACCCTATCCTGGTGTTTTACCCAAGACAATCAAAGTCTTTGCCATACTTGTGAAGAACATGAAGAGATTTCTTTGAAAACTAACACTGATACTTTTATATCATAAAATTACTGTTTGTGTCACAGAAATGTGGGGTCTTTTTTTGCTCAGGACATATTTAAACAAGGTTAGTGACCATCCTTATCCCCAGAACTGTTTCAAAGACAAAAAAAAGAAGAGGAACTGTGAAAAGTGCAGTGTCACCGGAGGCTTGAATAACACAAACATCATCTGGTGGTTCTTGGGAGAAAAGTTACAAATACTTTGTGGAAGAGAAAACAAAAATACCTAGTTTTCTATCTCCCCTACTTGTCATAACTTCAGGTACGTGCTGAAAGATGTTTTTTATTTCTCTGACACCTTTTGTATGGTTAACTAACTCCATGACATTAATTCAAAGGAAATCACTACTCATTTGCAAGTACTGCATATTCATTAGCCAAGCAGGCAATGCTTGAGGCACTGAAGACATCTCAGAAAGGACTCTCTGAATGAGTTTCCACATCTCAGAAAGGACTCCAAATGCTGCTGTTCTGGAAAGAAAACAGGCTTCAGGTTCACAAGAATGTTGGGCAGCTCAGGATATTCTTTGCAAAAAATAGATTCTTACCTGGTATTTTGCCACACTGACCTGGAGACCCAGAAAGAGGAACAGGAAACTGGTAAAAGCATTTTGCAGCATTTCTGCTTTTTATAAACCCGAAATGCCAGAAATTCAGATCAGTGGAATCACCCTACAGCTGTGACTACACATGATGTTGAACATTGCACAGAAATGGCTTTCCAATATTGTTACTATCACAATCAGGGTTTATTACTGGCTTTCTCAAAGTAATTAAACCTTTTCTTGACTCACAGTGAACTCCTTGCAGATTGTTTTTTCAGCTTCTTGCTTTTTGCTTTGACATCACTGCAGAGGGGTGTAAAATAACTTCATGAGCAGGTATTTCTTTACAGCTCTGTTCAGAGATGTTGCTAGACACAATGTCAGCAGCATTTAAGCAGCACAAAGGATTTTGCTTTAAGGACCAAACTGTAGTGAAATTACCCTTTAATGTGACTTTTCTTCCTGTGACAAAGGCACAACACACTTCACCCTCTGTATAGAGAAGGTATATTTATATATACATATGATATACATAACAAGAATAACTGCTACCTTAAAACTAACATTAAGATGAGTGTTCACCTTCTGAGAGTTTTTTTTTTTTTACTTCTAGCAAGTTGGTTTTTTAAAAACAGGAGAAAAGGATAGTGAGCAAGTGGAAATTCCGTGTAGTCAAAATAACTTACAATATATAGAGAAGTAAATACGTATTTCTAAGTGGTTTATACAGGATCACTATAACAGGATTATTTGTGCCTCCTGTTGTGCTTCTGGTAGGAGGTGTTTGTACATACTAAATTTATCTACTGTGTGTTCTGGAAACCTTTGCAGTTCTAAACTCTGTAATATTGACACTTCATCTACTTGCTGTCCCATGATCCTCCCTTTGCCTTGTTTCCCTGATGTGCTTACATGCAATGTCTGTTTAGAAATCAAATTTTTCTAGATCCTTGGCTTTATACATAGAAGGATTTCAGGACAAGCAGAGCCATTCTCTTCGCTGAGTTTGGTTCATATTTGTTCCTCTGAAAGTCTTACTCACTGTCCAAAGAGCCATCCTAACACACATTCCCCCAGAGCTCAGCACTGCCCCTCAACAAGGGGTAAGTCATGCTGAGGATGACCACAAGGTTACCTGCCCAACAGGAATGCTCAGCTTCTCTCTGAGAAACCTCTGTGGTTTTTACGTGGAGAAAAAGTGCTTTAACCCTCTTTAGTATGGGAATTGGGAATTACTCTGCACGTGCTGCTTACAAAGGGAGATCAGATGGCCCAGGGCAGAGACCTTCAGTATCACACGAGGCCTCTTGACCTCAGAACACAGAATATGTCACACTTGACCCTCAGCACCTTTCTTCCTATTCTTTCTGTAAGTCAAATCTAAGGTTTCAATTCTGAGTTTGAGCTTTTAGGGTTTTTTTGGACTGGCTATTCTGAGCAGACCACAACCTGAACAGTGCTCATAACACTTCTGTAGGCTGAAGTCACACAGTTTAACTGAATAAAGTCTCATTTCTCTAATGGAGATTCTGGGATGAAATAGATCATTAGCTGAATCTACTTTTGCTTTTTAAAATATCCCAACAACTTGGTTTTCTTTGGTGAGGTTTGTGATTGCTGAGAAAATAATCAACAGAGTCTGTCCCTAAGGATCCACGCCCCAACAGCCCCACAGTTTTTCGAAGTCTGGCTTCTTGGTTATCACACTGACCTCTGCTGTGGGTGTTGCTGGAGGAGGTACAGAGATGCCTAAGGAAGAACAGTGTGAATGCACTATTAGGCTTCTAATCCCAAAGTGAAAGAAGCCTAAGATTGGGCTTAGTTCTTCTCCAAATCCCCATTTTGGTTACACTAGAGATTATGTTGGGGTTTTTAAATACTAGTTTCTATGAACTTAAGACCTGCAAAGTGACAAAGGCAGTAATTTGTCTTGCAGTGAACTAAGCCCTTGTAACACCTAACATGACTGGCTTACAGAAATATTAAAATACAAGTTGAATGTTTGGCAGAGACAAAACATCCAATTTGAGGTATATTTCAAACAAACAAAGACCACAATAATTGTTTTAATATTCCTGGGCACACTGGATTTATTAGACTTTTGAAAAAAATGAAGTCAGATCCCACCACTACCATGGTAAGAGTTATACTCACATTCCCAGGAATGGAAATAAACAAATAAGGGTAAAAAACCCCAAACAACCCCTAAAATTGAACAAGAGTTTCGACTTTCTATTACTATGAAATCTTAAAAATATAGTAAAAGCATATATAGTTTTGCTCTGAAAAAAATTTTCTAACTTTCTACTCATGACACATCAACACTTGTGCCAAAAGGAATTCCCTGTTTGTTCTGAGCATAGTTAAGAAGTGGTACATGGGGAAAAAAACAAGGCAGAACTAGTTACTTTTACTCAATAAAAAGAGAGCTGGGAGGAAGGAAAACATTACTGAAGGAGAATATTGAGAGAACATTACAGGAGTTAGTTCTAGGAATTCAAAAAAACTTAATGCACACCCCACAAGATGTTCTGCAAGGCTTTGTCTTTGTTTGGAATACTCAGCTCAATTCTGTGACTTTCTAGAAGATAAAAGTGAATATTTGGACTTTCCTAAACTGAATCTATTATGCCATTAACCTTTCAGACTATTTCAAATAATCACAGAACGGGACAATACTCACTTGTGGATCTTTCAGAGCTTATTACTAAAAATAGTCTGTGATGCCTCAACACCTCAGCATTCCATATACCACATTAAAAACCAAGCCAAACACAACTGCTTCTGGGAACTCATCCAGAAAATGCTGTTTTGTATTTTCTGAATTGTCTTTAGCACATAGGTGAGATGATGTGCCTCTGGTTGATAAAGCCAAGAATGCTGCCACTGTACCTTATGCACATTGCTCACACCTCAGGGAGTTGCTACGGGTGACCCACAGCAAGAAATAAATGTCGAAAACATAGAGAGAATATTTTAAGTTTTAATATGACAAATGAACATGGTCTTGACACATTATATTGTTAATGCTGTAGAACTGTAAATTAAAAACAATTATTGTCTATAGATGCAAAAATAGCAAGTTTTATGATACAGTAAAACACAGTGTAGAAACCATTTAAAATTAAGTAGAAACCTCTTAAACAACTGAGGCATTAATCTAAGTGTTTATCCAAAGGTATTAAATATACCACAGTTAATACTGACTCTAAATATCCCCCCACCTTCCCCACTTCCCCCTCACAATGAAACTGATTAGAAAAATAGTAGTCTCAGTTACTAAGTTTTGCATTCTTTCAGAACCACTTAGATTCTCCATTTTCTTCAAGTACAGCAGAACAACTCTTCACAATACAGAACTACCCCGAAGTAATTTATTTCCCAGCATTACAGAGTTTTGGAAGTAAGGACTGAAGATTAATTTTGAAGGCTGGAAGAGGCCCAGGAAGACTGCAGGGGGGGCAATTAAATTCTGAATGCAAATTATTTACAGAAACATTAATGCACTGTAATTACAGCATAAAACTTGCAACACAGCTGATGGATGCTTTTAACAAAAGCTCCAAATGAAAGAAAGAAAAACAGATTACAAAATAAATAATCTAAAGTTCTTCATGGTAGAAACGTTCATCATGAAGCTGCCTACCATAATCTGTTGCTTCACTGTTAAGAAACAAATCCTGGTTCTTAAGAATTTCTGCTTCAGAAAGTTTTTTATCATCATTCAAATCCATCTCTTCAATGAGGTGAAGAGCCTGTGAAAGAAATGGAACACCATGTGCACCAAGTTAAAACAATTCTGATTTTTGCTTATTTATGTATTGTAAGAGGAGGGGAAGTTCAGCAGTAAAATGAAGAACCAATTGCAGAATATTTTAGTTGTAGCTCATTCACCACTGTTACATAGTTCAAAGCTAACAGGCTGTGCAGCAGCTCTACTGCACCTATTCTTTTTGAGAAATAGGAGTCCCAGTATTACATGAGCTTTGTTTCCATTTGCTGAACATTTATAAATACAGCAATTTAAAGAACCCTTCTGTTCTCACTTTCTCTGATTGGTTTGGCTTAATGTAACTGAGCCAAAAATAACAAGGACTAACGTCAGCCAAGCAGATTTTAAAAGCACTCTGTATAGCAGAAGCTGAAAGATTAATATGACAAACACATGGCAATTCCTGAAGATTAAATGTATAGTATTTTTTCTATTTTTATGTTATTTAGCTACTAGGTTTCTCAAATTTTGAAATGCCAAAAAGTAACTGTGATGTTCAGCTTTCATACAGCAGTTTACGACTGAAGTCAATACTACCTTCTCTTTAGGACAGGTGACTTTGCTAAGCCTTTATATTAACCAAAGAAAAAATCCAGCATATTAGAAAACAAACATAACATTATTTGTTGCAGAACTGAGCTATTACTACAGCATGGCCTTGCTGTAAGCTGAAATTTGAATGAAAAACTAAGAACAGCTAAAAAAGACCCAAACCAAGCAAACCAGTACAGCTATGAGTGGACTCAGCACCACAGAGAATTCCTGTCAGAACAAGGCTGTTTTTGTGAACTAAGAACCAACCACCTGCAAGAATCAGGTGTTAAAAAAAAGCTCTGCAAAGGCTCAAGATCCCCATCTACGGAAATGCTCCTTGAGCAACTGAACAACTTCCAGAAAGGTCAGACACATGAGCACCCAGTGCTGCTGCTGCCGCCACCATGAGGCTTCTTCTGCACCAAGAGCTGAGACAGGCAGAGGTGGGAGCTCAGGAATGAGACAGAGCAGCGCCCCCCTTTTCCAGGAACCATGGAGCCTGCTGTTCCTGCCATTCTGAACACCAAAATCCTCCAGTGTAAAGAAAAGACATGGAAAATGTAGATAAAAAGTTACTAGTGGAAAAACAGAAATTGTCTCTACTGCAGCCACGGACTGTAGACTGCTACAAAAAAAAAAAAAAAGACAGCCAAAATGAGAATCCACTTAGGAACTATCATAGCGTTCTGCCACTGATTAAATAATTTTAATTATCATCACTGAAGTTTGCTTCACACCATCCTTAATCACAGAGTACTTCCACTTTCTCGTACTTAAGACAAGTTTTTAGTTCTCCAAATTATGGTGATTTATCCAGTTAGAAGAATCATAATCAATTTCTTTTTTCCAAAATTATGCAGCTTCCTTTGGCAGTGCATCGCATTAGATTTACCTACAATAACTAAAAAATTACTTATTAAAATGCTCTACCCTTGAGTCAAAGCAGGTAAGCTATTTAAACACGCAGAAAAGCTCTTTGTTAATTTCAAGCATTCAATTAGTAGGAACTTCACATCTGACTAATGCAGGCAAAGGACCTGCATTCCTTGTCAAAGTGAAAGGAGGTTAAAAATATGTGCAAAGATCTACCAACGTTCTTTTTCAGTAACTTAGACATGATAAATTTGAATACTTCTACCATTTTGTTGTTATACCTTCAAAATTCTCCTGCAGTAATTAAAACCTAAAGAGCAGTCAAACACGTACCTCCTCTTGTGCAATACCCTGATTATTGGGTACTATCCAAGACAACAGCTCTTGAGGGTTGAGTTTTCCATCATGATCCTTGTCATAGTCATTCACAAACCGATCCTTCTCAACAAGTATCCATTCTGGATCTTCCCTTGCAGCTAGCAAGACACAGTTGTTAGGTTTAAAACCACTCTTCATCTTAAAACAGATGTTTTCACCTTTTCTCCTAAGCAAATTCACTTAAACTCATGAAAACAGAAAAATAATGTCACTAAGCAAAGACAAACCTTAATGGGTAGAGACAAGTAGGGAAAGCAGTTTAATGTATTGTGGTATTTATCTGTTTGCACACTTGTTTCATACTTACCCCAGGCACTGGCACTGCACAGCCTACCCAGCAATTCTACACTTGTCTGCAACTCCTCAAGAAACTTAGAAGCAATTCATCAGACTGGTAAATGTTGCAGTCAAGCATGAACAGATACTAAGATTTTCTAAACCTTATGAATGTCAAAAGTAATAGGTATCAAAATCAGATAAGTAACAGCTTAAAAATGATGGGGATTCTGTTGTAAAAGAACAAAAACAGTGAAGACTCTCTCATTTCTAACATTTAGTTTTGCAAGTAGATTATCCCTTAATGTCACAATTCACCATACACTGTCACCCAAAACCACGAGGTAATCGTAAAACCAGAGCCACCACATAGTCTATTAAGTCACTTCACAGTGTGCTGAGGAACACTACCTGCAGTAGAGATGGCCTTTTCAATGAATGTTGAAGTAGCTTGTACAATTATAGCTGATTGTGAATTCTTGCTAATAAGTTGTAGCAATAAAGCTGTTATCTTCTCTATTACTGCAACAATTTCACTCCTTTCCAACAACTTTATACAGACTGGTTTGGAAGGGCTTTCTTTCAAGTCAGAGCAGGAAAAAGATAAACCCTGTAGTTGCATCAGAGATCTACTGTTTTCATTGGCTCTGCCAGACAAAGACAGTTATAAAGACAAAATTCCAGGTGGCTGATTGTAGTGAAGAAAAACAGACTATTCCCTTGTTTCTCCATATCCTCATGTGGCTTCAACAATTTTTCTCAGCTAGGATACCATTCAGAATTAGCACTCCTTAGGGCCAAGCAGACTTTCCACATAACTGAAGTTAAGGGGTTTTTTTGAAGTGGAGTTGTCATAACTTGTAGCAAATCCAAAAGTGTGTAAAGTATTTATTGACAAACACCAGATAAGCACCCTTTTTCTTGTTAAAGAATAGATCAAGGTTAAGAAAAGGCAGGAGCGGAAAACCCCATAACAAACCAGAAAGTAAGGGAAATATCAGGCTTCTGGTATGTGGTACATAACGGCCTACTTACCCCTCCTTCCACCTCCCTTACAACACCCATGGCTCAAGCCTTCCAAATCAAGGCTGAGAGCTGCCTGCTTAAGCTGATCAACACCAGGGAAACTTAACCTCCCATCTTTGCTGGCTGGGTTTGCAGACATGTTCACTTAGCAATACTGCACCTTATTTCAGCTGCATCCCCTGTGATCAGGAATATGCTTCAGTCTTTAGAAAAACAAGAAGCAACTTGCAGGGAAACAGCAGAATGGACTACACACAAAGTACTGCCAAATACACACAGGGCAGACTGAAGTAATGAGCTCCTATGCCCAGTTCCTGGAAACAGAGTTATACTAAGACACTAAAACATTACTCAGAGTCTGTAGGTGGAGGTATGAAAAGCTGAAAATAAGGGTGCACTCAATTTATCCATTACAAAAGCTTTTGTTAGTGCCCTCTTCAGTGCCCCCTCCCTTTTTTCCTTACTTGGGTCTCTTCTGTAATCACCAAGGAATTCTTCCAGGCTAACAAATCCATCACGGTCTTTATCGTGTTCTTCTAAAGCCTCCTGAATGACAAAGTCCTTTTGTATACACACAAAGAGAAAATTAGCAACTTGTAATCAAGAGAAACAGCACTGACTCTTTCTAGAGCAATAAGGAATTCTTTAAAGGAAAGATTCCTTCACTTCAAATCTCCTTTTCTGTTTTATGCAGATTGGTACAGTAATTGCTTCCTATGCAATAAAACTGATCCTTTCTTAAGAGTTTAGAATGTCAGGTTTTATGAAAACCAAATCTGAAAGGTATCCATAGAGCTGGAAACCTTCAACATAATTCAAAACTACAAAAGCTGCTGAGAAACATGAATGAGAAACATGCACAAAGCTCTGTCATCTCCTTTTCAATTTTCTTTTTTCATGTGATGGATTCACTACTCTGCATTTGTGCAACTTAACTGAAATGCTAGAACTGATTGGCCTTTTGCCCTGTGTTTCCCAGTGAAGCCAGTGAGAGCCTATTCCTGTAGTTCCACCCTCCCTTGTTTGTCCAGAACTCTGTTGTGTGCATACAGAGGCTCGTTGCAGATCACTCCTCCTGACAGCTACCTCTGGCCCCACAGAGCTGTCTGAAAGCTAAAATCTCACCGATGTATTTCCAACCTACCTGAGTTGAGAGATGGCTATGTCAGTCCAATTCCAAATGTTCAGGATAGTTGTGAAACAGATTTCAAAGAGCAATGAAATCCTGTTCCATCTCCTGACCTCCAGCCCTGGATCCTCAAGACACTACCTGGTTTGTAATTTGGGCTGTACAAGCAATACCCATAACTGTCCCACGGCCCAATCCGTGGGATACTGAGGCCAAGGACATGCATTAAAAAGATGTTGCACCTGCAGAGAGGCTGCAAAGACTCCCCGGGATCTTACCGTCATGTACTCCACTTCTTCAGGGTGTTCAAAAGCAACATACTCATCCACATTTAGAGCAGGAACATCATCTCTATTAGCTTTTTCAAAACGCTTTTTTTCCTTTAAATGAAGCTTAGAAAATAGATTTAGTTAGAGCCCTTAATGAAAAGGAAAAACAACATTATAGTAGTTGGCTCTAAGTTCATTAGAATATCAATTGTTTCACCTTACCTACTCATACTGCTGTTGTATTTTCACTAAAAAGAGCTAATTGATTGCAATGAGAACAATACTTTTAATGGAAGTTTTATTCTAAGAATCTCATAAAACCTGGGGGTTTTTTTTCAATTTAAGGAGACATTTAAAACATACTCTTAGCCAAGACTTTTAAAACACAAAAGGGAGACCATGAATTCTTACTTCCTTTTTGAAAAGTCTCCAATTCCCCAACTAACCAAGTGGAATACAATGATTATAATTAATGGCAGCCATTGAAAAATCCAACATTTATATTTTAAGAACACTTAATCTTCTGGATCTATATCTTACTTATATTAAGAGCTGCCTGTAGTTCATAGAAGGTCTTAAAACATCATGTGTAAAATGCCTTTTCTGAAGCCAATTTAAAGGCTGAAGGATTTGCCACATTCCTTTACAAGACTGCTGTCCATTACACATGAGCATTTCAAAGGAAAGTCACTTCTCTAACCTCTTTTAAGTACATATATTAGCATTTCTTTAAAACAAAAATATCCACAGTAAGCAGACAAGTTTTTACTCATTAATGTCTTGCACTTCCTATTTCTGTATTCCAAATCTGAAGAAATTCTTATTTTTTCTTCTTTCGTACAGTCTCTTTAGACAAAATACAGACCCATACCATTGAAAACTGATCTCTGCACGAGATAAACTATAAAACCTTGGAATCCCATCATTAAGTGCATTGTGCTACCAGTTTGACTCTGATGTGGGTAAGGGAGCAGCCAGCAAATCAGAGACCATAAATGCTTTAAAAACAACCATTTGAAATTGCACTTTTAATTTATATATCAATCTACTGACACTTCTCTCAATATTAGGCTAACTTGACTAACACAGAGCACAACATGTAACAAATAAAGGATAAGATCTTAAACATTCTGCAAAATAGTTAAATGTCCTCTTTAAGAAAAGCTGACCTTAGCTGAGGTTTAACTGGGAAGGCAGTTCGGAAGGACTGGCTACAGAAAGCATTAGACTGCAACACAAACTTGACCTATTGAGAGCCAGAGTCTTGTCCAGTGGTTTTTGGGAAATGATGAACAAGGCCGCCACCTTCTGGTAAACTCCTGTGGTTACTTTACGTCAGATCTAAACACCGTATCTTACTCCTCCATTTTGATCAGGGCAGGAGCAGTAATTTCCAAATGCAAGGCAAATGCTGAGCTACAGGACTTGTACAATGCTGCTCATTTTATGGTCTGTGTGGAAGAAGCAAGGACAGGCCAGCAGGCAATCGAGTTACAGCGTAACTAAGCAACCAGTTCTAACGCAGCTTTTGTGTCCACACAGATCAATGATGGCAACATCTCAAACATGGGATGGCTATTTTGACTGGCAGTTCCATTGAAATTCTTGTTTTATTATACAGATATATAATTATTCAGTTAAGTGACCTTCAAAGATTTATAGTTTGTTTCTTCAGTGTGCAAAATGCTCACTCCACTACTTTAGTTTCACTTCTCCCCTATATTGTCTACTACTACTTTACTAACAGCAGACAAAGCAATCCTCGCAGAAAAAACACCTCAGGCCAGTACAGTCTAAACACTGACTTATTCTTTTTCTGGAAAACACTTACATGGACTTAAAAATATGTAAGTTGTAAGGAAGCAACGTTTTGCTATGTGCTGGTGAACCTTTCCTCCCTGCCTCTCTCCCTTCCCCTTTTATGCATCTGCTTCTGCAGATGAGACTAACACGTAACTTCTGCATTTAGACATCCATTTTCAGCTACAGGAGTTCACTTTTATTCCTAAAACTGCCTGAATTGCTATTGCTTTTTCTGCGGGTCTCCAATGGACAGGCAATGCTGACACCCTACGCTGAGTACTTGAGTAGTAACGGACAAAGTGACGAGAACTGTGCAATAAAGGGGTTAAAGAATTTCCTTCTCCTCCAACAGCAGTGGTGCCGGCCCCTGCTGAAGGCAGGGTACTGTCCGCCTGCAAACCCAACCCAATGGATTGCAATGTTGTTTTAAGGCGATGGAAGGAGACTGGGCTCTGTTGTCAGACTGCCAATAGACTTACACTCCACTCAGCCAGCAAAATACACTCAGGAGGTACCATTTCATTGTGTCTTTATTTTGTTGGTAGCAGCTTTAATACTCCATTACTTTCCTTTAATTACTCCCCTATCTCAGATAGTAGAAAGTGTTAAAACATATGCCAACTGCTCTGCTTTCTCTACCCATCTTGTTCCGTCACAATACACAAATACTGCTGCCTTTTGCCAACAGGTACAGAAACTGGTGCTGAAACATTTTACCTGTCTAAATGATTCTTCTTCTTCATCCTCCAGGACAGTGTTCTCATCAAAATCAATTACACGATCATACATTTGCAAATTATACTCCTTCCAAGACACCAATCCATCACCATCTTTGTCATAGTCATTGAAGTGTTGCTTTGCTTCTTGTGTAACATAATGCTTAAAAGACTGCTGTATCCAGGAGCTCAGCTCACCTGTGGAAAACGTCAAAAATATAATAAAATAAAAAAAATCTGCACTATGAAAAACATAAAGACACCACAGATATACTCCATCTGGAACACACTTCGCAATTTGGATGTAAGCATGTAGGCAAAGAGGTTAATTGAAACAAACCAATCTGTTTCCTCCATGCTAAGGCTTTTTCCAGGTTAACTGCATGAGGGAGTAGATCACAGCTACAGACTTCTGGTTCTTCATTTTAATTATTATGTGGTCTGGTCTGAAACAAATCAACACTGTGGCATGCTTTTTCTTCAGTTTTATGAAAATGATGCTGAATATGGTTTAGACAAACAAGTCTAAATGCAATTTGGTACCCCCAAAAAACATTGTTCTCATCAGTTTGGGGTTTCTTCTGAAAAATCCACAAACTGAAATCAAACTTGTTTCACTGCTATTGCCTTAATTACCCAAAATAAAATATTAATGGCTATTTTCCCTTTACTTAGGGGTGAAATCAAGCCTTACATAGTTTGGAAATGCTTTTAAGCTGGTTGTTTTAAAATAGAAATGTGGCTAAAACAAATAAAACTTAATGTATCAATGAATTGACACAAATACATTAAAGTTACTTCATTTAAAGAAGATTGGGAGGACAAATTTTCTCAATATCTCTCAGTTATTTTCTGGTGCCTGGAAGCAAAAGACATCCTCCTCTGCATTGCAAAAATTATGTATCTAAACCAGCTCAACTGAAACCCTGCTCAGACAGGTCATGATGATTCATAAAAAAACCCCTATAAAAATTGCTGCTTTGATATAGAAAAATCTTACAACACTTTTTTAAATACTAAAATATCTTATCCTATCCTTTTTGGCAGAAGCATCAGTACGACTTCACTAGCTTTACTTATATCTCTTCAAAAAGCAGCAAGAGATTTTTAAAAATACATTTTGAATACTGAACTCGCATTAGCAAAGGGACCAACTTTACAACATATTCTGTGACTTGACTGAACATGCAGAGGTGTGTGTGCACCAAGGCTTCAGCACAAACCAGCACTGCCCTACAAGAAACGGCAACATCACTTCTTAAAGATGGGCAACGTAATTTATGCTCTATTTCCCAGCATTTAAGGCATGAGGCAGAGCCATCTGAACACGTGATGTTCAGTGCCATTAATCAGAAATACTTATTGCTCCAGCATTAGAGAAGTGGTATTAATATATCCCATCTTTTCTCCCTATCAACCTGCAAATGGAGGCACCACTAATAAGGAAGAAGTTCTCAAGAAGAATTCTGCAATACTGAGGAATAACTGAGTTGGAAAAACCTTGGTATCTTAAGTTTCTTCAAGTTAAAACACATTCCATGGTGAGTTTTCCATTAGAAAGTGAGAGGAAGGCAAGTTTTCATTAGACTGAGAACCAGATGCAATATATGCCATAAGGGTGGAGTATGGGTGGAATTCCTACACTTAAAATATTTGACTTTTCCCCTCCAGCCCTCACGTTGTGAGCTGCCTGATGTATATCACAGGGATTAGCCATCCTGGTGAAGCTACAAACTATCTCAGCTCTACACAGTCTATGCAGGAACATTGAAATAATGGTGCAAGTCATTAAATTCTGCATAGAAAGTGAAAAGCATTCAAGAGAGATGGTTGATCTTCTCTAAAACCATATTTCATCCTCTCACCTAGAAAGCTTCCTGAATGTTTACTGTAATTTTAATGATGTGTTGCTCTTCAGGTGTTTGAACAAGGATTCTGCTCACTTTGCGTGTGCACTCGTGAGAGACTTGGTTTTCTGTCAAGTCACAGTAAAACAACAAAAATGAGTTTTAAAATTAAGTGTCATGGTGATGCACGGAAAGGAAGGGCCTGATTTTACGAGGAAGTTCCTAAGTTTGACTGATAAAAACTAGTCTGGGAAGAGCCATTTGTTACTGTATTGTGATGAAGTCTGATCTCTCAATATCACTTGGAGTCACTGGGTACTGAAGTGCATCTATACAGTATGGGTGCAGTACTCTCTTTGCATCTTAAACTTGCTCTGAGTGACACAGGATTACAAACACAGAAATCTACTTGATTCCAAGTAGCTTCAAGCATGCAAGGAGCAGGTACAAGTGCAAAGGTGGTACCTGCAACCTGGTATGGCTCATAACCCATATTAACTCTTGTTGGCCCCAGCTCTTCCATCACAGAATGGGTCAGGTTGGAAGGGACCACAGTGGCTCATCTGGTCCAACCTCTCAGCTCCTGCAGGGCCATTCCAGAGCACATGGCACAGGATTGCATCCAGACGGCTCTGCAGTATCTCCAGGGAGGAGATTCCACACCCTCTCTGGGCAGTTTGTTCCAGTGCTCAGTCCCTGCACAGGAAAGAAATTCTTTCTCATGTTCAGGTGGAATTTCCTGGGCATCAGTTTCTGCCTGTTCCTCTTGCCCTCGTGGCTGGCACCACTGAGCAGAGCCTGGCTCCACCTTGTCGACACCTTAAGCACCCTTTAGCTGGTCATACACATTAGTGAAGTCCCCTCTCAGTCGTCTCTTCTCGAGTCAAACGGAAACCTTAAGGACTGAGACCCCCTACACGAGCCTGTCGGTGTTTCTAAGGCACAGTGCAAGGGCTCGTGCTGTTTTCCACGGGGGTTCTCCCCGCACAAACCTCGGGCCGTGCCGCGGGCCGAGCGCGTCCCCCCCGGCCCCGGCATTACCCTCGCTGAGCAGCCCGTCCGCGTCCGCGTCGATCCTCCTCACGATGCTCCTCAGCCGGCGCTGCTGCTCCTCGGGGCCGAGCCGCGCGTACTCCTCGGCCTCATCCTGCGGCACAGCCACCGGCAGGTCAGGCCGGCCCGCGCCTCAGCCCCTCAGCCCCGCCGGAGCCCCGCCCNCCCCCCCCCGGCCCACCTGCCCGCCGAGCAGCGCCTCCCGGTCGTACTCGGCGCGGTGCTGCTCGTCCGCTTCGCCTGGGGCCAGCGCCACGGACAGCGCCAGGCCCAGCGCCAGCAGCAGCGGCCGCCACCGCATCGCACCGACCCGCCCGCCGACAGCGACCCGCGGCGAGGGGCGGGGAC
>VXAU01005785.1:9504-159397 GCA_013399695.1 Formicarius rufipectus | reverse complement strand
GGGGGCGGGCGGGGCCCGGGGCGGAGGGGCCGGACCCAGAGCGGAGGGTCGGGCCAGGGGCGGAGGGGCCGAGCCCGGGGCGCAGGGTCGGACCCGAGGCGAAGAGTCGGGCCGGAGCCGGGCCCGGGGCGGAGGTTCGGGCCGGGCCGGGCCCTGGGCGGAGGGGCCGGCCCACGGGCCGCAGCTCGTTCGCGGCGCTGCATGTGTGGTTCGGTTCACGTTCCTCTCTCTCCTGCCCTTCCTGCCCTACCAGCGGAAGGCACCGAATACCGTCAGGATAACATCGACAGTTTTCCAGCTCCGAATCATCGCAGAAGCCTGGCAGATGGAAGTCAGTGTTACCCGTGGTCACAGCACCAAGCCTGCCAGAGTCCGAGAATCTTTTGGACAACGCTCTCAGACACATGGTGTGACTCCTGGGGTCACTCCCTGTGCAGGGCCACGAGCTGGACTCGATGATCCTGATGAGTCCCTTGCAGCTCAGCATATTCTGTAATTCCCACAAGTTCAAACAACAAACCCTGCAAGATGGAAGATGATCAGGAAACAAGCCCTGCAAAAGTTTTCTACCAGAAAGGAAAAAACATGTCATGCTTGAAGGTCCAACTTGCAAGTAATGCAAGGGAAAGAGAAAAGAAAGCGAGGCTTTAGAAGAGTTATCAAGGTGGATCAATACAAATTTAATAACTGTTCAACACAGAGAATAGAAAGCTGTAAAATAAATTTAACCTCACTGACCACTCAGACAAACTGAAAATACATTGAGTAAATGAAGGACCTCCCCCGGAATATCATTCCTAACCACTGTCATATGAAAATGGAATTGCTCCAATCCCAACCCCACTGAGGTCAAATTCATCATTCTTAATGGACTGAGATTTATGTAGGACCATAGTTAGATTTGTTATTTCTCCTTTCAATACTAGTGCATTTTCAAAACTCCTCTTTCAACCAGAAAGAAGTGAGATTAACCTACCTGGATTTCCATGAACACTATTGTTTAAGCAGAGCCCCCATTCCAATGGAGGTTGCCTACTGTGCTGCCCGGTCCCTTCCATGGTGACAGAGCTGTGCTGCTCCCCAGTTCACCTCCAATTCTATTAACTACAAACAGCTACAAGAGTTCATTTTGAAGATCCTAAAGTCAAATATTGCAATAAATCAGTAAATGTGTTATTGCAATTTCCTGCCTATATGAGAAATGTCTTTCCATTAAAAAATCTAATAGTAGGTTAAGTCTAATATCTTTTATTGGTTTAAATGTCAAGTTTTCCATCAGTATTTATATAAATCACATATACAAAATGTGAATTAAGTCCTACAACTTGTGGCATGTATAGCCAAAGCAAATCCTATAAGAAATCAAAACAGAAATAAGATTTGAGTTTTCTGAAGTAGCACTGAAAATGCTTTATCTTATTTTTCTAATGCATTACTAACACCCCAGAAAACTCATTGTCTCAAGGGTTGACAAGTGTATCAGATTATACATTTCAGAGTCTTAACAACTGTAATAGCCTCCAAATAAAAAACTCAACATAGATGAGCAAGAGCAAGTTTATTATTATGAAAGTCATTATATCATCTACATCAGGAAAAAAAAATCAGAATCCTAGCAAGAAGAAAAGCACAAGAAATCACATACTCTTCTCTGTGTCAAAGTGTAATCCAGACACTTTCCAGCACACAGTTAAACCAGTCATATAATAAAATTCAAGATCATTCTGGTATGCATGCAGGGACGCTATTTTTAGAACAGAATACCAGTCATGCTATATAAAAACTTTTTTATGTGGTGAACTTTCTGATTTGTGTGTATAATGATCCCTTCACCCCCAAGCTAAATTGCATGCAACCTGTCACAAATCTGTTTGAAGCCATTCTTTTGGACACAAAGCAACTAATGTTCGAAGGTCATGTTCGACCTGACTTCTTCTCTATGAGATCTGCAAATGTAAATCAGGTCCTGTTAAACTGTCATCCAACAGCACAAACACCAGTTTCTGAACATTTATTTCTAGCAAGTGAAGTTATCTGTCTGGTGTTTACTGCAAGTTTTTGACATTTCTGCATTTCAGTTTTATAAATCACTGCCTAACTTGAATAAGCTTTAATTTTCTTTAATGCATGCCATTTACACACTATTAGAATAAATGCATTCACAGTAGTTGTATTTAGATAGGCTCCCAGTTTTTGACATATTCTCCTAATTTTGTTTTTATCACACATGAAGATTATAAACTGCATATGAGACAGTTAAGTCCTAAGATTGGCATGCAAAGATTATCCTTCCTTCTTCCATTATAAAAGTTGTTGATTTTGGCATGTGGATTTGAGTAAGGGAAAAAATGGAGCAACAATTTACTTATAATCATGTTCAAATACCCTGTGTTTGGATTTCAAAGCGACAGTCACTTGCTTTAGTAGTACCCAAATATGATTTTTTGAGTGTTCTAATTTTTTCATATGGCCTTGCACAAACTATCTTGAGGTATTTTAGGCTCTGCAGACATTACTGACCTGTTTTTCTACTTCTTTGCATTTATGCTGCTATTAATATCTGAGGAAATAGGTTATAAAAGGACACTCTTCTGATTTGGCATCTGATTTGGCATGGAAGCATAACATCAGGATTTGATGTCAGGTGTGGTATCATAGCACTCAGCTCAGCCACACACTGAGGAGGCAGATGTGGGAAGTCAGACTGAAAAATAATAATCAAGCTCATTATTGGATGATGGCAGTAGAAGGGATTTGCATGGGACCTTCACAAACCTCTGCTCCAAACCATGGTCAAGAGATGTGTCATTTCTGAAAGATGTTGCTGCTTCTGAAAAAAGTTCCTGGAGACTCCAGCCGAAGCATGAATGATTTCCCAAGATGTCTATTCTCATCCTTGCAGGATTTTTAATGTTTTAGAGATGACAGCCTGAGCAGTCCAGGTTACAGTTTAGGCATCTTTCTTCTTACTATTCCTCTCATCTCTTTACACATCATGCTTTTACATACTCTTGTCTTCTTTTGGCTAAACAGACTCAAGTAATTGCATTTCCCAGGCCTCAGACCCCACAAGGAGGGCTGGCATCTCCACAAGACCCACCTTTCCCCAGGTATAGTGCCCAAGCTGAACACAGCACCCTAAATTACACCCCAGGATTACATCCCCATTTTGCTATTTGCCTGGATTATACATACACCCCACATTTTCCACACAGTTGTTTATGGTTTTCCCAGCTCCCAGCAGTGGGGAAGGGCTGGGTGCAGAGGAGCCAACAGCCATCACCTCAGAAGTCCTGTCAGGTCAACAACAGCTGAACATAAGGTCAGGTACAGACAGGCAAGAAGGCCAAGAGTATCCTAGCCTGTATCAGCAGCAGGGCAGTGATTGCACTGGGCACTGCTGAGGCCACATTTTGAATACTGTGTTCAGTTCTGGGCCCCTCATGGTGAGAAGGACGTTGAATGAGTCCAGAGTGAGGCACCAGAGCTGGTGAAGGCTCTGGAGCACAACTGCTGTGAAGGGTGTGATCAAAATATAGTTATTAAAGATTATAGCCTTAGATATTTACTAGAGTTAACTTTAGAATAGGCCCTGCTTGCTTAACTCACAGACAGGATATAGCTAACTTTATAATAAGAGCCCTAGCAAGAGCAGAAATCCTTGGAGTTTTGATATGGAGCTTTGAGGTCCAAGAAGAGAAACCTTGAAAGTTGATAAAAAGGAGCTCCTAAGAGTGACGATGGTCTAGAGTTAATTGGACGATGCCAGCTCAGCAGTTCTTAGCAAAGGTAAAAAGTTTACAGCTGAGGAAGATTCTTATTTCATCCCAAAAGACCCCAAGTGAAGACTGCGAAGGGGCGTTCTGAGGTGGAGCTGGAGGTGTGACATACGTTAATGATTTCCCCCCCAGTTTTCAGGAATCTGCTGACGCAGCTAACGCATATGTAACGCAACTAATGCATATGTAACATTGTATCACTTAAAAGAGCTGAACAAAGGGATTAGGTATGCATGTTTGGTGAGACTACTCCCTATACACTCGGCGCTGTGAACAAACACACCTGCTTCAACACTCTTCGTGAGTTTTGGGGTCTCACCCGCAAGACACTGGAAGGAGCTGCGCAGAGAGGCGGTGGAATCATCAGCCCCGGAGGCGTTAAAGACTGGATGTGGTATTGAGTGCCACGGACTGGATGACACGGTGGTGCTGGGTCACAGATTGGACTCCATACCCTCAGACGCCTTTTCCAACCTCGCTGCTCCTGTGGCTACACCCGCTGCCTTTGCCGGGGCGAGGGCGGCCCCGCGGCGACCTGAAGGCACAGCCCTCACCGCCGCGAACGGCGCATGCGCGGGGCGGGGCCGGCGCCGACGGCGGGCTGCGATGACGTCAGCGCGGCGCGCGCGGGCGGGACGGTGCGGAGCGGTGGAGAGTGTGAGTGGCCCTGCGGGATAGGACGGGCCGGCCCCTCGGCACCGCCGACCCCACACACCCGGCCCCGGGGCACCGCCGGCCCCACACACCCGGCCCCGGGGCACCGCCGGCCCCCACACCCGGCCCCGGGGCACCGCCGGCCCCACACACCCGGCCCCGGGGCACAGGGCGGGGGTGGGTCAGGCCGTGCCGTGACGGGGAGCACGGCTGCAGTGGGTCTGGCCCTCCGAGCAGGCCCCGCTGGGTGAGGGGGAGCTCGGGCCTGCTCGGTGTCAGGGAGACCCCCGAGCATATGAACCTGCCGGCCGCGGGAGCTGCGCGGGCCCGCCCGTGCACTGCACTGAGCAGTTGTGTGTGTGAGAGGGAGAGGCACGCGCGGAGAAATTCACTGTGAAATCCTAAAATCTGCCACATGTGTATGGGTATTTTATATTCTAAAAGCTACTAAGACTGTTCCGAGCATAAACCGATGGTCTGCCTTAGCTGTCAGGGGAAATCACGACTGCGGGACCTGACAGCCCAGCAGGTCTCGCCAGGCACTCGGGTAGGGATTGTCTTCTCCACACAGTTCTCTAAATACAGATTCTTGTTTCTGCATTGTTGCTAAATGCATTGCAGTGCTGGGAAAATGCTTGGGCCCTCAGGTTTTTTCCTCAAATATATATATGTCAGTTTAGTGAGCTTTTATTGCACCTTGATTATAACCGAGGCAGTTTGTTGTACAAAAGCACAGCTTTTTAAGATACCTCAGTGTTGGAAGATTCATGCTGGGCCTGTCCTGATGCCTGAAGAGTTACTGAAGTGTACTCTTCTGTTTTCAAAAACACATCTTCCTTCACCTAGGTGCAGAACGTTTTGGGTTTATGGTCTCATTAGGTTGTGTTAAGCCATATAAACAACCACCTGCTTGTTGATGCAGGTTTGGCTTTTGACTTCTAGAAAATGTTGCCATTTATGAGGACTACATGCTGTAATGTGAGAACAAGTAAGCAGTCCACTTAAAGCAGTATCATTAATGATAAAGGCCAATAAAATCTGACTTTGGATCTGATTAAAGGTTAATCTTGGTCTTTTGCCTAATTTCTGATGATGTACAAGTGTCTTCAGTTTCCAGTGAGCATATGATTCTTCAGAAGAATAAGATGAGCGTGTTCACACTCTAATCAACAGCTGTGTAGAATTTATTAATCATGAAGCCAGGGATTTAACTTTATTTCAAAGTTGTTGATAAAGCTCTGTAAATGCTTGATAGACCTATTAATACTTTGTCCTGTGCACTTCTGCACTTGTGGCAATGGTTCTGTATTCACAACTGGATAGAAGTATTCACTTCCTCAGAGCTGACTTGTACGGACACCATCACATCTTATAGGTAAATGAGAACAGAAGTTTTCCATTTTATTTTGCTTCACCACTAATTGTCTGATACTGATTGTTAGTTTGTCTTCAGTTGGCCTTTTCTTTTTGAACTGATAACCAGCTTGCCCAGTCGTCTGTTACAGGAAAGATTATTCTTCTTGCTTCAGTATTCTAGAGCAGTCCATACAGAGATTTGTTTTCACAATGTAATATTCTTTGTATTGTTTACTGTCTTATGATGTACACATTTATATTTTTCATAGAGTCATTTTCCTTTTGTTTCCTTCTTGGGCCTTTGGCTACCTTTGATAAGCAGCAGTGCATACACTTCACGAATCAAATTATCTTCTGAAAACCTCACTGTGTTCATCTGATGTGCGTGACATAAATGCTGCCGACAAGCTGAAAGTAATTTTACAAGTGGTTGAAGTGAAAATAATTAATTGCATTTATTTTGACACAGGTATGAAACTCAATGGGGTCGTCCAAAAATCTAATAAGTGAGCCTGTTGATGCAGAGGAAGGTTATAACATGATGGTAAGACATTCAGCTACTGTAACGCTATACGGTGGAGTATTTTTTCTACAACAAGAAAGACTAATTTTTCATGTTGAGATTCATTGATAGATCACTTCATTTGTACCTTCTATGAAAGTATTGATTCTAGGAGCTGCATAAATTGTATTTGTTAACACCAAAAAGGAATATTACTGTGGAATAAATTTGAGTATTTGTTCTGTTTTTTTTTTTTCTAATTTCTAGTTTTGTTAATATACAAGTTAGTATATAGGTTTCTTTGCACTTATTTGTTTCAGCTAATTCCCATTTTAAACTGCTTTCATCTAATCTGTGCTATAGTGTCAGACCCTAATGTTTGGTTCCACTAACAGAGTGTTCTTTGAAGAAGCTCAGATTAGAGCTGAAGTTATTTTCTTTGAGAATGCAATGGGTGAAACAGGTAGTTTTGTTTATGTCAATGTACTTATATATATATAAACACCATTAAAACAAGAATCCTCGTAAGGTCCTTTAATTTTCATAACCATGTAAAAGAAAGTGCAGACTAAAGAATAAACATTTGCTATTTAAAGCAGGACAGTTTCTGGTGACTCCTTTGGCCTAAAAGATGATTATATCCAGAGCACTTTGAAAAAGGTAATTTGTTTGGCTAGTTCAGTAGCAAGTAACAGGGATTCATGTTGAGGAAGCAGTCAAAAACCACATATCAGTTTCACATCACTTGTAGAGGGACCATATTAAAGCTTGGTCTTGTCAAATGGAAAGACTGTTGGTACCAACTATGGCACAACAAAAGGCATGAGTTTTCATCTCTTGGTGACTATGCATTTCCTCATTCCTAACTGTCCCCTTAGGGCCTCCTTTAAGGGTTTATTGGTTTCTTTTGAGTGATGTTGAGTTATAGAGACGAGAAGTTAAAGTCAGACTCTAGTTTCGTTATACATACTCTGAAATGTCACGGTAGTTATGCTTTCCTTGTAAGCCTTTCTCGCTTGTATAAAAATGAATAAATTAAAAAGTCAGCTTGGGTGTCTTGGTGGCAGCTGTGCAGAAGGGAACCTGGAGATTATGGAAGATCATATATGCAACAAGGGGGATTCTGCTGAAGTACTAGGAAGAGCTGAGTCTGCTCTGACCAGGGGTTGGACTAGAGCTGCAGAGATCCCTTCCAGGCTTTGTTTTGTGTGACTGTGTAAGTTCTGCTAATTTATGTGTAGTATGTCAAAAATTGCCATCATTAGTGATGCAAAGGTGATATCATAGTGCAAAAAGCCCACACACATCATTTTGTGATGATTAAATGGGATTATCACCTGTAAGATACGGATAA
This sequence comes from Formicarius rufipectus, assembly GCA_013399695.1. Classification (NCBI taxonomy): domain Eukaryota; kingdom Metazoa; phylum Chordata; class Aves; order Passeriformes; family Formicariidae; genus Formicarius; species Formicarius rufipectus. The sequence continues at coordinate 151,752 of VXAU01005785.1, read as the reverse complement.
CCTGTCCCCAGTGTTTGAGAAAGTCTTCCCTGAAGTAGTTGTATGTGCTTATGGACACTGTATTTCAAAGACAGACTCAGCTCTGAGGGAGACAGTCTGGAAGAGAAATCTGTAACTGCTCAGATTCAGAAAACTTGAAATCTGAGATCCGAAAGACATGAGTAAAAGGACCAAAGGAATAGGGATGGTAAGCCTGGAAGGTAGGAAGACCGATGAAGGATGAAATGGAACATAACAGCATAAAAAGTAGGGATGAAAAAATTGAAATTGTTTCCAAGTCCCCTTTATTAGTCAAGAATTAGTGGGCTTGTGCTGTAGGAGAGACATAGTCAAATCTTACATAGGGTGTGCTAAGTGAACACTGCTGGTGAAGAATTCAGAAGAAAAAGATGCTGTAGATAAGTAAAGATTTATTTATTTGCTCATTTCATTTTTGGCAGTTGTGGATGCCATAGATTAGCTTTACTTCCAGCTGAGTGTTTGGATCTTTTTTTGAAGAGTTGAGAATAAATTAGTGCAAAATGCAGTCAGAAAATTATTTTGGTTTAAATACACATTTCACGGGAGATCAAGTTAAAATTGAGTGGGCTTCCACAAGCATTTCTGTTGGGAGTTTATACAACAGTTTAAAGGGATTTAAAATAGTTTTGTGACATTTGCGGATCCTAGTCTTAGATCAATGGAAAGTGCATTGTTAAGCAACAGGGGATTAAAAATCCAAACCAAACTTGCCACAGCAGAAATGATCACTATTACTAAAAAGTTCTAGTGAGAAGAGGTGTTAATTGTATAGCATAAGGATAGATTAGAGCCAGTTTAGTCCAGATCCTGTTTTTTTTTAACATACTTTGGGCTTCTTTGGGCCAAAGCATATAATTTGCTCTATTTATTGCATTAGGTTTTCCAAAATTTCACTGATAGAGCTGTGGCATTTTGTCTTGTTGTGTTACCTGGTGCTGTCTGTGGAGCACTAGATGGCACACTGTGACTATGAAACAGGCAGATGAGGACAAGTTAATAACTGTTACATAAGCATGGAAGTAAAAGCAGTTTCTTGTTTGTATTGCATTTCCTATCACCTTAGTAATTTCTAACCACTCATCTGCTATATTCATTTCTACTGTAATTTTACTGTGTTTTCTTTCTAAAGGTGTAAAAGTGGTTGCAGACCTGAGTTATACAATGGTAAGAATGAAAAGAGGAAAAATGTACCTCCTGAGTAGCGCTATAGAAAAATGAGTCTGTTCATGCCTAAAATAATATTTAGGTTTATGTAATGTCTTTGTGGTTAAGTTTGCCAGTGTTTAAAGCTGACTTGATCAGCAGTTTCGTGCTATCAGGGTACATAACTTTATTATTACAGTTTATAGTTTGACTTTGTTGCAAATTATATTGAGTAATAACTTCATACAGTGTAGAAGAGGCATGATTTTTTCTTATTGATACCAGTCAGTTGATATAAATACTTCTTAATGTATTTGGTTTCAAATGTCATGATGCTGTATTTCACAAGTGCAAAGAAATATTTATTTGGTAAATGAAGTTCATCCTCAGTGTCTTTCATTCAATCTTTGAATAGTTGCAGCATTGTAGTAACAACCAATCATAGTTGCCAGGAAATACTTTCTAGGTTCTTGTCTTCTCAGTGAGAGGTGTGTTTTTATAAGTTTCAGTTGGTTACCATAAATCTTGTGTCTTTCTCCATGCTCTCACCAGTCAGCTATCACAAGTATTTTGGCCTTATGCAGCTTTTATCTTGGATAATTAGTTCTAATTAACACAAGGTAATTAAAACATTTGTGAAGCCTACTGTGATTCTCTAGCAGCATTTGCAATCAATTAAATGAAGATGATGCTGTCTACATTAACCTTCAGCCCCTGAGCACCCCATTTTGGGTGCTGTAACCACAAATTGATGAAATAATCATATGGAACCAGAAATGTCTCTTTCTTGTTTTCTCATCCACGTATTTCTTGTTTTCAGGCTTCTTTTCAACGCTCCAATAGTCACGACAAAGTGAGGAAAATAGTGGCAGAAGAGGGCCGTACAGCAAGGAACCTGATCGCATGGAGTGTTCCGCTGGAAAACAAAGAAGATGATGGTATGTGTTTAACAGTCTTCCACCAGGTCTTTTCACCTCCATCCCTCTGTCCACTTGAGTTGCTCACCTGGAAACATTTTTTTTAAATAGGATTTCTCTATTAAAAGAAAAGGATTCTGTTTAGCATACATAGAATAATTTAAAAGTCCAAAGTACATCCTGCGGTTGTCAGATCACTTTATAAAACCTTCCATCAACAGATTAAAAACTGTTTTCTTTTGCTAATATTATCAAGATACTTTTGTAACTCAGTAATATTGTCCTAAACTGATCTCTTCTAACTTGGGAATTCAGAATTGTAGGGATGGCTTAGAACTATCCAACAAATTGTTCTCTGTGCTCTAAAACCATGAAGTTTGGAAGTTTCTCTTGATATCACTTCAGCTTTGGTAAAATAAACATCTGTGAAGAGTCACAGAAAGGGGATATGTGCTGACAGTTTTCCATAAGGCAAGTCCTCAGAACAGTTTAGTTACTCTCTTGTGGTATTTTGACTTAAGGAGCCAGGAATTGTCTTTTATTTTTACGCTGCTCAAGCTGTTCCAGATGTCAGAATGCTGTTTTTGAGGACTTCATCTCTGTAGCTTACGTGTCACTGTGCAGGTGCTGCTGCTTTTAAGTGTCTAAAAGTACATTTTCTTATGCTCTGAAGGTATTTGAACACTGGAATCATTTGTCTAGAGAAACTGTGGGCAATCTTCTTCCTTGGAAATGCTCAAAACCTCACTGGACATAGCCCCGGGCAGCCTGGAGGTTGGATTAGATGATCTCCAGAGGTTCCTTCCACTTCAACTGTTCTGTGATTCTGACAGTGGAAAAGATATTTCTAAGGAATCTTATGTCTAAGTTGCAAGATAATTAACCCTATGTCTGATACAAAGTTTTAATTGCCTTCAGGCAGAATAGAATTGGGGCCCAAAGTGTTTTCAGATTCCAACTTGGGCTTTTGGGTACGGTAGTAATATGAAGGAGTGCATGTGGAAGGAATGAGCTGTGTATTTCTAACTGTATTTTTGAGCAGCTTGTGAGTTGATTCACTTTCTGTTTAAAGATTTTTATTTTTTAATACTATCTTATTCTTTTAGAAACTTTTTTTTCCCTTCAAAATGATTATCTGTGATGATGAGTAGGTGAATAACAATTTCTATCAAAACATGAAGAATGAATGTAAAAGTGACCTTTTTGGTTTCATTAAATAGTAATTATGTACAGTAATTAAAATCCAAGTAGCCATATTCATTTCCTTCTTTTGGTCATATTAGCACCATTGTAATTTTTAAATTGATGCTTTCTGCTTGTTAAAATTTCATCATTAAATCATAGGTTAACCTTTTTGCACAATGCAAATTATCCAGTGATAATTGTCTCATGGAAAATTTCTCTGTGGAAAGGAACTTGTGGTTAGTGGAAGTCTGCAAAGCCAGATGCTTTATCTCTTGACCCTTGCTTGGCATGAAGGGTGTATGTGTGGGTGTCATGGAGCTCTGATTCATTATATTCTGATCTTTCAATATGTATTATGTCCCTGAGAGGTGGTACAGCAATCTTATGAATTAGGTTAGTTCTGACTCATTCAAGGGTTGTGTAAATCAGGCCAAAGGTTTGGGTTGCCTGAGTCAATCCTGCCACCCATCTGTACAAAGCAGAATTTTGTCTTTGGGCACCACCGTCTTCTCCTTGTAATGTTCAGAAGTATTGCTTTGGCAGTACCAGAGTGTGATTTAACATTTTAAATTGTATGCTGATATTCATGATGAGATTATTTTTTTTTTTTCAGAAACAGTGCAGATATGAGCGTTTTTGTATTACTAATGGTAGTGTTACAGAGGGTTGATAAATGAAAATACTGGATTAATTTTTTCCATTTTTATCCCTTTTCTATTTCCTTCAAAAATCTTGTGCTCGCGTTCTTCTTACCATTTAACGCTTCCCCTGAAAGACTTATGTGTTTGATACAGAGTACATGGGCAAAAGAACAATAATTAAAAGAATTGAAATCAACAGCTAATTCCTTGATGGAAATATGTAATTCCTGTCAGTAAGAAATATTTCCTTAAAAAGGAATGGCAGGTGACACTTCAGGTACATGTTTCGAAGCACCATGCACCCTATGTCAGATCTGAAAGTCCAATATGAGTACAGATCGGTGACATGACAAAATCCCAGATGTGGTGGCAATGGTCTAGAAGAGCTAGTGACTGTGAAAGCATTTCAACTCTTGAAATTAAAATACTCCTCATAGAATTCAGTAGTATGCAGCAGATTCTGTTGGATAAACTAATCAGCAATACAGTTGTCTTGATGTCCTAGGGGGAGTCTTAAAGCTTGAAAAATTCACCCTCATGGCTGCCACTCATCTATTGCAGTCACACAACTCTTGCCCACCTTGGAAAGCTGTGATCATTATAAGACTATTTCACAACTTTTTCCTTTGCAATTATTTTATATGCCTAGAATGAAATTTGAGGCACTGCATGCTAATAGGCAACAACACATAAATACTTGGACAACATATGAGCTGTGATATTAGCAACAGCTGAAACATCCCAGAGACTTGACACTTAAATGCTAGTAGAAAGTAAGATACCTTTGGCACTTTGAGATGTGTAAAAAAATTGGAAAATCTTATATTTGTCACTGTTCTCTTTGTACTTCCTATTTGTTTAAAATCACTTGGGCTCTTGCCATGCAGAATTCATTTGCAGACTAAGCATTTCAGGTAAGGAAGCATATTTTATTGGTTGAAAGGTACCTGGCACACTTTGGGGAGCCTGCAGTATATTCTACTGCTTTAACAAGAGCCTGCTGCAGTAAGTAGGTTTTGCAGGATGTGGTGGAAGTTGTGACACTTGGCTCTCTTTGGCCACATAAGGAATTGTGAGAATCCTGACTGCAAACATTGTGTGTGAGCCCTGGCAATGCTGGATCTGATTAGAACTGGCAGAATGTAGCATGAAGAGAGGGAAATTCTGTAAGGCTCATAAGTTTCAAACCTTGAATTTCCCTGGAATGAATGGGAATCCAGTCTAGTGCTGGTGGGTGAATACAGGGCCATTATATTCTGAATAAGCCAGTGACAGTGATTTGTAGCAGTAATTTTTTGCAAAATATATTGCTGTAATTCCATGTGGAGGTGGAAGAACATTGAGAATTTTGGTCCTCTCCATGTTTGAAGTCATTTATTTCTCCAGATCCTTAGCATTGTACAGTTAGAAAAATAGCATCTACTACTGCTCTACGAACTTGTAAGAAGATACAGTTTATAATAATATCAGAAACTTCACTGTGCTTCCTCAGTTGAAAATTACCATTCCTGCTGAAAATGTGACAATGAGCAGTGTCAAAGACACTGAAACAACGTGCACAGTCATCTCTGCCGTAGCCAGAACAGAAATGAAGGCTGTGATTAATTACTAAATGTAAATGCAATTCCCACATTTGTCATACTAGTGAAACTATCCAAAACCAACAGATGAACAGGATGATTGTTGATATTGTCAGTATAAAAGATACTTTTGAAAATAGGTTATCAGTGGGGTTTTTGGCAGATACAGCATTTCAGCTTTTTGGATGGGAAGTTTCCACAAATCATAAACCCTGTGTGCTTCATATTTAATCACCAGACAGGAGATGAAATGGACTTCCTGTGCAAAGTATAACTGTAGCCACCAAATGATGCAAAACTTTGCTACTTTATATATTTCACATGGACAACTTAATAGGTAGTGAGATGATCATGTTGGGTCACTTTTGTTCTCTCCTTACAATTCTGTGAATCCCTAGCAGGTGATGCCCTTCACCTGTCACTGAGATCTGTGCATCTCAAGACAGCATGGTATAGTTACACACCTCTAGTCCCTGGGTGTCCGGATAACCATTGAGCAGTGCTGTTGTGCTGTCACTGCTAGGGAATGTAAAAACCCAAAAGGAGAAAGGAAGATACTTTTGAACAGTCAGAACCATTATGTAAGAGAAGGAATAATAGAGTCTGGAAATGTGGCTGCTGCTGAAATGAAAAATTTTCTGGCCTTAAAAAGTTTGTCCTTGCCCACACTATATCCTTTTAAGTTTGCAAAGCCTGCTGTGTACATAAATTGTTTTCTCTATGTCTGCCTCATATAGAAAGTACCTGAAAATTAGCTTGTGTTTCAGACATTTCCCAATTCTTTGATGATGGACTGTTACACTGTTTTTTATAGAATCTAAAGAGACTGCAACTTTGTGTTCATCTGCTCTTTTTAAATTTTAACATAGTCATATTTGTTTGCAAACATTTTCATTGTGCAAGGCCTGGGTGCTATTGCGTTCCAGTTGTGTTTGCAGAATGTAAATCACATCAGAAGAGAGACATTGGTGATTGAAATATTTCAGTTATCCTAAGTCTGACACAGAGCTATTCCACAGTTGAAGCTTTTTAGTAACTAGGAAGATTTTATGCATACCACAGCTGAATGACTTCCAGACTGCTGGTAAATTAAGTTCAATATATTAGTTTGTACCTGTTGTTTCGGCTAATGTAGAATTTAAAAAATGAATTATCAAGCAAATAGTTTTTAATTTGTTTTAAATTAAAAGCCTTGTTGCCTGGAATAGCCAGTGATACAATCCAGCTGTACTACTGCCTGATTAAGACAAGTTTGCAGCTGCTTTACATAACCAGAGCAGTGTAAAACAGCTGGGCTGTGTTAGGGAATTTGGCCTCAGAATTGTTAAAAACTCAACTGGACGATTCTGAAATTCAAGAATGATATCCGTGGTCTAGGGAGGGCTATATTCAACTAATTCATTGATTTGCTTGGCTTCATCCACCTAAATAATCTTGAAGCTATGTAGATGTAATCTGTGCTAGAGAGGACTCTTGCCATAGTTACCATTTTGTCTTAGTTTGCTTACATTTTTGGTAATTGGATCCTATGATTTTCATGTTGTGCAAGTTGGAGGAATAAAATTTTTTAAATTACCCCATAGCAAATCTCAGGGATTAAGAACAAACAGATCAGGTTGATGTAGGCTAACACAGATTTATCTATGCAAAGATAACTCTAAATCAGTTAATTGCCACCATCAGAGCACTGAGGCCTGGAATCAGCCTTTCTGGGTGTGGGCATTTAAGCTGATTTTGGAAGCACAGTTCCTAAAGTCACTTCATATAAGCATGAAGTGAGACAGGTTTAAGAAGGCATTACAGATCTTAAGGGGACTGATTTGTGTTCTGTGAAGGTTTTTCTCTCTTCCTTTGGCTCCCTAAATGTCTGTGAACTAAATCCAGGCCCAGGTTCTGTTCTTCTCTCTCTTGGCAGAAAATACATAATCTACTAGGAGGTTGAACAGTTCCAGAAAAAATAAATTAGTACATTTGTTTTCCCTAAAAAATAAATTTTTTGTTTTAATTCTATAATATCTGATGAAAAAGTCATTCAAGAGCAGACTTTTTATAAAATCTAACTAGAAAACTAGTATCATATTTGACATGTAAACTGAAATGATGTGATTTTCAGAGGCACTGAGCACTTAAAGGTGGGTTATCTTTGTTTAATTAATGTTTAATGAACAAATTAAACATCTGTTTAATGTGTAATTCTTGCCTATCATGTAATTTTTTTTTGTTTTTCAGTGTTTCCTGGCATTATCCCCATTCTGAAAAGTGGAATATGTCTTTGGAGTATAAAATTTGCCAAACCTCTTAACTCAGAAGCTATGCCCCTCTCAGCACATTGCAAGATGAGATCTATGCATTTTAGAGCGCTCTATTTAATTAAAATCATTATTGTTGATTAAAACAGTTGCTTCTCCCACAGGAAAATCGAAGTGGCAATCTGGTGGAAAAACAAAGAGGGTGACTCATGGAACACACAAGACTGCAAAACAGGTATCTGCTCATTTTTTACTGTGGCATAGAATGGATGACATAAAAATGTTTTTCTGTGAGGTCACTGATTGCTGGCTGAATCACATTACTGGCTGAATAACACTTGTCTAGAACTGTGCACATGTTATATTTTTCAAGCATAGAAGCTTCAAAGTTCAGTAGTTAAAATGCCAGAATTTAGGTTATCTTCCTCAGTGTTTACTTTTGGCCCTTCCTAGCCTCTGGATGCATGACTTAATTATTCTAAGGAAAGTGCTTTCAATTAAATGATATATTCTTCGTATAAGTATGCTGCTTGTTTCTAAATTAAGGAAATGCTCTTACTTCTTGACCTTTTGTGTTAGTTGCTGAAGTCAGTATGTCTTATTTTGGAAAAAAGTCCAGGTGAAAAAAATTTATAAGAGTTATGACTGGAAAGCAATTCTGAATGAGTAGTGTGAACTAAAAACTGTTATTTTTATTCACGATTTTTTCCTGTGACTGATAATCTTTATTAAATTAATAACACAATACCTCAGTCCTTCCTTGTGTTTAGTATTTTCAACCATTGTTTTTCTTTGATTAATGGATCTGGCTTTAATTGGTATGGCTTTAGCCATTTAGTATTTTGAAGGAGACTGTCAGAATTTGATAATAAAGCATATGGAAGATGTTATTTTTGGAAAAAGTGGTTTGCTTCCATAGAGTTTAATTTAGCAGCTATTAACCTCTTATTTTCACTCACTGGTATGTTACAGACAGTGTGTATCCTCGTTTGCTTGTTCTATGAGGGTGGAATTTTGTTGTTGTAGTTGGGGCTCCCTGTATGGGTTTACCCTCGGAATCTTAAGGATGTGAGAGTGACGTGCTGCAAGTTTGGGTTCTGTCTGTTTTTGGGATTATGTAAATTCTGAGTTTTCGGGAGGTTGCTGTTCGCTGGCTCTGAGTGGGATTGCTGTACTAAAACTCTCTTGTAGACACAACACATTCCTAGTGGGTCCAATTAAGGTTTGAAATGGACTGCTGAGTGTGCATCTTGGCATTTCAGTTTGGCATTCAGCACCTTAATTTCTGCTGGATACTGCTGAAATTGGTGGCTTTTTTGGGTTAGTTTTGTTGAGTTTTCAGTTTTAATTTTCCTTTGCATATGAGTTGGCCACTAATCTCAAGAAAATAAACTTACTAGAGCTCTTTCATGTGATCTTATCAATCTCATCTTCCTTTCAGTAGGGTGCTGGCAAATCTACATTCAATAAATTTTGGCATCCTTAGAGTAAAAATACACACTTCATACTTCCTAGAAGTCCAAGGCAAATTACTGTAATTAATAGGAAAAACCCCCAAAACCAAACCAGAAAAAGCCACCCAGAGAGATTTGGTTTTAATGTCACTTTCATCATCCACACTGGGTTAGTTGGGATGTAAGATGGGGTATTCCCATGTTCTGTAACTGCAAATGCACAAAAGCTTTCCATCTTCTGTAGCTGAGGGTTTGAACTATCACTGCCGTTTAAAATATTTCTAACAACAAACCACCAATTTAATGCTTACCTGCTTGTGTGATTGTGTTTGCAAGAAATCAGGTAGTGCAGAGGGTTTCATCCTTTCAGAGATGTTGCTGGAATATGGGTAACTGTAACTGCTGCTAAGGTTTTACTGAGCCCCTGAGAAGTTGCCTACAGGGTAACAATGGAACTGCAACAACTTACAGAGTTTACAGGTGCTGTTGTCCTCATTAAATATGGCTGACATAGAGAAGACAAACAGATGACAAATGCAGCAGATAGATAACATTTTTTGCTAATTGTCGAAATATATTCCATGACATTTTCTTTTAAAGATATATTTGAAAATGCATCTTGCAAATAGTGGGAATTACACTTGTTTTCCCATTACAAAGCAGCCTATTCTTTGAATCCACAGTATTAGCTGGATGAGTGTAAAGTTGTGCACTTGAAGATCACATTTTGTAAATACAGGCAGCAACATGTAGCAGTTATTTTAATATTGCTATTTATGATTCTGCAGTTACAGTTGTATCATTATAACATGTAGTTTCAAGGAGCTGTAAATGAACCTGTATAAGCCTTGCTTTAGAGGTTTATATACAGGGCCTCAGCTAAGGAGCATCTTTTCTTCAAGCAGCTTGTTCAGAGGTGACTTATGTCAAAGAAGAAAAAATATGAAACCTTTCTGAAAGTCCTGTTCATTGGTTGCTTATGACATGTGTCTTTTCTGAACATGGCTCTTGTGCATACATTAGCTGGGATTCACTTGGAACACTTTGAGATGTGTGTCAGGGTAGCAGAGATGTTGGTGTGATTGTAGTAAATCAGGTTACCATTCTTCCCCTTCTAGCAGAACAGTTGGCATCTGGACACAAATGCAGTTGAGAGCATAACTATTTTGACAGCAGTATGTCTATTTGCCAAATTATAAAGTGGAATTGATTGAATGTTGTGTGGTACAGGACCAAAAGTCTTGAATCCCACCCAATTAGTTTGCTAATTAACAGTATTTCTAGTTAATGATGATCTATTCTAATTATAAGCAGTATGCATTGGTTTGTGCAGTGTTGGTTTTGATTATTTTTATTCAGTCACCAAAAGTGGAGTTTTTAGAATGGTGTTTTGCAGTAATCTGTACAAAAGTACTACAGTAAGAATTTATCTTCTGGAGTTCTATGCCACAGTGGACCAGTGCATCAAAACTATATTAAAGGTGTTATTTTAATAACACTAATGAAAGAAGCCAGTCCAAACCAGACTATTTTAACATGTGACCAGTACTTTCACAAAATGACACACACTTTGGGGGTCACTTTGGATTTTCTGCAGGTGCTTTTGCTTGGCTGTGGAATGCAGAAGCTTATGGAAGTCTAGTATGGCAGCAGGATTTTTGTATTTGTTTTCTGTTGTGGTGGAGAATTTCAAGTTTGCTAAGGGCATAGGGCCAAGTGCTGGTTTGGGGTGTTTTCAACCAAAGAGATGTGCTTCAGGATCCTTTGGAATATCATGTGTGTGACAGTCTCTCATATGGGTCACTAAGCTGAATGCACAAGGTCAACAGACACTGAGTCACAGAATCATTAAATTTGGAAAAGCCTCCTAAGACCATCAAGTCCAACCACTAACCCAGCACCACTGTGTTACCACTGTACTGAGTGCCACTTCCACATCTCTTGAAAACTTTCAGGGATGGAGATTCTCTCTCTGGGAATCACCATTTATCCCTGCTGATCCCTGGGCAGCCTGTTCCAGTGTGACCACTCTTACAGTTAAGAAGTTTTTCTCAGTATCTAATCTCAACCTCCTCTGGCACAACTTGAGGCCATTCCTGTTGTCCATTCACTGTGTCAAAGGCTTTACTGCAGTCTCAGTAGACAGCATCCATAGCCTTTCCCTCATCCTCTGTGAGCAGGTCACTTTGTCAGATGTACCACTGAGGTGACATAGCAGTGGTTCCAAGTAGGTTACGTGGTGGTTCCTGTATGTGCCAGCTTTTGTGAAGAGCTTTGAGTGCTCTCCCTCTGTTACATTCAGCATGTTGGCTGTTCCCTGCATCTGCTCAGCAATGTAGAACTGGATTAGTTGGTCTGTGTTTTAGGGCCAGATCAGCATTTCATTGGCACTAACTCTCACAGTTTAGAATGAGGATTTAAAGACAATCATCATGGCTAGGCTTTGTGAATGAAGATTTGGGAAGGGCTCTACTCACACTTGCTGCAAGCGCTGATGGCTGATAAGGCTGATGCGAGAGAGGCAAGTCCGGTTGCAAAAGGCACAGCAGAAAGTCTCCATAGGTGGTGCTGTCAAGGCACGGTTCTGTCTGCGGTGTCTTTTCTCCTCAAGACTGATTCTGCATGCATTTTCAAAGGAGGCAGCAGCGTTATGGATGGTGTGTCTCCACATCTCCTGATCGGAGGCTGGAGTGGACCATTGATGGTGGTCAATATGGCCAAGGCTGAGGTGTTGTTCCAGGCAGTCCTTGTATCTCCTCTCGGGGCTTCTCTCTTGCGGCAACCGGTGGCGAGTTCACCACAGAGCACAATCTCAGAGAGGGCTGATCCTCCATCCTGGAGATGTGCCCTGCCCAGCACAGCTGCACTCTCAGCAGCACGGCCTCGATACTGGTGGCCTGTGATGGAATATTGCTGGTATGTTTTTTAGTAAAATGTTGTTTTTGCCTCTGGATGCGCACACTTGTCAGAGTAATTAATGCAGGCTATATAATTAGAAAATACAGCTTTTCAGCATGATGAGGGGCAGACTATCATATTATAAATGTCAAAGAAAATGTAGTTGTACATAACTGTCTATATTTAAGGAAGTGTGTTTTAAAAAAAGTCAATTGGATGATAACATTTTCTTCAGTGAAGAATTTCTTGTTCACAGGTGTTTCAATATGTTGAAAAAAAAGTGTTGCACTGAAACTCAACTCCTTACCATACTTCTGTTTGTTGTTTTTCTTTTCCCTTGTTTTTGTTTTCAGAACAGTACCTTAGACTGTAAATTAACAGCAGCAGCAGCTGGTGATAAAAACTTTGATAAAAGCCCAACAAAAACAAGGCAGCCTCGGAAGGTTGATCTGCGGGCTCGGTACTGGGCATTTCTTTTTGACAATCTCCGACGCGCAGTTGATGAAATCTATGTCACATGTGAATCGGATCAGAGTGTGGTAGAGTGCAAGGTAAGTCTGCGGCTGGTCTTTCCCTTTGTCACATGGCTTCTGTCAGGCTTTTATTATACTTGAGGAAAAAGGTAAATGAGGAAGTAGAGCTTCAGAAACATGTTACTTTTTGATTTGTATTTTGTGAAGGCTTGTAAATAGGAAAACTGATGTCATATATATTCACATTTAAGAAGTGGTCTCTCATTGGGAGTGACAAATTTTTGAATTGTGTAAAAGCTGTAGTGATGTACACGATATTAATCTCAGGTTTTTTGCAAAATCAGATTTTGTTTATTGAGTTCTGAGTTTATTTCTTTTCTGACTGAACATGGATTTATTTTTCCCCATAATGTTCTTTACTGTAGGTGGCACTGTTGTGGTTCAGCCTTTTTCACCTTTGTTTGCTTCCTGTTAAGTGGCTTAGTTACATACTGCTCCCTTTCTGGGGTGATAGTTATCAGTCTTCTAATTTTTCCTTTGTTAAGAAAGTGATTGGTGGTCGAGTGTAAGCAATGTCTGGTTGGGATGTCACTGTAAGGCACTTTCCAGTTTCAAATAACCTATGTTTGCAATAGCTTGTGCATCTGTTTTACATTTTATTAAGAGAAGCCAGAATACATTATAAATAAATGTTAAAGATATTGCTTTGTTTTCATATTAAACATGGCTGAAAACTCAACACATTCTGGAAATGATTATCTAATCACTGTAAAAAATTTCATATATCAATTTAAGTAGACTTTTTTCGTATTGTATGCATCTAGTTCATGCCATAATCAGACATGGCCAAATGGACTTTGAGATTAGCGTGCAAATACATTTCATTGGATGCAGCTTTGAAAACTGAACAGTAGCTATAGGCTTCCAAGTCTTTGGTCAGTCTAACACAACTTCTCATTTTGTTGCTGAACTGTCTTCCTGCTCAGGAAACTGTAGAATTTTTTGGTTTAAGAAAATCAGCCAGCCTTGCACTGTAATTAGATTAGCATTTTAAACTTCTGTGACTGAGAACAGAAGCGTATTTGTATCATTATCACATATTTTTGGAGTTACTGTTCAACATTTTAATCAGGCTACTTGATCTGCTCTCAGATGGAGATACTGCGTAGCCTGAGTGAAAAGTCTTCATTTTAGCAGATGCCTGCCAGTGATGTGTGTCACTGTGGACCAGAGTACTTGTTTACAAAAAAAAAAAACCAAAAAATGAGTAAATGTGGAATTAGTGGGAAATCAGACACAGCACGACGACCAGTATGATCTCAGGCTAATACCCCTTTATTGTTCACAAAGCTCATTGTTTTATGCATTTAGAGCATCAGCATCACACATACATCAAGTGTTTATTGGCTACTACCTACTGTCCACGCGTTTTCTTTATTCTGTCATTGGCTAAAGTTGCTTGTTCACGTGAACTGCTGTTCTTGTTGTTGCACAGTCCCTTTGTCACGTAGGTATCTTTTTGTTCATTTATTTTTGCAAGTTCATACATATTTCCCATCCGCAGTTTTCTCTCCTGTATCCTTTTCAAGGTCTTTACCACACAGCTGCATTGTCTCACAAACTCAGAATCTCTGGATTGCTCACGCTTACAAAATGCCCTTGTTCTTGCAAATATCCCACAAGTAAACAAAGCAGTCCAGTGTCATGTGTTGTAACATTCATGTTACTCTTACCTTTTAAAACATCTTTTTTTCTCAGCACAAAAGTTACATCACCTGAGCATCTGGAATATATGTTTTTGCTGTGGTCTGTTATCTGTGGGATTTTCTTTTGCAGGTTAAATGATGATGATTATTCTGTTTATAAATTACTAATATTTCTGTTAAGATATGAAGGGTTAAATGGTTTACTCTTGCAAATTGCTATTACTAATAATGTCTAATTTCTGTCCATTCTATTGTTTGTCATTATTTTGTGATAGTTTTGACAGGTGCAGTTTAGTTTCTCCTAGAGGTGAGGTGGTCAGTGTTTGTAACTAATCACCTGAGTATCTTAGCTGCTGTCCTTTGAAAGGAATGCTTTGTTTAGTTCTTAACAGGCAGACATACAACATTTCAGGTTCTACTTACACAGGCTTCAACTAGGGAGTGATCAAACTCTTAATTAACATTGGAGGTGTGTTTTAATTATGGATGGAATATCAATGATAATGAACAGCAGATCCTTGTGCAAACAAACTGTGAGACTTCTTCACCTCTGATCTTGAAGAGCCAGTGCTTGCTGTCCTTCACCAACTGAAAGATCTTGTCTAAGTGCAGCTTTCATATTACGGAATGTATTTGTTTACTGTGGTACCCCTGCCTTGCAGGGGTTTATAAATCAAGTCTCAGAGTTCAGCTGGCTAGCAGTATTCACTGAGAACCACTTGCACAACATTGTGTCAAGAATTCATGCAGCTTAACAAGAATGACTGTGTCCTGTTTTAAAATTAGCTTAACTCAGTCTTTGGTTTGATCACTGCAGTTTGCCCATGTGTGATGCAGTTTGGGTCAATAGTCATCATTTGATTATCTAAAACAGTTGTTTTGCTGCCTTGGTTTTGGTAGCCCTTGTGCATTTTTACTGTATTATTCCCAAGGTTTTGTGCTTTACATTGGCTGTTTTGCTTGTGCCTGGACAGATCTTGGGTGGTCTCTGGTCATGCCTTTTCTTGCAATTGAAATCATTCAAGCAATGAGCAGAATCTGGTTTCCCTGTTTGTGTCAACTGGGCTGTCCACTGGTGCAGGAAAGGTGTGGGACAAGATTCTCTGTGTTACTCCACGGATGACTCCAACCACTGGATGTGTAGAACTGGCAGGATTGCAGAGTGACTTCATGCCTCTGACGCCTCCCAGAAGCTGGGGAGCCTCTTTGAGGGATGATTTTGGGTCTGGGTTTTGTAAATTCTCCTGGTTCCAGTCTCTACATGCAGACTGGGACCTGGCTTCATCCAACTGATTGATCATTGGTGTTCAAGATATCCAGTTCTGCCCCTGGAGCTTGTGTGTCAGAACTGTGAGGCTGCCACTTACCACTCACTTAGAAACACCACACTTTCTAGTTCTGAATTTGGAGATATGTACCAAGGGTATGTTAATATCTTTCTAAATAAATGCCCCGGGCTGTATTGTGGCAGTCCATGCCTGGAGAAAATCAGTTTGTGAGCATTCCTACTGTCTCTCTCTGGACGTTTCCATGTTCATCATTGTCACCTTTCACAGATGAGTCAAGAGAGAAGGGCAGGAAAATGAGTTATTCACTGGGCAGTCAGTATTCTGGTGGGAAGGGATTAGATCTTTCAATATGCACACCTATCATGAAAAGCCATTTACTGAAAAGACGGTATGTCTTTTAGTTGGCAGTCTGGGTTATGCTATTCCTGCCTCTCCATCCTTTGCATCAGACACACATACACGTGCACATGCATATATGTGTATGTGTGTATATATATATATGTGTGTATATATATATATGTATGTATACTTGAATTTTGTGTGGTCATGTCCATGCATGTGCTGCTGCACTAATTCTTACGGAGAAAATTTCCTTTGATACTGGTCATGCTCCTCCAGAGCACATCCTTGACAC
This sequence comes from Formicarius rufipectus, assembly GCA_013399695.1. Classification (NCBI taxonomy): domain Eukaryota; kingdom Metazoa; phylum Chordata; class Aves; order Passeriformes; family Formicariidae; genus Formicarius; species Formicarius rufipectus. Next base: position 135,562 of record VXAU01005785.1, on the reverse strand, counting down.
ATAGTGGATTGAGGCTGTTCTGTTGCAGGTGAATCAGTGAGGAACAAATGAGGCCAGATGTGGTGCATTTAACACTTGAACATAAGAGATCATGTCCTTTTTTAAAATATGGTTTACCATGTTCTGAAGTTGATATAGTGAGAGTACTTTGGCTAAAGGAGCCGCTTCTTTTCATCCTTTCCCAAAGCTGTAAGAACTGCTTTGGCAATCACGTTTGTTCAACCTAACCCCAGAGCTGGCTTTAATTATCTGTAATTCTACTGTAGGAAAAGGCTACAAGAAATTTTTTTAAGCAATTTTTGTGTCAAATTTACTGAAACACTCAGTTAAACTTGAAAATTTAAAGAAAGAAGGACGGAGCTTAGTTTCTATGCTAAAAACATACTCCAGTAGAGAAGAAATGGAGTTTATTTTGGTAAATACATAATCTAAAATATTCGGTATAGATAATGAAACAGTATAAATAGTTACAGTTTGTAAAATAGAACACCCATTTCTAGCTTTGAGAGTAAGCTAAAGTATGGATGTGATGACTGAGTTCATTTCTCTGATACACATGCTGCTGTTTTGTGTTGTAGTAACCTTAAAATCCTACAGCCTTACATACCTTTCCTGTTTTCCTCATCCTGAGAGAATAAATGGAAAAAATGGCATTTCAAAGATGTTAAAGAGTTTCCAAACAAAGTGAATGTCAGTTTTGAAGGATTGCAATGGGCTTTTCTAGGACCCAAGTCCAGATTGAGCCATATAGGATTATTCTGATGTAGCTACTCCTAGAGACCTTTGTCAATTACAAAGTAATTAATATGATCACCCTGTTGAAGGGACTAGAAATGCAACTTCAAATGAATACACAGAACCCAAAGTAATGACTGAGAGCTGGAGAAAAGAGGGAAAGCACAAAACACTTTTTGACATGCAGAATTGATCAGAGAGTTGAACAGAGAGGAGAAGGAAACGGGAGTTGTATTGTGACTGGTTTTAGTTTTATGCCACTGATTTCTAACAGTATTGCTTCCTTACTTAGTTTGAACTGTCTCTTTAAAAATCGTATGGGGTGGATATGACCTTGAAAAATAATGAGATTTAAAATTGTTCTGACTCCAGTGTAGCCACGGTCTAGCCCATAAAGGTTCCCTTTTGTCAGCACCTTCTCAAGTGGTCCAAGTTTCCTCTGGTTCAGCACCACAGGGTATATCTGCTGCCCTCGGTGCCGTGGGTGAGCGGGAGAGCTGTATTGATGTCGTGGAGCCCGGAGCCTGCACGCCGGGATTGTGTGTCAGGAGGACAAAGGGATGGCGCCAACCAGCCGCTCTGTGCGCCAGGAACTAGAATTAATTACAAACCAATCGAATCCATTGCAGCCAATTGGTAAACTAATTGGTAATTTTAGCTGGACATCTATATGTAGTTATCTACAAGCCTGTAAAGGCGCCCTCAGAGCCACTTTTGTTCTGCTTCATCCTGCCTGACAAAATGGCCCTCATAGCTTTAGGGAGAAAGATGTGCATCAGTGACTATGGGGCCGCTCCAGCTGCTTGTCTTGTTTGTATACCCTTGTTCATAAAACATGGCTCGGGTTACAGCTGCATGGGGCTGCTCTGATCATTTCTGATAATGCACAGCTAAACATTCCTTAAAATAGGTTAAGCCATTTATTGCCTTTTTTTTCCCTGTGCCAGCTAACTTCAGGAATATACTCACTTTTTTTTGTTGTTGTTGATGAATATCTCAGTGGCAGACTTTGAAAAGTAAATGATTCAGAATTAAATTTGCTTTCTGTGCTCTTATTGTTAGTAACAGTCAGCACAACTTAGTATGGACTGACCTAAATGGACATGAATTGAATTAGAAAGCTGAAATTTTATTAGTGAAACTGAAAAAAGAACTGGCTAAAACACTTGACTTGTTCCTTTCTTGTAGCAGACTTAAGAATTATTTTGGTGCCGTAAACTAAGGGCATTGTAAGAAAGACTTCTTTTAACTTTTTTGGGGAATATTTCTAAACAAAGAGCAACTTTAACATCAGGATTCTCTTTGATTTTCCTGGTGTCTGACTTTCTGGTGACTTTTCCCTTGCAACAACCAGCATCTGTATATGTTGTACAGTCTAGTTAAAAGGATACTTATGTGAAAACTGAAGCTAATTTAAAAGTTGGTTAAATAAAATTAATATTCATCCATATGATTTTATATGAAAAAGCATTTTGTATGCATTAGAGGTCCTTTTTCTCTTAAGGCAAAGAAAAGTAAAGATGAATGATGTGTGATGTTATTAAAATATGCATTATTAGTTACCTGGACGGTAGTAGAGTTTTTACTGTGTTCAATGTCAGAAGTTATATTGATACAAGTTGCAGCTGCAGTTAAGAACCAGTACCTTTAAATTTGTAATTCTTCCCAAAATATTTCTAAGTAATACTTGCTTTGAGCAGAAAATTTCTCTTAATAGCAGCAGGAATGACTTTGACATAGTGAAGAATTTGTAAAACAGAAGCTCTTGGTCATTATACTGTAAAATTACATCTGTATTTTACATTCTGCATGTGAAGCTCATGTAAGTTTTATAGAATTCAGTCTTCAGTCTTGGATTTTTATTATTTTCAGCGTGTTGTCATCACAGAGTACAGGATACATTTGTCTTGTCTTGGAAGGAGCAGTTATGAATGCTGCTCTTTCTGATTGATGAGCTCAAACTGTCTCTCTTAGAAAGGCATAAATGTGCTTTGTTGGTGATAAGCAGCTCTGCTGAGGAGGTGCCTTATGTCTGTCACATTCAGTCAATGAATTTTGAGATTATATGTGGAATACAAGTGATTTCCCAGCCTTGTCCGTGGTAAAGAATTCCTCATTTCCTTCTTGGTGGCAGTAGATCACTGCAGTTTGCTCAGGGAGCAAGACTGAGTTCAATCATACTGTGTTTTGCTCTGCTTTGCTGTGAAGAAATGGTGCTATTGTCTGAGTAAAGGCAGCAAGGACCCAATTTACCTTGGAATTTTCATTGGGTTTTTTATGACTTTACCATAGGTAGTACATTTGAGCAAACTGGATGTCGGTAGATACAGTCAGTAATTTCTCAAAGTTAAGGATGTTTTTGTCAGAAACAAGTCTTTTTGTTCCCTACTGTTCAACCACTCTCATTTTATCTATGAGTTTCTTTGTGGTGTAGCGTGAAGTTAATTTTATGTGTTTTCATGTAACAGTTTATTTTATTTGTTAAAATAGTTCTGGAATCAAACTACTTAATCAAGATTTTGGAATATTTTGAATAAACTTCCAGCTCACCCACATCATTCCTGACAGTGTATGTTTAATCCTACCTAGATTCTGATGGAGCTGCCTTTGTGTAGATTTGTGTACTTCACAAACTGATCAGTTGTGACATTTTCAGTTGTCCACAAGTCTATCAGCTTTTATAAGACAGTTTTGCCTATTTGGTGGTGTATGTCCGGCATATTTTAAAGGATAACTCTGACCAAAAAAAAAAGAGAGTGAATCATGAAACAACTGCCAGAATATGTATGAACTTTCATGTTTTCAGGGATTTTCTTGTTTTTTTTTTTTTAATGAGAAAACTGCAGAGTAGTAAATTTTTTACTTTATTTCCAGTTCCTTTATTGAAGTGCGGGATTACGTTTTAAATACAAAGATTGATGTAATGGTTGCTTTTCAGGAAGTCCTGATGATGCTTGATAACTATGTAAGGGACTTCAAAGCATTGATTGACTGGATACAGCTACAGGAGAAGCTAGAAAAAGCTGATGCTCAGAGCAGGTAATTAATTTTATTTTTTTTTAATCTCTCTAGAGAGTAAATTTCACAGTAAACTTCATTTTGTAGCAGAGATTCAGCAAATAAAACCAGTTTTCCTTTTGGACAATTTAGTGTGAGGACATTTTACGTGCACTGTCACTAGATCTGGAGGATATTTCCAGTCCTACCCTGATCCTTTCCCTTGAAGTGGTTTGTTTGTTGTTTAGTTCCACACTGACATTTGAAATAAGCATTGTAGTCTTGAGAGGTTGCATTATTTTTATTATGGGTCTGGCTAATATGGTTTGGAGTTGGTGTAGAAACAATTGCTAAGATGAGATAAATGATTAAATGCACCAGGATTCGTTAATCCTTCATAGTGTTTGGTCATGCTAATTTTGCCTTGAAGTGATAGAGGAATAGTTACTGTGATTTGTATTTTTAAACTTTTCTTTCCTGGATTTGCAGACCTACTTCACTAGCCTGGGAAGTAAAGAAAATGTCTCCAGGACGCCATGTGATCCCAAGTCCGTCAACAGATAGAATTAGTGTGGCATCAAATGCTCGAAGGAGTTTAAATTTTGGGTATGAAACCAGCTAATAAGTTTATTGAAGCTCAATAAAGATTCATTGGAAACAGAGTTCATGAATGCACTATTTTTCTGTAGTAACCAATATATTGTTTTGGTGTTTCATAAATCGTATAAGCAATTATTCAAATTCATAGAAGAAAAACCCATGGTCTGTAAAGGCAAATCCTATGAAGGACTTAATTTCTTCCTAATTTTGCTGTATATTTAGTTATCGGTCATTCCAAAGACCTGAAGATAACATGAAGTACACTAATAGTATTTTATCTGTTTAGTACTCTCTTCCTTCTACAAAACAAAGGTCAAAATGTCTGTAATTGCCATTTTAAAATTGCCAGGGTATGCAATGTGAATGTCCACCTGAGTGTGCAGAAGTAAATATAGGTCAGAAAGAGTGAGTGTAATGTGAGATTATGATGATTCTGATGAATGGCTAAACTAATTCTGGTTAAAGCGTAGAGCATGTTATATACTACAATAAAGCATCTTTTATTTGTTAAAAGGCAAGTGTCTGAAAGCAATTCAGCAAAACTCTGCATAAATTTAGAGCAGCACTGGTGCTGTTTCAGTGTGGAGAGCACGTATGTGTCCCACTGAAATCTTTGTTAGGGGGAATGTTTTAGTTCCTTCAGATTTGTTGGGATCTAGGGCACACACTGACCTGTTTCATAACTGAGTGCAGTGTCTTCGGCAAAGATGTAATACTGGGCTCTTTGATTAGTACCTCTGAGTATTGAGCTTGCTTAAATATCAAATATATCTATAAAAATACTACAGACTGTGTTTGGTGGAAAAGTAGAACCAGTGATGTTAGTCCCTGTGTAAGTGTACATATTGATACCTCCCTGCCCACATCTGAGACATGTGTGCTGGAACACATGGTGATGGGGAGAAAATACTCAAATGAAAAAGCTGAATCTGATGGAAATCTATACTCTTTTATTTTTATCAGAATACAACAGCTCAGCATAATGCTGCCTTTCAGCTAAGCCTTTTTTTTGCGTGTAATTACACGTTGTTGTTGTCGTTGTTGTTGCTGAAGTTGTTTCGTTCACCATCCCAGGGAGGTGATGAGCAACCATGTGTGTTATGGCAGCGAAGAACAAGATGAGTTTTTTGTCCTTTACACTTGCAAACTTTTTCTTTTGTCTTAGTCTGCATGTGTGTTTCAAAGCAAGGCAGCCCCAGACAACTACAGTATTTTGTGTGAGACAAAATAGGATAGAAAATGAAGGTTTAGATCTACTTAGTACCATAGAAATTTTTGACAGAATGCTAGGAATTATTAGAAAAGGAATAGGTGACAGAAGAGAAAATGGCTGTGAACTACTGTAGAAATTGATAGTGAATGACTCATACCTGTGATTATCTTCATCTCTTCCGAAAAGCAGTGTAAAAAAAGTAGGAAAAGTACAGAAACTGGAAACAAGAACAATCACAAGTATCCAACAGTATTGATGTGAAAAGAATTCTGAGAAGAGATAACAGAAAGGGTGTGATAAATCACACAGAAGATAAGTAGGAAAAGTTTGTTTATTATTTTTCATGAAAAGAAATTAGGAATATTAAATTAACAAGCACGAATTAAAGTAATGGAAGTATTTTTCAAGACCTAGTATGTAGAATTTGGTATGAGGCGATGCTTTCGTTTTCAAAACCTTGAATTCCTTTAGAAATCAGTATCACAAAGATTAAATTTCATCTTGGTTATTAAAAGCGGAGATTTGTTGAGTGAATTACAGCAGCTTTTCAGTGTTGGTTGGTGTATCCTGGAGGGTTTGCCAAAGGAGAAGTCGTTCTGTGCGGCACTGTTCTGGTGGTCTCTGACAGGTTCTGGTAAAGTTTTGTAACAAACCGTTCTGTTATTTGACCAGACACTAAAAAGAGCTGTGACTTTCGTTTAGGAACCCTGCAGTGACGATTTCTGCTACACGCCTGGCTCCTTCTGGTGTAAGTTGGGCTGATAAGGTAAAAGCCAACCATGGAACTAAAGCTGCCAATCCTGAGCTGGCAACAGCACAAGCCTGTCTGGCACCTCCAGCACAGAAGTCATTGCGGAAAAATGGCAAGTCCCTTTAAATGACTTAAGTTCTTTTCACAAACTGCATGGTATAAAGTTTATTCAGAATGTGGTGACCTTTGTTCAAAGCAAAAATTAATTTTGCAAAATACAACATTTAAATTAAGTGTCAAGGTAAAAGGTGAATACTGCCCTACATTGTAATAGTTAAGTTTGAGACAAAAGCACGTCTTCATATGTAGGTAATATTACACTGTATTTTCACTAACTAGAATTTGATGTCTTAAAATACCAGCTTATAACACCCAGAAAAACAAAAGGTCTTTGGTTACAAACAGGCAAACTAACTGAGTGCAGTTTGGGATAGTTTAACAATATAAAGAATGTTGCGTGTCCAGGAATCTGTAGATAGCTCAAGATAGTTTTATGTGCCCTCGGAGAACATGTTATTAGAACTGTGCTGAAGTATCAATTGATGTTTTTTCCTTTGAAGATAAGAGTTGCCACATTCAGTTTTGAATTGCTTCTCTAAAGATTCTCCTTGGAGAATGCTTGATTTGGGATATTTTGTTCTTGAAGAGATTTGTTTAGTTGCAAACACAGAAAACTACTGTTTGGTTTCTTTGCTTGCAGAGGAACCCTGAAATTGTCTTCAGAGATGCATTTTTAATTTATTTTTTTCATGTGTGGTCCCAGGTAACTTTCTGCAAAACCAGGAAGCAGGATGTAGAAATGGATATTCTGAAAGAAAATAAAAATAATTTGGTGTTTTGTTGTTTTTTGGTTTGGATTGGTTTTTTTTCTGTAAAGAAACAGTACAAGAAGAGGATGTGTTAATTCAAAGTGGTTCAGGCCAGTAGTAGAAGGGGTGATGTATAGTGACTTGCAGACTTGTGGCATGTTATGGAACTAAAATATGTTGTCCAGGTGTTATACAGGGTAACATGAGTGAGTTCAGTAGCCTTTGGATTCCTATGGTTAGAGCAGAACTATGAAAACCATGCTCCAAAGGTGGTGGTTTGAATGAGGATTGAGGGATGCTGTTTGTGTGAGGGAGTAGCTCTCTGCAGTTGCACTGAGCTGCTTAGAGAGCAGTAGGTGTTTGGCTGTTTTCAATACTACAATTGATGTGTAATTCCATTTCCAGTATATGTCAGTAGTCGAAGCTATTCATAAAAAAACTTTTCTCTGGTAATTATTGTTCATATTAAAGTGAGGCTCCAAGCTGTTGCTAAAATACCTTTATTAGGGATTCTTGTCCATATGGAGAATGTTATTAGCTACACAGGGAATGCAAGGGATCTGTATTTCCATATGGATAATGTATTTTTAAGAGGCTAAAAGGAAAACAAAAGACCTTATCCTTATGTTAATTTCAGACTTTTAGAGGGCTGAACACCCAGTGTTTGCAGGCTTTTATTGGCTGTTATCTGCAGCTGATGAACTCCAAAAGAGTGAAACCACTTAGGTCTTGTAGTACCAGTTTACAAGTGTTCAGTAATCTTCAAATGTGCTAATCCAAACTTGAAACATTTAATTTTAAGAAATAACAGTCATTCCTGCTAAAGACTTTGAGTATTCTTAAGAATCTCTTATAGCTGACATTGAACATTGGAGAATTTCAGTGATTTTCTCATGTCTGAACTGTAATGTTTTAAACAAATCAAGTTCTCTGTAGGAGCATGTAATCCTTTGTGTGGAACCTAGAACCACTCTGGTAAAATCCAGTTATTCTCACTGATTGGAGCTTAAGGAAATCTGTGAAGTTGACACAAAGGGAACCACAGAGACTCTTCACATGCATTATTGAAGCAGCTGAGAGGCTCGTGTGTCATCTACTTTGCCCCTTCACCAGCTGATGCGCTCACAGCTGTTTGGTACATGTGGACCTTGGGGGAAGGAGGATTCCCCCTGCCCCCTGTAATGCTCTCTTGCCCACCCAAAGCCCAGGTGGGGCTTACAGTTGCAGGATTTCCCTAAAACCATTTTTCTCCAGTGATTTTCAGCAGCATTATCATTGGGCCTCACAATGGTTTTGTGATGTGACTGGGTGCTGTGATGCCATATCTGTTTCAATGGTTGATGCAATTTCCAAATTTAACTAAATAAGTCCTTAGGGAAAGAGAAAATGCATTATTTTCCCAGGTAGTTCTTTACTCTTTTCTTTCTGGATGCATAATTAAATGAGGTTAAATCATTTTATCTCATTTACCTCGTTAAACTTACTGTTACCCTCAATATGTTAACAAATGTAAAAAAAAAAAAAGTCTTTCATGCTTGAGTTTTTTTACAGTATGAAACATCACTGTTCTTACTGTCTGACCAGTTTCTGGTCATGAATTCCCTGGTGAGATAGGTTGCACAAGTTCAGAGTGTGTATTAAGAATGAAAGTAGGTGCTTACAATTAGAATAGTTTTGTATTGTTTGTACAGAACTTAGGAGAAAGGACAATCCAGAACATGTGAACTTCTCAGAAGTATTGAATGTTCTGTTTACACACTTGAAATCTAGTTGTGGTTTGGGCTCAGATGTGCCCACCTGATCCTGTGGAAGCATGTGTGATTTCTGTACATTGAGAACAAATTGCAGGAATGTCAGCACAGACAACAAGGGACAGTGTGTTCCTGACTGGGTTCTCAAGTCTGAGTTCATGTTTCTGGGTTTGCTTCCATACTGTCAGGTAATCCTGGTTTTCAAAGTGCTTCTAAGATGCAGTGATACTACTTCAGATTTTAGAAAAAATTGGAGCTGAAGTTTAGTGACTGGGGAGTGTCAGGTAGGTTTTGGTGGGATATTATTTGCAAGTAAATTTTTAGAATGGCCATACATCTCCTGAGGTAAAACTCCCAGGAGTGTGCCCATGGTTGCCTAGATTTCTGTTCCTGATGGTTCCAGTGAGGCTCCTTGGCCACTTCCAGGTGGAACAACTTCCAAAGAGTAAGGCCCTGGTGGCTGCGAGGGCCTCAACATAACAGATGGCTTGTCACTTCATGTAACACAAGAGCAGGCAAGGACAGGGAGGTTCACATGAAACTAGAGAATGATCCAGGTAGTCAGATGAATTATTCATTAACAAAACTCTGGAAGTAATCAAATCCAGCACGTGATACTTAGCCTGTGGAAATGGCTACTGGGCTATGAGAATTCCAGACTTAGGGAAAAAACGTGGAGGAAGATTGGTGCCCTACTGAGTATTAACTTTGCTTCAGATTAGATCACATCTAATGCCAAGAAATATATTTATTTGTAAATATATTTGCAAACTCTTTGGTAAAAACATGCCTGGACGTGGCTGAATACTAAACTGATGGGTGAATTAAAAGGAACAAGTGCACAGCTAATAGTGAGATGGCATCACACTGTTAAACTGATTCCAAATAGTTCAGGAGTCTGAATACGTTTGCATTAAAAACCACTTTGTATTTAAAGAACTCACCAAACAATATTCTTTGAAAACCATATTCTCAGTATTTCTGAGCTGTGAAAATCCTTGGTTGAGTCTTGAGTAATAATTATGGACCTGACAGTGAACAAATGCAAATAAAAAAAAAATTAACATTTAGGGCTTTTACAGAAAGATTCATTCCTGCCTTAGTAAGTGTGATTATGGCGTTACTATGCTGTCTTAAGTTTAGAGGAAATTAAGAAATTTGTTGAACTATAAAGAAGGCCACAAACCTTTAAATTCAAAACAAAATTTAATTAAGGTATGATAATGGAAAGGATAACAGTTCTTAACCAGCTCCTAAAAAACTATAACATATGCTCTGAATAATTTTATTCTGATTAATTCTGTCATTTTAGACTACTAAGAAATGTGCCATGAGACAAAGAATCAACTAGGCAAGACAGGCCTTTTTTGGTAGAATTAGCTTCAATAGATATTAGTAAAAGGTAATAGAATATATTAGTACAATTATTAAGACATACATATGATTACTATATCTCACATATTAGTAAAATTATCTTTAGCTAGTAGTTACTACCAAAGGGCACCTTCTGCTATTTTTAAAGTAGAAAAGATGCCTTTAAGTAGGAGCTGACTCCAGTGTTCAGAACAAGCAGAAGTGAAGTGTTTCAACAGCCTTGTTTTGCAAGTTACAGGGAAAAGGGATTGCAATCCAAAAGTTGCTGCAGTAAAGCCTTGGTGATTTGTTGGTTGGTTTTAGCAGTTCTTCTGAACAATCTCTTTGTTGTCTGTATATTACTTGCCAGGGAAATTTCTTGGCCAGATTTTTTCATAAGCTTTATCCAGCAGTGTCTGTGGCCCCGGGGAGTGGGAGCTGTGGTACTCAAGGGGCTTGAGCAGTCCTTGTCCCACAGAGTGGCACAGATCTGGCACAGGTCTGATGCTTGGAGTTTTCTGCAGTAAATTTGGTTGTGATTGTTGTGGAAATAAGTGGCTGTTCCCTGGAGTATTGTTGGAGATAAGGTTGTCTCCGGGAGGGTAGTAATGTTTCCATCACTAGATCCCATAGATAATTCTATTTTGTCTGTATGAAGATTAAGAAAATAAAGCCAAAGTCACAAGAGTCAAATGGAAAGTCTACAGTAAAGTAACAAATAGAATTGGTATCTTTTTGTCTTCCATTCTCTTCTCTTGTCAGTGGGGCACACTTGAACGTGTGCAAGTGCTCGTGGAGAAGGAACACAGAAAGTCTCTTTGCAGGTGTGTCCTATCTCTGGTTACTGGCAGTAACGCGAAGAGATCAACCGTGGTCATTCACACAGAGTTTGGGAATTTTGTTGAGGATACACAGCCATTTTTCTAGAGTAAAACAGTTTCAAGAGTGAAACATCAAATTGAATAATCTTTTTGCATCTGTTGTTACCAGTATTGTTATGTTTGGTAACAGTTATGTAGGTATACAAAAACAGTTGTTGCATGAGTTGCTCAGCAAAGATAATTTTCAGTACAGTCCTGTTGACCTCCCTGGTAAGTCAAGATTTATACCAGCCTTTGGGCCAGGCTGCTGTGTTTCATCCTGAGATGTTAAAAGAACCCAGACGTTAAATGAGCTCTTAATATGTGTAAAATGCTAGATGCCAAAGGCAGCAGAGAATGAAAGTGCCATTAGTGCTGGCTTAGACTCATTTCTAGTTTATTGGTTATTGCTGCTGTTGAACATCAGTTCAAGTCCGCCTAAAGGTTGTTTAGACCAGTTCTTATGTTAAACCTTAATGCTTGTGCACAGGCTCTCATCTTTATGCCTGGGCTACATGACCATCTTTGTTAGTAAAAACTTTAGAAATACCCAGACAGTTATTATTTTATATAAGTTGTATTCTACATTATTTCTTTCTCTAAACCAGGCCATTTAGTGTTGGGGTTTTTGTTTCTCTACAACTCCAGGTAAAACTATTCTCCCACATTCTTCCTTTTATGTGAATGTTCCTACAAACAGCTTATGCCAAAACGATATTGGACAGTATCATACAATATTGTTAGTTACAAGTTAGTTCTGGAGTTTTTGCAAGATTTTTTGTTCAGCAAATTAGGTGTGAGCTGACCCTTCACAATTTTGAGTTGAACCCTCAGGCCTCAGAGAATCTCACTCACAGTTGTTTCAGGATACTTGAGAAATTATGTGCTACTCTTAATTGCTGGCCACAGAAATGTTACATAAGGAGAAGGGGGTTCATCTTGATACTCTGGAAATCTGGTCCATCTTAAGACCTGATACTTCAAGCAGACAAATGTAACTGTAAAGGCTTTTCAGGTATGTACCAAGATTAGATATCAACAAGTTTTTATGTAACAGCCTTATAGAAATTAAAGTAAATTGAAAAATAACTGCTTTTCTATTTTCTATTTCAGTTTGCAGTCCCCACTATAGCAATATTTTGCTATTTTCTGAAATCCAGGAAAAGAAATTTCCTAAGACCTGACACTGATTAGTGTATTTTTGTTATCACAGTAAAGCAAATAGGAAAAAATTAAAGCAAACACTCTGGAAGAATAGTAAACCACATTTCTGGACCGTGCTTTCCACTCTGAGTCGTGCAATTATGTCTGTACTTGCACTTTCACTAAAGGCTGTAACATTCCTGTTGCTACAAAGAAGAGCAATAGTGGGGTTGCTTTGTTGTGCTTTACTGTCTCATGAAATAGCATCATGGGCATGGAAAGGTTAAGTACATGTTGCCATTTTCTGCACAGTTTTGGGTATGAGTAGCTTCACTTTTTGCAGTAACAGAATGGATCCCATGAATAGAGTTGTTCAGTGTCTGTGAAAATAATAGCACTCCTTGAAGTAAAAAGCTTTGCTAAAGAAGATGTCATTGATTTTTTTTGGTATTGATTTTTAAAGAGAACATTTTTCTCACACAACTTGTGTAGTACTGTAATAAAATAGTTGTTTCTAATGCTTCCATTTATAAGCCTTCCCTTCTGAGTACAGGGTGTGTTTTTTCAAAGCAGATCGAAAGGATGCAGAGGGCTGGGAAACAGTTCAGCGTGGAAGGCCCGTTCGATCTCGATCCACAGCTTTGGCAACAAAACCTCCTGTAGCCGCAGAATCACTGAAGTCCAGAGGTGACAGTGACAAAGAAAATGTCATTTCATCACCAGCAGAAAACAAGCATGGGAGTTCAGTCACTGACAGTAGTGTCCCCGAAAGCACAGAGCTGGAGCGCAAGGATCCTTTACATCAGTCTGAAGGTCCTCTTACTGAAAGGACTCAGGTCAGTACATCATTTTGGGCCATTTTCTAACCTTAAATCTTGCAACTTTTTGTTTAGAGCGTTTTGTAAAGGTGGTGGTGCATAGAGCTTTTATGCACTTAACCAGATTAGAAAAGGATTTAAAAATAATAGCTAGTTCAGTTTTATTTATGGAAATGCATTAAGATATTGGCACAAATAGGCTGACTAAAATTATGATGCAGTGGACAACTTTTCTATGTTTTCCAAAAAGTCAGCGTTAGGCATATCTCATACATAGATTTCAGGTAAAAAGATCCAACTTTTGCAAGGTTATGAGCACCTGAAATAAGTGAAGTTATTTCCATCACTCCCTGTAAAGTTGCCAGGTATTTTCGTAAAACCTGTTCCATTCTAAATGACTTTAAAAAATCAGTATGTTACATTTTGTTAATTTTGCAAATGCCTCTTGCTAGTTCCCAGCACGTGCCTCAGAAGCCAGTGGGAGCACTGGGACAGCATTGCAAGGAGATTCCTCACAACCAGCTCCTGAGATGGCTCCAGCTCTCACCAGTACTGACTGTACTTCAAAAACTCTGCAGCTGAATGAAGCCTCCTCCCAGAGCACTGATACCATAGGCTGGCAACACAGAGAAAAACCTAAAACTGAAACTGAAATGGATCCCTCGGATATTTCAAATGTGAGTGCTGCCAGATTGGTAAGAAATCGTAACAGATTTCTAAGTGAATAATAAATATAAGCCTTTATTTTCTCACTCTTTGTTGCACAGTGTTTATTGTTAACCTGCTCTAAGAAGTATAGAAAATTGTATCAAGTACTTACTGTAGAAAAAATTTAATTCCGGTGAAGTTTCTGAACTTAAACTAGAAAGATGTTTGGAGTAAAGATATCAATACTGTCATTACCTCTTTAAATAATGCTTGCACTAATTTTTCATTTCCTTACGCTATCAATCTTTTCAAGTCACACTCATTAAACTCTTACTCCAGTTTTGCTCACCATTCAAACTGGGAGCACTTGGGGTATCAAAATTTGTTAGAAACAAAGGTAGACCTGTGCCTGTTAAGACTTCACTGAGCTGCTCTCATGGGTCTTCCTTTACACCAGCAATTTGCAGGAATGCTGTTCTTAAGCAACAAATGTGAAGCCAGTATTGTGTTTTAATTTGGCTTTCCAAGAAGGGTGTCCCTTCTTGTCTGTAGAACTCTGCAGGTTTCAGGGTGTGTTTGCTTTACTGGGATTCTCTGCGTGGAGAGCTACAGTAGTGTTACATAAAATCCAGCTTATACTTTCAGGTTATGTTTTGCTTTATTTTGTTGGATTTCTTTTTGGTTTTGGGGGGTTTGGTTTGTTTGTTTGTTTCAGAAACTAGATTAAAATTCAGATTTACACAAGTTTTCCTGTAAATCACTTTCCCTTTAATATCTTCCACAACTGGACTCCTGCTAGGTAATTGCCAAGCCAAGTATGTGTTTGCTTTTAGAGCTGATTTTTAGCAACTCATCCACTAACATTGTTCCAGATGCTCAGTTACTAACACTTCTCAACTCTGACAGGTTGGTGGGGTCTGTGTTTGTTGGAAGCATTTTGCTATGCTGGATTACACTGCTTTAAAACACCAGTTTGAGTATTGTGGGACATTTGGTTGCTGAAGAGGAAATGAACTGGTTAATACTGGACACTAGAGAAGGAAGAGGCAATCAGTCAGCATTTTCAGGCTTACATTCTTGTCTCACTCTCTTGTCATTCATGTTGAAAAACAAGTATAGCCTGAGATTTCATTATATTAACTGCAGTGAAGTTTCCAGATACAGTTCATGCAGCTAGTTTTTATCTTTAAATAACACTTTGAAGCATGATTCTATTTGAAAAGATAACAGCAGGCCATGCATTAATGTTTCAGTATGCCTTGCTTAGTCCCTAAGAGTGTGTATTTAAAACAAGAATCACACATGAACTCTCTTTGTTGCTGTTAATGACAGTATTTGTGTAATATATTTTGGAATTATGTGAATAATTGATTTCCTAAGTGTTCATGTTGCTATTAAATGAGTTAATAATGTCTAACAGTTTTAGTGGAGTTTATATTTCAGTTATCGTCAAAAGACAGAGCAGTAAAAGAACTAAAATAATGAAAAGTTGAATAAAATATCATATAATTCATATTAACTATATGGAATCCACTTTTTTGTGCCTGCTGCTGATTTTGGCTTTTTTCCTGGTGTCATGTTTCCTCCAGTCCATGGCAGAAGTCCTTGCTAAGAAAGAAGAGTTAGCAGATCGCCTGGAAAAGGCAAATGAAGAAGCCATTGCTAGTGCAATTGCAGAGGAGGAGCAATTAACTAGAGAGATTGAAGCAGAGGAGAACAATGACATTAACATCGAGACTGACAATGACAGCGATTTCTCTGTGAGTGGCCAGTTTGTTGTTGTCAGCCAGTCTAAATATAGGATTTGTTAGCATTGTTTTTGCGCTAAGGTAACCTGTTTAACATGTGAAATAAATAGTGTCATGTAATAATTATGCCATGCTAAGGTACATTCAGTCTTACTGAACTGCCAGCACAGTGCTGCAGAGTGGTACAGAGCCCTCTGATGCTGTGGCCACTGGCTGCCTGTTTCTGGGTGCAAAATGGGGGAAACTGCAGCTTGTTATCTTCATTACTACCACACTCTAGGGTAGGTGAAGCAAAAGTTTTTACCATCAGAAGGAGCAGGAACACATCTGACTTTGGGGTGACCAGTTCAGTTTGGAAACATTGCTGAATGTTGCTGACCTGGCACTGTTGAATGTGTGTGTACACCTGTGAGTTAAGGTTTATGTTTTCACTGTCTGGTTCATATTAAATTTCAGGCTAGTATGGGCAATGGAAGCATATCGTTCTGTGGTTTGTCTATGGACTGGAATGATGTTCTGGCAGATTATGAAGGTAAATTTTCATATGTTACTGTGCTTACATGGAAATGACAGCAAAAATTTAAAAAAATGCCCATTTTACTCATGGCTAATTGCAGTTTCTGAAGTTTTCCCCAACACCTAAATATTGTTCTAAGTTATGTTATTTTCTATGTTATTTCCTGAGGGAAGATGCATAGTTTGGGTGTTCAAAACTGTCTCTGTGTGTCTTTGTTCTTCAACTTTCTTTACCCACCTCTCTATTAGAATTTTGCATTTTTTTAATCCAGTTTTATCTTAATATTTGGATAAAAGTGTAATAAAATCATTAAATATCAAAATGCACAGGGATTAGGGATTCTTCAGTCCATGTTTTCTCCTAGGCTCAAGGGAACCCATCTGAAAGAGAACTTCAAGAGGAGCTAATGCTCGTAATTAATTGTACTTCTTTTAGGAAGGTGTGTTTAAATTCTCCACATCTTTGTGTTCTTTCTGTACAGCTCATGAATCGTGGCGCCAGAGTAACTCCTGGGGAGACAGAGTGGAGGAAGAGCCGGCCCGGCCACCTGGCCATGGCATACACATGCACGAGAAACTGTCCTCACCCTCCCGCAAAAGGTTCTGCAGTTGTTACCTGTCTGCATTAGCCAGTGAAAATAGGCAACCAAACTCGTAGCTGCTTGAAACTCTTCATAAACCTACTTTGAGTCTGTGGGTGGAAAATGTTGCATAAAGCTGTAGATATGTTTTTTCATAGTGGACTAGGCTTGTACTACATTGTCCACCAAATAAAGAACTGAAGTCTGGAACAGTATACACATTTACAGGAAATATTTGCATGGAAATGTTAGTTACACTTTCAGTTAATATTGTCTCACTTGCTTTTTCTCTGCTTTGGTTTTTATTAAAAGAACAATAGCAGAATCCAAGAAGAAACATGAAGAGAAACAAATGAAAGCTCAACAGCTGAGAGAAAAGTTACGTGAAGAAAAGACACTGAAGCTTCAAAAATTAATGGAGAGGGTAAGCTTTCTGTAATATAAAGACCTGCTCTGCTGCCTTTCAGAAAATAGGTTTTTTTCCACATAGTCTAGACATGTTAGAGATTAAAACTAGTGGTGAAATGTGTTTTTCATCTGTATCTGAGTTTGTGTAGTTATCACAGCTTTTAAAGCATTATTTCAAATCATTAACTTCTGTGAGAGTGTTGGTAACATACTAGACTGTCTAAGACTCAAGGAAGGCATGAAAAGTAGAAATGTGTTGCATATATCCATCAGAAATTCTAAAACTCACAGAACTGAAGCAGTTTGGGTGTTTAACCCAAAGCAGTGCACTTGGAGTTAGACTTAATGCAGGCTTTATGTAGGGCATGAAAATATTTTGTTACTGGAAAGAAAGCTTCAAGTATTAGAAAATCCTGAGGAAAATTCAGGCTCTGTTTTCACGTACTGTACAACAAATTTACTCATTCTATATAGGAGAAAGATGTAAGGAAATGGAAAGAAGAATTATTAGATCAAAGACGCAGGATGATGGAGGAGAAGTTACTCCATGCAGAATTCAAACGTGAAGTGCAGCTACAAGCAATTGTGAAAAAAGCACAAGAGGAAGAAGCTAAGGTAAGTTATTTTGTTTTAAAGAGAAACTATTGAATAGTTATGCTTTTATATGTGTTGTGCCTCAGTGTGGTCATGAGTAGTTTGTGAAGGATGACACATGTTAGATATGAACACATGTGAACCATGGTGCAGGTAAATGCTGATGTCTAAGCAGACCATTTTTCTCTAGTATGAATTTAAAATTAATTAGCTACTATTAGACATCATGGTGGTCTGGACTGGAGAAATAAGGTGGGTTGAAGTAGAGAGCTGATAGTTTTCTTCCTGTTTTTCTTCCTCACAGACTACAGCAGCATTTTTGGTGATACCTAGTCCTGGAAGGAGTAGATCTAATTATCAGTCTCTGCTTTTCAGCATGTAGATGTTCATTGGTCTTCTCCTTTGTTAAACATCTGTTCTAGATCCAGCTTTCTATCTGTTCTAGATCCAGCTTTCTGTGTCCTTTAACAGTAGTTCTGTGTTTTGTACCACTAATGTTGTTAAGCATCTGGAAGTAGATAGAAACCTGCAGTTATTCTAAAATAAGCATCTTAATACATAATTCCATAAGAGGAGAACTAGATGGATGCTTTTTGGTTTGCCTCATTCATATTACTTTGATAAACATTTTCATGGTTTAACCCCAGCAAGCAGCTAAGCACCATTGTCCTGGTTTTAGTAGCCAGGATCAGTTTGTCACTGTGTGAGTGTGGATTCTAAACCCTCTGTGTCATTTTTTTCACAAACTGCTCACAATGGACCATTTGCAGCAGCTGCCTAAGGAACATCCAACCCCTCAGGCTACAAGCTGGGTGTTTAGGAACTTCTGTGAGATAAGGAAGTTTTCCTGCTTCCACACCCACCTGAGGGGTTGTGTCTGCTAATGGGCCATCCGGATGCCAAAAATATGCCATGATTGACCTCACAGAGTAAATCACCCATTGTGAAAGTCTCCGCCTTGGGGGAGGGACTGGGCATTCCCATCTGAGCCCAAGTGGATATAATCCTGAGGTTTTTGGACTGGGAACTCTCTTCAGATCCAGAGGAGGACCAGAGCTTTGACCGGACTGCAACCATCATTTTCACCAGCAGGTTTCTTGTTTTCCTTTTACTTTGAACTCAGGGGGCCCACATGGTGCTCAGCACAGGGGTTGGTGAGCTCCATTCTGCTCATGCCCCACTGTGCTGGGCTGCATATCTGGTGTTTTTGTGGCAAAAACGAATTTTCCTTCTGTATCAGTGTATTTTTGTGATGTTTTATTACATTATTATTCTGACTTGCAATCCCATTCTGACTTGGATTCATTTCTCCTGCCAGTTTAACTCTAAACCAGCACAACCATACAACCACACACCTGTGGGATAAGGGAGAGAATCAGGGGTGTAAAGGTGAGAAATATCATGGGGTGACATAGAAAACAGTTTAATAACTGAGAGGAGAAATCAGTTCTAAGGAAAAGGAAAATAACAAAGATGAGTGATACCCAAGAAAGACAAGTGATGCAAGAGAAAGTGATTGCGGGTCCCCAAACCTCAACCTCTACCAACTTCACCCCAGTTTTGTTGTTGCATGTGACATCCTGTGGTCTCAAATATCCCTTTGGTCAGTTGGCCTCAACCCTGTACAAGCCCTGTTCAGCAGTAACTAAAACACCCCTGTGTTATCAGCACTGTTTCCAGCACAAATCCAAAACATAGTAACTACTGTGAAGAGAATTAACTCTATACCAGCCAAAGCCAGCACAACAGGAACGAAATATTTGACTTTAAAGACTGTTTTTCCTTTCTCCTTAAAGTTAAAATATTTTCTTACATGATGTATCCCAGCCGTGACTGATGCAGCTGTTCATTCGTATTTTTCAAGATAAGCACAACAAAACAGATTTAGCCTTTTTACTTAGTTGTTGTTTCTGTCTCTTGGATTAAAATGATTTCTAGACTACCTAATTCAGTCTAACGTGCCTTCATTATTATTTCATTACACTGTGTGACTTTCATTGCATGGTGTGACTTCTGTAATTATGTTAGCTAAATCACACTTGCTTGCCATAATTCCCCAGATAAGCAGATGTTTCAAATATTGTGTGTGTTTAAATGTGTAAGATCTGCTGCCTCGTGAGGCTCTTGTGTTGTGGCAGTAAAGGTTAATTGGGCCAGAAGGCTTTAGAGAAATAGCTGATGAGTAGGATAACTGCAGACCATGGTAACTGTTGCTGCCCTGTTGGTTATCTAAATTCCCAGTGCTTGCTTGTCTACTGACCTGTAAAATCCATTTTGTAAATGGATCCTAGACAGTAAACAAAGTTAAAAATATTACTGAGCTACCCTTTACGTGATCTGTTGTTGTCTTTTCGCGTATGTTCTCTTTACTAATTTTTTTAGTGTACTCTTTGGAGTTCTTTTAAGTCAACCTTTTCTTCTTATTTTTTTTTTGTTCTTGTATATTGCGCTGTCCTGTGGTTGAAAAATGTGATATATGTTCATGAAGTAGGTTATAAGGATATGAAAACCATGAGCTTGTTTTTTTCTTATTCATATCTTGTATAAATTCACTTTTTTAATCAGTAAGTACACATGTATTTAAAGTTAGATATCAAAAGACCTATTGGATTCTACTAGCGTTTTACTGATTTGGCCATCTGGGTCTTAACCTTCCACATGATACGAATGAGAGAGTGGACTGATGAAGTCTCATTGCTGAGAGGATCGGGAAGATTTTTCTTTATTTTACCCAAAGTTTCTTGTTTTTCTGATACAATTCAATTTCTCTTTTAAAACAAAACACCGCATGAAAAAACCTAAAGGTTTATTCTCAGCTTGGTAGTTTTCCAACCCATTCTGGAGAAATGTCCCGCCAATTTAATTATCAAATGGATTATTAACAAGTGGATGGAATTCCCTAAGAATGAAACCTTTTTCAGCCTCTCAGGTCTTTTCTTTTACTTTCTGATTATTTGCAGGTAAATGAAATTGCATTTATAAACACCTTAGAAGCTCAGAACAAACGTCACGATGTGCTGAATAAACTCAAGGAATACGAACAACGTTTAAATGAGTTACAAGAGGAGCGTCAGCGAAGGCAGGAGGAGAAACAGGCGCGTGATGAAGCAGTTCAGGTATGATAGCTCTGCAGCTGCAGGGGCACAATGACATGTGTGCTTGTGTTGCATTTGGGCTCCTTCTGTCCTGCCTTCTTTGTTCAGCTTTAGAGAAACATTGTCTGGTGTGTTTCTCCTTTGAAGTGTTTCAGTGGTAACAGGAAGGAAGGTAAGTCTCAAAACCCCTGTGGCAGAGGTACATAACTGCTGGGTAGGTGACTCATGCCTGTTGTAAGCTTTTTCTTTTTTTAAAACACTTATTACTACTGGGTAAACAAAATCCTTATGTTTTGGTAATACTTAAAACTTTGAGAGAGGAAACAGTAAAATATTCCTGCATGTGACTGTTGTCATAATTACAGCACTTTTTACAGGATCAGGGAAAACCAACAGTGCAAACATGTTTGTGTTCCTGGAGTTGTGGTTGGTATTTGTTTGGAGTTTTTGTGTTTTAATGCAGCATTTCAGTACTAGGTTTTCCTGGCCTCACACATTCACTTTTTTGGCACTGTTCTTTATGTCAGAATCTAAAACAAGCTTTCTTCTTATCCAAATTCCTCCTCCCTCTCTGTACATACCTCAGATCACCAGAACTGTAGATCATCTCTGGTTCCAGCTTCTGCCAGAGCTTGGTTCTTAGCTGTAGAAGCTGATTCCTATTTCCTTGCTGAAAAATGGGTCATGTTACTGACTTCAGTGCTTCTGAGGCCATTTTTTGAGACAGAAGATACTCTAAAAGGGCTGGATAAAACTCTTGATAGATCATTGAAGGGTTTCTGGATTTCCAAGGTTTGATTGCGTTATCAGTGGAAAGTACCCCTCCAGGTTATTTATTAAAAACCCAATCCCAGTGATCCTGGTTTTTGTAGTTACCTACGTTCCCTTTTTCCAGAATGCAACTTTAACTGAGTTCCTTTGTGTTGTTTTGGTTTCCTTTAGCTGTGTCTTCTCTCTAACTTGTTTTTAGCCCATTCCTCAGTTGTGTAAGCATTGGGCTCTTCTTAGGCTGGCGGTTGAACAGACACTGCAGACAGGATTTCAGTCCTAAATCCCACTTACAACCACACTATTCTCTTTGTATCCTTTTTGCCAGACCTGGGGTCAAACTGATGCTTCCTGCTGTATTTTTTCCATGCACAAGTTGTTTAACAGTTGAGCAAAGCCTTCTATTTTGAGCCTTATATTTTATTTCTACATTACCTGTATCCCATAGGATGTTCAAAATGTTTTCAAATAATCTTCCTAATTATCTAGATTAATAAGCTTTTATATTAAATAAACTTCTTCAGAATGATCAAAATATATGGCTAATTAATGTGAAGGTTAGTTCATACAGCTGTGCTTTCAGTGTGTGTTCAAGCTTTCTGAATATGCTCTTATTTGCATATTATTCCATTAGTTCATAAAAACTCAGCTTACTCCATCGTGAAAAATAAAGTACTATAAGCAGATGTTAAAATACAGTCTCTTGTAATTATTTTTTCCTAAAAGGACAGTTGGGATTTGCTTTTCTCTGGCAGGAGCGCAAGAGAGCCCTAGAAGCAGAGCGTCAGGCCCGAGTGGAGGAGCTGCTGATGAAGAGGAAGGAACAGGAAGCGCGAATTGAGCAGCAGAGGCAGGAGAAGGAAAAAGCACGAGAAGATGCAGCCCGGGAGAGGGCCAGGTAGCTTTGCAATGCTTTCTTTGGGTCCCTGCCCTTCACCCTTCTCCTCTCCAGCAAACTGCACCTTCTCCAGAACAGCAGTACCCTCCTAGCTTGTCAAGTTTAGGGGTTCTAAAGGTGGCATTAATCATTATTCTTGATGAGTGGTTTGAAAGAAGCAATCAGGTGAGTCATCATAAATTCTGTAAGAGATTTTTGCAATCCTTAGATAGATGCTCAATATAAGGTGCAAGGCTGTGCTTTAGTATGTTCGTTTAAGTTTTCTTGCTAATAAGACCTTTTAGTAAATTTGCCTTTTTTGTATTTTACCTTAATTGTCAAACAAGATTAATATTCCCGTGTTCCCCATTTCCTCCATTCTCCAGTAACTTTGGGCTTACTGGCATCAATTTGAGTTCACCTGTTTTTATAGACACCAAAGATTGCATTTGTGGAGCACAAAGCTGGGGAATCAGGCTTCATTAATTCTTTTGCCTATTTACTACTTGGTTTATAGTTTTGCCCATAATCAAAAGTTCATAAAAGGGATTTCATGTGGGCTTTTCTCTCTATTTTGTGCCAAAGATGAAGTGCAGAGAGTAAACATTGGTTGTGAGTGAGGTTTACGTTCAAGTCTGATGCAGGGAAACTACATTCTGCTTTAATTTGCCAAATTCTGTTTGCATTGACCTCCTATTGCTCCCTGTTTTCCTGCAGTTCCCATTCTACAAGCATTCCATATAACCTAGATAGAAGTTACTTTTTTTTTCTGTAACAGGTGTTACTAATGGTTCTTTACACATTTTTGTTGTCACCACTTGTTTTCTTCAGAGTTGTCACAAAGAGAGTATTATTTCTCCAAATAAAATCTTCAGAAATGTATTGATCACCTTTCATCTTCCAAAGTGATGGGTAATATCATAAAGAGATTGAGCTTTCCATTAGATTAGTAATGAATTCTGGATAGGATCTACAGTGTTTCCCAGGACTTCATGGACCTTTCCTCAGTGTATTGAGCCAAAGTCAGAATGAGATATAGTGCGTTGGAATGAATCCTTATTCACAGACACTCAAGGGAGATTAGAACTACAGGGAAGATTTGGTTATACTGTTTTGGAAAGGTAGACACTGCACGTGTAAGGCTTCTGCATCTTTCTGGAATTTGAGGAAACCCTCACAGTAGGCAAATGTGAGATAACTGTCTTCTACAGTTAGAACTTGTCTCACAGCTCCAACCACATAATTCTTTTCTCTTTTGTTTAGGCAGTGTTAATTCTGTCAGTTCCCTTGCTTGCACCCCATTTATTTCCTTATGATATGTGAGAAACAGCAGTTTCTGTTTCCCTAGTGTGTCAGCAAATTTCCTCTGTATTTGCTGCTCTAACACTCAGTTTTCCAACACTTTGTTCCTGATATTGCACTTGTTTTTCTTTGCCAGATGCTGATTATACAGGACAGATTTTGCTCCTTTTTTTTTTTTAATAATTTTGGGAAAGAGTAGGAAAGAATGTATGTGTGTGTCCTGCAGTCTCTTATGTCAGAATGTCCTCAGAGTTATTACATGTCCTTAATAAGAGTTCTGAGGTTTCTCTAACATAGCAGAATTAGAGGAGGATTCAGTGTCCTGGTTTTGAAGTTCAGGGAGGGATGAGCTTGCCAGGGAGTTGGCAGTAGTGTCCCTTCCATCCTGGATTTCAGCATGTTTTGGTGGAACCTTGGGGTATCATTTGGTGTTTTGCTGCGTTTTTTCCTGCTGCTAGGATTTAACTTGTATCCTGAAGATTTAATACTTGCTGAAATGAGTAATTTTTGCAGTATCTTCTTAAAGTTTCTTCAGTAAAAGCTTTACCATGTGCATTTGGTGGTGATTAAACCTTCTGTATGAAAGCAACAGTGTACTTAAAACTGACTTTAAAAGCCCCTCTGCCCTCATGGTGCATTAACTTGTTTCCAGTAAAGTTTTACCTGTAATTTCAAAGTATTTTATATTCTAGAGAGTTGAAATCCATAGTATGGAAAGTTTTGCTCTTGTCAGTAGAAATCATAAAACTGTGTAATGGACTCTAACCATGTAAAAAGAATGCTTTCAGAAGGGCTTGTGCACAAGTAATGTTGATGCTTTATAAATGGAAACCTGAGAATTTTGTTTCGAATATTTATTAACCCAAAGTATGCAGTGATACTAATTTGTTGTCGTTTGCAGCATTAAACAAATACATAAAACTGCAAATTGAAAAAAGTAGCTTAAAATAAGCTTTGGGTTTGGGTGATGTGTTAGTTGTGTTTTGGTTCAGCTCGTGGTGTGGCTCAGGAGCTCTTTAAAGCCAAAACAAAGACTGTAGTTCAGTGTTCCTTTGTATACCTCAGGGAACATGGTATATAAACTACCTACTGCCTGTCATCCATCATCTCTTCCTCACCCCCCCCGTACCCATGGCAATTGGAAGAGTTCACTTACTCTTTCTGAAAGAACAGTTGTTCAGTGTTTATCATTTGACTTACTTCCTCTGCTGCCTTCTTTCCTATCTGCTTTTATATTTCTGTGGCTCTTTGTTTTAAAATATTGCTTTATCTGAGCCTTCTACTTTTACAGAAATTATTTTGGTTTTTCTGTCAGATTTCTGTTTAAAAAACAGAAATCCACATGTAACAAAACCCATTGCAGTTTGGGTAATGTTCTTTATGTAAGCCTTTCTAGTTTTGTCACTCAAGCTACTTTAATGCCTGATGGCTTTCGATGACTTCTTCATAGCTCAGTTTTACTCAAAGCTTTTGTTATGTCTTTTGGGCCATCAGAGCTGCCAGGCTTCTGGGCGAAGTGTTTTTCTCCCATCCCATTTGTTGTACAAACAGCATGAGTAGCTGACTTTCTTCCTTTTTAAGATTTAATAACTTCCTTGGCTTACTGGTCACTAGGAAGCAGAGTGAGTGAGCAGAGTACGTCCTGACTGCAATTACATGGAGAAGGTGACAGATAAATACCTCTTTTCTTGCTATCCTTTAGTATCTTGAACATTCAGAATTGCAGAATTCCAGAGCACTCACAACTGTACCATTTGATGTTGGTCTGTAAGTTTCTATATTCAAACTTCCACCAATCGAACATTTTTGTAAAACACGCTGCCCTCAGTGCTGTAAAGCTTTATTTCAGTTTGCCCTTCCCCTCCTCCCCTTCGGTTCACTGACTGCAGCTACTGGCTGAAGAATGCAAATGGTGACAGAGTCCCACATTCATCACTGTTTTCTGGTGTCATGTTGACTGTCATTGCTCTGGTTTGGACTCAAGTATGATCCAGATTCTGCTACAAATGTTCAAATGTCTGTCTTTATTAAATCATTCCAATTAAAACATCTGTATTCTCTGTTAACGAAGTTGCTTTGTTTTTCTTCTGAACCATCTTCAGCTTTGTTTTTCGGGGTTCTTGTTCTCCATTTCAAACAGAAATCCATCAGTATTCATGCTTTATGTTGTTGAAAGTTCTCCCTATACTTCTTATCTTTTGGTTAGAGATCGAGAAGAGAGGTTGGCAGCTCTTACTGCAGCTCAGCAAGAAGCCATGGAGGAACTACAGAAGAAGATTCAGCTGAAGGTATTAAAAGATATGTTAATTGAAAAATGCACCAATTTTTCTTTGTACAGTTTAATTCCACTGTAATTCAATGTGTTTTTTCTTTGTTGCTTTGATTATTTTCATTCAGCATGATGAAAGTATTAGAAGGCACATGGAACAAATTGAACAAAGAAAAGAGAAAGCAGCTGAGTTAAGTAGTGGAAGACATGCTAACACTGATTATGCACCAAAGCTTACTCCATATGAACGAAAAAAACAGTGCTCATTATGCAATGTAATGGTAAGTTGGGTAGAGGGGTCTCTGTTGGAATTGCAAGGCCAGCCTAAGCCGTGAAGATACAAGTTCTGCTTCACTCTCAGATGAGAGTGTTGCACATTTACGGGGTCCCTGCTCTGCTGTTGCAAAGTGCACCTTATTCTGGATTATTCTATCTATAGATCTATAAAGGTGGGTTAGGGAAGATTTGAAAGAACTGTAGAGTTGTGGGTAGAATGGAGGAAATGTGGGGAGTGTCAAGAAAAGGAAGAATTCAGGACCATCAAATTGAAGGTAGACAAAAGACAGATTTAAAGCCAAGTGAAGAATAGCAGGTAGCTGAGGTGTGAGCACCTCGTTCTAAGATCCTGTGGGTATTTGAATTTACTGTGACTTCAACAGTTGCTTGGACAGGTTTCACTGTATTGAAATTCACTGAACGATACAGAGAAAGCACATCAAACTCAAGAAGTGCTTGAATTGAGTGTGGTTGGGTGTTTAAAAGGGTTGAAAGGGAAATACTTTGTCTCCACTTTTCCTTTGTTGTCTTATTTTTTGTTCTTTGTTGGAAGCCAAGTACATCGCCTGGCAGATTTCCAACCTCAGCAGGATATCTCTGGTTGTGTCTGCCCTCTCCTATACCCCAGGAGCAGTGCAGAAGAGAAGCCATACAGGCTCTGAGCAGGAAGATGGGAGATCTCTTCTTGTTAATAACTGGTTTCACTGGCCTGCAAAGACTATGCACTGTTGCAGTGTTATATGCTACTAAGCACTACTTCCTTTAATTGCTGAATTGAGCAGTATTGCACTGGATCACCTCAGGCAGTGCTGGAACAGAAGCTCAGGCTCAGCAGCCTGGAGTCTTGTATTCTCAGTGGTCATGCATCTCAGAATGACAGTCCAGTATATGAAGTTAGATTGAGGGAAAAATGAGATGAGAAGCCAAGTTTTTTTAATCTATTATTACATGGCTGGCTTGAAAATCATTCTGTAATTTAGTCCTAAGTCCTGCCTTAAAGATGTTTATGTAAATTAGGTTGAGGACTAAAGTACTGTGCTTGAATTTCTGAACGTGCTCCTGACAAAGTGGCGTATTTTTTATTATATTTTAAATGCTGTTATTTAGGGATTTTGGAATTTGCAAAGGAAAACTGACTCTTTGGTTACTATCATTACAGATTTCATCAGAAGTGTATCTTTTTAGCCACATTAAAGGGAAAAAACACCAACAAGCTGTGAGAGAAAACAGTAGTATACAAGGACGAGAGCTTTCAGATGAAGAAGTGGTAAGTTTTGTAATTTTTTTATATTACTTCTAGTTTTAAATGCCATTTAACTGAGTAGCCAATGAAAGTCTTGAAAATTCTTGTAATGGAATTTAACTGTTAGTGTGGGAATCATAGCAGACTACTAACAAAGATAAATGAAAGAAGCAGGGCATTCAAATACTTCAGTCAATAGCCATTTGAAATAGAGTTTCTTTACAATGTGGCAATTTTCTATTAATCAAGGACATTTTTCATCTCAATATATTTATACTTTTATAATAAAAATCTGATATGTTGAGGTGTCAGCATCTTGCATTGTTTTCCATGTTCCTTCCTGTTGCTTAAAGTACTGTAGTCCTTTTTTAGTTTATCAGATGTTATATCCTATATATCAAGGTCCATAATGCTGAAAATTGTAGTGCTAAATTACTTTTGAATGTAAGATTGGAAATGCTTTTCAAGTATTAGCATTGCTAAGAAGAGCAATAGTTATAAGTAGCTTCTTTAGAAGATTTGACACTTAGGGGGATTTTTAGGAAGCATTGAAGACATTTCTTACTTAATCTATGCTGTTTTGTAGGAAAACAAACAAACAAAAGACCCTGAATAGTTGTCTGATGTAATTTTAATTTGCTACTGCCTGAACTGAACTACAGTATTAAGTCAAGGCCTTTTCCATGAGGATTTGAGTTTTGCCACATCCAACAAAACTTATGAATGTTCTGTGTATTACACCTGTCGGGTGTCAGGAGGAAATATTATGCAAGCCATTCTTCAGTGCTGATTCAGATTTAACTTAGTTGTCTTTGGAAATCTGTTTCCAGCTAAGCTGATTCTGATGACACTGTTCAGTTGTTCTGGTTTTTTCACTTTCCTTCAGAGTTCTTTTTACTAGTTTTATTTACTGAAATATTTTTATGTCATTTTACATTCAGTTGTAGTGTCTTTTCCTTTTTAAAAAGCTTTGCAAAGTTAGGTCTCTGAGATACTGAAATCCACAGAGGTGGTTATTGGTTGTCACTGAAGGAACATAAAAAGGTAATTGGAGATACACAGTAATGTGGAGGGTGAAATGTTTGCTGAGCTGCACTTTGCCACCCCTTCCCAGTTGTAACGAAAGTACGTAACTTTTTCTCAGCTTCTTTTTTTCCTCTTGGAGTTGTGTGATTTTGGATTTGGTTTTTAGATGCCAGACTTACCAAACTGGATGTATGTGAGGAGGCTTCATATTGCATCTGTTTGCCTAGAAATATGAGCTGCAAGGCCGAAAAGTGGGCATTAAAATATTCTTGGATCTCTCTAACCTTTACTGGTGTCTGTCTACCCACTGACCACTGAATTGTGGTTCTTGCTGGGCAGCTGGCTCAGATGAATCTGCAGGAAAAGCAGGAACTGGATTTTCTTTTGCTGGAGCATCATATGCTTTTCACAGCATCTGATGTGATAGCTTAACAATTCCATCTTTCCGAAACAGGGATTCCCTACCAGCAGCTACCTTTGCACCCAGCCACTGAAACACAAGTTCCACTAGAGGGCACAGAGATCCTGATTTTTGTGCTGTCCAACAACATGTGCTTAATTCTGGAGTTTCTCAGCAAAAAATGCTGATGTGAACTTAAGACCAAATTTAAATGTGTGCCTTTCTTGAATAATACTTAGTGCAGGAGAGAAAGGGGAGAATAGGTTTAACGGAATGAACAGCTCGAGGATGACGATAGCAGATTTTAATGCCCTTAATTGAGGGGGTGCACAGTCTTTGACATACTGGCAACGTATGGATGCTTCCATTGTTAAATATTTTACATATTATATATAGCTATATTTCAATTAGTCTGTAAAGTAAAATAAAAAGAAAAATATGTATATAAGTGCTCACAGAGAGCTTGAGCCACTTTAAGGCTCACAAACTCACACACACACTTCATGAAGTGAAGAAACAACAGGATCTAAAAACCTTTATTTACAGATCAAGCCTTGTATTTGTAATCTGTGCCTTTCAGTTACATGATTATATAAAATGATTGGATAGGTTAAAACTGTCCATGCTCAGACCATCTAAGTTTCACAGTCCATTGGTCTTAATGTTAATTAACTGCTCCTGAAAGCCCACCCCATGATGGCTTTCTAGGGGAATTTTGGGAGTACCAGCAGATGTTCTTCTTATGGATAAGTTCTTACTCCAAAGCTGCGAACTGCTCTCTTGAAGTATGTAAAGAGGCCTGCCTTTCCTGGGAACTGTATAATGGATTGTTCACAGTCTCACAGAATATCCAATTTTCTGCATTCTGTGACAAGTCTGAGTATAAAATTCTGAACTATATTATTGTAATCTGGAATTGCCTTGGCCTGAGACCCTCTCTGCATTTCATTACTTACTATTTTTTCCAAAGAGCAGTAGTAAAATACACATATTAGAGATATGGTCACTGTAAAGTCGGAAGGCAGTTTTATTTATTGGAGCAACCTGCTTTGTGTACTTCTTTATTCAGCCTGCACAGTTAATGCCACTTCCACAACTAAAGCCTTCAGTAACTTTTCAAGTTTTGAAATAATTGAGAAAAAAAAATCCAGAGTATCACACAGCAGTAAACCCATTTTCCAGGGAAGCGTTGTAATGCTCATAGTTACTTGTTTATCACTGTTTTCAATTTTTCAGACAGTAAAGGTAACTGTAGTGAGAACACACTTGTACTACTTAAAGTTATTACTTGTCATCTGTGATGTCTTTAGATTATATATGTCTTGTCTGTGACCCCTCTTCTTTGACAGGAAAGATCTTATTTATATCACCTTTGACCTAATGAAATTTCACCTTTAACCTTATGCACTTGACACCCCAGATAACTTACTCTTGATCTTTGACTCATTTTGTGTTCAGCCTGTTCAGTATAATAGGGAGCTGCATAGAAAGAAAGCTTTTTTAAAAATTGTAATCTGATCATAGAGTTTCTTTATTATTACTTGAGAAATCAAAGGACTTGAGGTTTTTTTTTTGTCCATATTGGTATCTCAGAAAGTAAAATTTAGATGTCTAAGACTTCAGAAGCTGATTTAAGTAAATGATTAGATAATTGCTCTTCACACAGTAAGGATTTTTGTTGGTTGATTTGACTGTAAGGGAAAAGTTAAAACCTGTGCTAAATGATCATTGATGCTGATTTTTCCAAACCTGTTGGATGCTAGGAGTTGATCTTGCCAGATACAAAAAGAAAGTGATAACATTCTATTGGTTTTCCCTTTGCTGTAGGATCTATAAGTTCTGTAATTTTACAGACGTTTTTGGAGATAAAAGCAGACCATGTTGGAGCAGTGTCCTGTTGTTTTGGAATGAAGCATGTACTGTGTTTAATTCAGCATGTCTTGTACAGGAGCTGACAGTTGGTGTGAGAGCATCAGGGAGGTGAGGCAGTTGTCGGTGGGATGTTTGGTGGAACACACAACCGAAACAGGCTTGCTGTGGGTGAAGATACTAATAATGAAAAAGCATGAAGTTTTTTCTCAGATTGTGTAGCAGCTTTGTTTCACCTTAGCCTTTGGGGTTTCCTTCATTTGGGGATTTATTAGGCTCCAGCTGAAACAGATGTCGGGTTCTTTTACAGCAAATGCCTGTTGCTTTTGAAACGTGGTTATCGTTTGAAAGCAAATGAAGTTCTATTCACATTTTTTACTTCCTTTGTAATTTTACTTTTGTCTGGCCTTTTTAGATACATTAATCCATGTAGTTGGTAAAACTCTTTCAGCAGGCTAAAAGCCATATTTCCTTCTCTGTATTTCTGAAGCTTTCAGTGCTATCACTGTCCCACATCATTTCAGCATGATCTTCAATGCAGTAACAACATTCTGTCTACATTATCTCTGTGGTTAAATGCCTGTCTTCTTCCATCAAACTCTGAACTTTACCTTCTCCTTGCTTTGCCATTTTCTGTGCTATTGATTTTCCATCCCCTCTCTCAATATCCATATTGCTTTCAGTTCAGCAAAAGATGTAAACAGCATAAGCAATTTGCTTTCATTGACTTCACTGGAATCAATTAGTATGTTTGTAGTCCTGACTAATTACTCTGCTGAATTAAAACCTGTGTGACACCAGAACCTCACTGAAAAGGTGCCTGTGAAAGCCACAGGACACCTGGTGATTTCCTTAGGCTGAGGAGTCTCTGCAAGGACCTTGTAGATGTTTGCTCCCACTTGTAACTCCTGTTAATTCAGTTTTATGCCCCTCTATTTTCCCTTTTGTCTTTGCCTTTCCTACCTATCCTAGTTTGCTTTGAGAAACATCCCTACCATCAGTAATCCTTAGAGCTTGTTCTCTTTGAACCATTGTCCCAGCTCTTGTCTGTATCTCCTGGCATTTAAATGCCATGGTTTAAAGGTACTTTTAGGATATAAATCATGTCATTCTGTGTGGTCTATGAGTGTTTCTAATAAGTGAAAAGTACTTCTAAAAACCAGATGAACTAGATAACTTGGCAGGGGTAGCTTAATTTATGTAACATGCATGCTAAAATTTTATGTATTTCAAAGCAGGATGGAGGAATATTAATGAACATGTGTTCACATATGTGAAAAATGTGCTTTTTTTATCAGGGAAGAAAATTGACACCCTGTGTCATTATATAAAGGAAACAAAGAACTTCTAAGAGGTAGAATTAGATCAAATGAAAACATAATCCCATGATGCAGTAGAGAGGTGGTTGTTGTCTGAAGACTGACAGCTCTAAAATGTGAGGATTTCTATAAAGACATGGTTGGTTGAGCCCACCCATGCTCCTTTGAAAAAACCAGCTGGCCAGTGGCTAAAACTCCCTCTGGAGCATTTGCTGCTCGGTTGCCAGGGCTGCAGTGTGAGCCTTTCTTGGCATAGCCCTGCCCAGGGCACAGGGGGTGATTTACAGCCTGCCTGGTGATGCTGGCAGGACCCCCTGCACCCGACTGTGTCCCACAGGCAGGATGGTGCTAGTGGAGCCAGGCTGGGAGCAGGGTTGTGCTGGGACACATGCTGTGCCAGCTAGGTGGGGATCACAGCCTGCACAACACAAATAGAGCTCGTGTTCCTAGCAGTTGGAATTTCTAAAGTTTTTTTGGGGTGAGAAGTTGTTTTTCTGAATGAAACCGAGTTGTTTTCTCAGAGTTGTGTTCTGCTCCCATTATTTCTTGTAGAGGAAATTAGTGATGGAAAGAGATGTGGGAATAGTTTCATACCTTACCGTTGTTCTTTTTCTTCTGTATTTGAGGGGGCTTGTCTAGACACATGGTGATACCTGCACTTAGCTAATTTTTTTTAAATTCACTATGTTTTCATTAGCTATTAAATATAACTATTGTTTTATTGCTTCAGCCTTAGCAGTATTGAAAAGAATGCTTTTGTTTACCTTTCTGAATCAGAGTGTTTTCAAGTTCTTCTATTTAAATGAATAATAGTCTTCTGTGAACTCCTTATATAATGACCTGTCTAAAGGATATGATTAAACAGAGTGTAAAATCATAACACTAAAGATGAGAAAGTTTTTAGTTTCTTCTAATAGAGTAGTTTAAGGTATTTGTCCCCGTGGGTATGTGGTCTTTTTAAAATTATTACACAAATTTAATAGTTCTCTTTTTTATTCTGGAACACTCATGAATATGTTGCATGTCCACTTGTATTCATAGAATCACTGAATGATTTGGGATGGAAGGGACCTTGAAGATTCCAACCCCCTGTTATGGGCAAGGACACCTTCCACTACACCAGGTTGCTCCAAGCCCCATCCAGCCTGGCCTTGAGCACTTCCAGGGATGGAGCAGCCACAGCTGTGAAGTCTGTGTGCCCAGAGTTTGCAGCCTTGGTGTTGCACTGGGGTGTGTTTGCACTTCATGTCTTTCTGACATTTGCCTGCCCTGTTACAACAGTACAGGGAGATGATCCTGGCTTGGCTCCTGACACCAAAGTCATTTCTGGTGGTGTGGTGGATATGGTTTGGTCATATGGAGAATAATATTCCTTCCTCTTTTATTCCCAGACTTTCAGAATATAGACTTCATTGTAAATTCATTTTTTTTTCTTGGCATGTGATTATGGGTCTCCAACAGTAGCCCATTTTTCTTCTCTATGGCTCTTTGGAAGTAATCTGTAAATCACTTGCAAACAAGAACTCCCCCACCCCAGTAAAGCCTCGGGTTCTTATTAAGTTGGCTTTACTTGATATTTCTTTCCTGAGGAAGGAAGGATTATTTTTTAGAGGAGAATTGTGTGTTGCTAGAGGAGTGGAATTAGGCCAAGCATCTGTGGTCCATTTTTTGTTTATGGATGTTTCATCTCTGTTGGATACCTGTGGTCCTTTCAGCCTGGGAGCAATGGCCACGTAATTCTGCTGTGAATTTGTATATCCTAGAAGAAGCTGTCATGAGCAATCAAGTACTTATAAGGTCTGATCCATGGTGCAGCTTGCAGAAGATCTCTCAGGGCTCCATACATCAATGCTAGATTTTTGTCCTTTGTGTAGCAGTAGCTTCTTACCTTTAATTTACTATAAAGTGTTGTTTTTCTTGGCAAAAATGTACATGATTAATTGTTTGTTGGCTGTGCCTTTAATTGTGATAGATCGTTGCCAGCAGCTGCACCGTTCCTCTTTTTGGCTTGGATATTCACAGCCAGCAAGAAAAACTACTGCTGGCAGGGCCAGCTGCACTCTCATCTCCCCATTTCTCTCAGTTGCCCTTGCAGCCAGATGATAATGTCAGTGCCTTCCAGCTTTCCTCCTTCATCTGCAGGAATGCTTTCTATGGCCAGGATGCAGAATTCTCATTCTCACAGAAGAAGCACCTCTACTTTGCCTCCCGTTCCCACAATTTAGAGTGACAAGTGGGAAAGGAATTGATACTAAAAATTTGAAGAAATATCTAGACCTACTATTAAGCATATTTATTGCTATTTATCTTAGTGGCAGACTGTTGTTTTATTGAATTTATGGACAAGCAAGACAACTGAAAGTGCAGTCAGTACTTGCAGTAGAAATACTATTTAGTTTGGACATGCTGAAAAGCAGAATTAGTCCCTCATGAAAAAAAATAATTAAATTCAAGATGTGAAGGAAATAGTATTTGAATATTCATTACTTTATAACTTGTTTCTTCATACATGTAGCAACTATAATGACTCTTATTAATGGTACCAGGTAAATACATTTCCTTATTCTGAATCTTCTTATTTTATAGTGGATTATCACTTGTGATTTTATAACCGTATTCGATCTCTTTCTGATTAAGAATTAGTAATCATTTGTGTTTGAAGCTGTCATTGTTTAAAATCAAAATGTGCTTTTGATATAACTCATAGTCTGCTTCAGCATCTGTTTTCCATATTCAATATTGTCCTGGCCTATGAGGGAAAAATAAAATACTGAAGAGTTTTGTTGAAACATGTAGTAAAATCATGAACAAATATTCCTGTGGTAACATGATTTAAAATTGAGCCTTAGAAACCTCTCCAAAATTTGGCAAATATCCCTTAAGTAATTATATACAGAAGTAAGAAACCATTATTCATGACATTGGTAATAAATACTGAAAATGTTTTAAAATTATTTTCTGTTGTTACAGGTACTGTTTATTTTGTAACAGGTAGAGAGATGTAGAACCAAGAGCTGTAGTAGGCTTCAGAATAGTTACCTATTGATTTGTTAGAATATATTCCTTATGTACCTTACCTTTGTGGAAAATACTCAGTTTGATATTTATTTTTTATTAAAATGGTAAATGAATTACAGCCTTTATTATGTGATACAAGGTACTAGTAGTATTTCTTTATAGTCTTTCTCATGTTTGTATTTTAGTGCTGATATGAGAGGGCAAGTTACAACAATTATTTGAAAGTTCTGAAGATGAAATTTAGATTAATAGCTAGAGTCAGATGTTTTTCAAGTTACCTTGGTCTCTAGAATTGGGTTATAAGAATGTCTTTTCTTCCAGAACTTGGGGATTCAAGGTTGGAAAGAATACAAAAATAATAAGAATAACTAGTCTTATGGTATTCTGGCACTCCTGCTTCAATTCTGGCCAGAATCCAGAAATACAGAAGGGAATGAAAATGAAAAAATAACAGAGGATAAAAACCCTATAAACTCTTCTGATTCAAGAAGATCATTTTGGCTCATTTATTTTGGGTGAAAGTCCAATAGCTAGGAAGGTTTTCCACTTAAATGACTTGGTTAGTTTATAAATTCTGGAACCACAGTTAACTAAGCCCTGGGTCACACTGTGCATAGGACAGACTGACATGGGACAGTCAGACCTTTCCCTACCTGGTACTGGACAGAGGATTTCACTGCAGAGCTGGTTTGTGTGAGAACAGGACCCTCCAGAGCTTAGGGAAGGCACCAGAAAATACCTGATAACTGCTGACCACTCCTGCCAGCACCTGGCTGGCTTTTCAGACCCTGGCTGTTCCTGCATGGATGAAGGGGAACATTGTGTGTTGGGGGAACCAGCACAGGTCAGTGTGTACACAGGAAAGCAGAGACCTGGAGTTACAGCTGCCCTACAGAACACTGCAAAGCTGGAATTTTCTTGCTTTGCTGCAATAATGTCCTGCCTATGCGGGCTTGCACCAGGCAAGAATTCATAAAAAGGCAACACCTACTTAAAAAGAAAGGAAGGAGAAATAAGTATTTGTGTTACATTTGCTCCTAATTTTAGACTGAGGAATTTCATTAGGAAGGATTCTGTTTGACACACTTCACAATTTAATAACATGAATATTTGCTGAGTAGTGAAATAGGAACTTATATGTAATACAGACAGCCAAGAAATGTCATAGTCAAAGAGATGGGGTGGGAACATAATTTTGCAGTTGTGTTCTGCTTTGATAAATACTTACATATCCAAGGTTTCATCTGCAAGGACAGATGCATGGATTGCTGGAATCAGGACATTAAATGGGGAGAGCTAGTGACAAGTATTGGTCCTGTAAATAGGTATTGTATGAAGATGATGTCAATTAGGAAATTTCCAGCTGTCATATTTTATAGAGATTACCGAGGTTCAGAATCCAGTTTGTGGCATGGTTTTCCTTGTCCAAGCAGAAGTAGACCCTACTTGGCTATATAGCATTTCAGCATTTTGTAGTATTTGCTATACTGTTCATGGAAAAACTTTGCGATTTTGTTTATTCTGGAGACTGAAAAATTTACAGTATTTCCAAGGATATTGATTATAATGCTGTTATCCTTGTAATGTAAACATGTCATGTAAGAAAAAGGGATCTAATTCAGTGTAGACAGAAAAACTTGGTTATAAGAAGCACCTAGTCAACTAAAATTATCAGTGTCAAGATATGAAATGATCAGGGTAAATTTTCTATTTTGAGCAGTTCAATGGGACTAGGCAATGACCAGCAAGAATGTGACTTCAGGGGTGACCTTATTAGTTTTAGCTTTAATGGTTTTGGCAACTCAGTTTCTCATGTACTTTGTAGATGAGGCCCATCTGTTGCATTTGGAAAGTTTCAGGATTCTCAATGACTAAAAGTCAGACCTGTTGAGGATGGAGCGAGACGCGAGGAAAAGCAGATTTATTCTTTTTTAAATAATCTAATTTCTGTGTGCTGTATCATGGCTAGAGTTTTACTTGTGCATTTAGTGTTAGTCTTTATCACCTTGCTTGTAAATGAAGAATTGAAATGTTATATAAAAATTATTAGTGGTTACATGGCTTTGCCAAATAGCAACATGTGTCTGTACAGAATGCCATTCAGTATCACATGGTATATATTTACTACATTACTTTTGTGCTTCATAGCCTTTTCAACTAGAGACTGAGAGTCTCCCTCTAAGAAACAGGTATAGTATACCTTGGGATTTTCAGAAGTAACCCTTAGTTTTTGTGAATGCATGTGAATAACACTGGGGAGAAATAGCAGTAGTTCTGACCTAATGTGTCATTGAGCCATTATCATATGATGAATATATACATAGAGGAATAAATACAGATGATAATGAAGAAATATATAAGCACTTAGTTCTTGTTTCCATGTTTTGCAGCCATGTATCCCAGCACAGAACAGTCTGGCTGCTCTTTGTGGCACAGATTCTGCCACCTGTGTGAAAACTGATAGCTTATTTTGAGGCATCGTTGATCTCAGCCGTACAGCTTAGAGGATGAGTATCAAGTATGCAAAGTTATGGCAGAAATCTGATACATGATGACCATCATAGCTGGTTCCCTTTAATCCTGAGACAGAAAGGGTTCTAGGACAAAGCCAGCAAAATTTGTGTGGTGTGCATAAGCCTTTAAACCGCAACTTTGCACAGCTACAGTTGATATGGATGAAAGTGAAACTGCACTGTACATTTTCGGTAGGTGTGAATACAGATCTTAATGACAGAAGCTTTCATTTGAAAAGAGCGTCTGCTTAATAATGCTTTGCCTTTTAATGGCCTAAACTCTCCAAAGATCTGGTGGTTTACTAACACCTGGGAGTTTGGGGCCAGAATGTGCTCAGTACAGCGCAGAATCAGGCCAATAACAACCCTTCACCTTGTCAGAAAAGCAAACTCAGAATGCTTTTAGGAAGAGGGTGAATTCATTTAGTCTCAAAAATTCTTAGTGTTGTAGCATTTACTTACATAAAAATAATAATAAAAGATGAAAGGCTTTCAAGAAGAAGTGACTTAATTACCCAGTTATTCTGCATTACCTTTATTAGGAATACACATACTCCCTGATACTGAGGAGTTTTATTGTTTCTGAAATGAAAGGATGACCAAAGTTTGTTTGAAAACACTGCACTGGCGCCTCTCCCTTTCATGCTCTTGTGGTTGTTACTTTTGTGGTGTGTTAACCTGTGGAACTAATGACTGTCAGGTAAAATGACTCAGCAGTTTAGTTATTTAAAGGATGGGACATCCTGTACCTCAGTGTGATTCAGTGGATTTTAGACAGTAATTTTTTTTCAAGTAACTGGTAGGAGCTTAATAAAACATGGGAGTAAATATTTCTACCCTGCTCTGAAGGGTGGTGCAGCAGCAGCTCTCCTCAGGTGCCAGTTGCCATCCAATACCAAGCTATTAGTTACACTTGTTTCGCACCTGAATGGTGTTGATCTGCCTACGGTGACAATACCACGCTTTGATCTGTACCTTCAAAAAGTGATTGCTTTTGTGACACAAGGAATTATTACTCCAGTCTAATGAGCTGTATGTATGAGGGCTGATAATAATCCAAGCCACCACTGGTGAAAGCTGAAAACTCTGAGAAATGTCCTTGACGGAGGTGCTTGAGTTCATGGGAATGAGTGTGTGTAACCATCGTGTGCGCTCCCTTGGCCCCACAGACTGCGGAATGCATGTGCTTGGTGAACCC
The DNA here is from genome assembly GCA_013399695.1 of Formicarius rufipectus. Lineage (NCBI taxonomy): Eukaryota > Metazoa > Chordata > Aves > Passeriformes > Formicariidae > Formicarius > Formicarius rufipectus. The sequence continues at coordinate 96,864 of VXAU01005785.1, read as the reverse complement.
TGTAGTTCTCTTCAAGTCATCTGCTAAGCCACAGATAAGATGATGAAAAAGGAGATGAGTGCCTGTGAAGGGCATGCACAGCTTTTTCTCCCTGATTTCTGCCCGGCAGAAGTGTGGCCCCATTGTTGCAGTGTTGCCCCTCTTGGAGAGTGGAGGCAACGCCAAAGTGAAGTGGTCACTTCATTCTGCTCTGCTGTCACTTTGAAGGAATAATAGTTTGAAGACCTGATGAACCAGAGTCCCAGTTTCACTGCTGAACAGAGATACAGAGCTACAGAAATAATCTTTTGTTTTGTATGCTACAAGTGCTGCATCTCACTCATAAGACATGAGGTGAACTAATGGTGGCGCTGAGGTGCACTGGTCCCATTTGGAAAGCAGGGATGTATGTACCAGATCCCTCTGAAAAAATTCATAAATATCTTTGTTACTAGACGTCCCAGGTGAAGTACCCTGAAGCTTGGTAGCAAAACTGTAGTGCCATTCTTAACGTTGACAAACTCAGACCCATCTGTTTCGTTTGAACCTTATGACATGTTTCTGATTTTTAAAAGAAGTTTAAGGGAAAAGCTGTTTTCCATAGTATACATCTCTCTAAAGAGACAAAATTGACCTTGGGCTCAGTAACCAGGATGAGGATGGTTTCTATGCTGCAGTGATGCCAATTGGTTAAGAACTAACTCAGGACAAACTGTTGCACTACTGACTCATCCTCAAAGGGCACAGTCTTTTAAGATACCTTTAGAAAGTTTCCTTTAAAGCACTTCTTGCTAAAATTAAACAAATGAGGGCAGGTTTACAAAAGCCATTTGAATGATGTTACATATGGCTGTAGCAATATATAACAATATGCATGGTTTGATCAACTTTGATTTTCCTCAAATACATTGAGGGAAAAGTGCCCAGATGTGTTGGGATTTATGCAAGGTAGGCAGTGGAGCAAAGTGAAGTCGATGTCACTTTTAGAAATTGCTTGGAGTGTTATGCTGGATTTCTTATGTCTAATATTCAGTATTCATTTTGCATTCATATGATTTAAGATATTTCATTTACTGTTTTCACCAAATATATATGGCTAGCTTATATCATGCACAAATGCTTTCCAAAAACTAAGTGATCTTTTTCCAGGAAATTTCACTGAGATTTATTTTGTTTTCAATAGGCATAATATTTTCCTGAATCAGTGAAAGAAAATAGGAGTTGTTTTCTGGAAATACTGTCTATAAATTTTTTAACTCTTCACCTTTTACTTTGAATTTTAAGGATACTTACCAAAAAGGAAGACATAACCATATCTGATTGTAGAATTAATAATTTTCAAGGCTAAATTTTCCTAATAAACACTGGTGACCTGTACTTCATAATATGTTTGGTATTCTACAAGAAAACAGATACAAACCTCAATGTATTAAAATAGTGTAAATGCATTCTAATAACTGGCATTAAACATTTTTCTGTGATGAACTGAGATTTTACCAGTATTTTACTTAAATTCAGAATTGTAAATGTGAGAGGAAAAGTAATATTCTCATTAGTAAATGGGAACATTGTATGTAGTTAATAGTTTCAACCTATTTTAGTAAAAGTTAAGATAAGATTTTCATGAAGAGTTAACATAAAAACCAGAATTAACTTATTTAATATAATGAGTTATGTTAGTAGAGCAGGTTTCGTGTAGCTGTAAAAGGCAGCTTGGAGGAGAGAGGATGTCATCTTGGAGCTCATACTTCTTAGGTAACAGTTACTTGAAAATAAGGCACAGTATTTATTTTTCTTTTAATAATTATTCTTCTTGTTTAGAAAATACCCATGATTTGTTCTTAGCAGTGTGAAATAATCTCTTTTCCAATATATACTTTAAAACTTGGCTTAATTTTCATGATCTTTTGTTAAATATTATAAGCAGTATAAAAATAATACTTTTTTTGCTGGGAAGATAATATATGATCTCTATGGCATACCATAACATTATCTATTATTTCATTATTTTCTGCAGGAGCATCTGTCATTAAAAAAGTACATTGTGGACATTGTGATTGAGAGTTCTGTTCCTGTGGAACCATTAAAAGATGGAGAGGAGAAACAAAAAATTAAAAAGAAAGCCAAGAAACTAAAGNTTTTTTTTTTTTTAAGTTTTGTTCTAAATTTTACCTTTTGTCCTTTAGTATGTGTGCAGTGGAAGGCTGAAAAAAAAGTGAAATTATTTGCTTTAGGAGTGTCTTGAAAATACCACTGATGAGCCTAATTTATGGGCACTTTCTTTGATTGAGAAAGAAAACTGAGTATCGATCTGGAGCCCTTGGTTTCACCTGTTAAGAGCTTTTCTCATAATTGGATGCCAGTGCCCTGCCAAAACTGTATCCTCTTCTAGCATACAATAGCATGTTTAAATTTGTGTAAACCATGCCTATTTTTCTTTCTAGCTATTGATTTTTAAATGAAATATCAAAGAAAATCAATAGTAATCAACAAATAGAAGTCAGCCCGCTGTAGTGTCAAATCCCATGACTAAGTTTAATCATTTTTTGTTGCCTGTCACAACAAGAAGAGTAAAAATATCTTAAAATGGAAAGTGAGCTGTCAGACCTGCAATTTGTTCTTAGTCTAAAAAGTGACATCTGCAAATCAGTGTGATGTGCAGGGACATCATTATATCATGAACTGGCAGTGACACACTCTATAGCTGAATAGTCCCCAACTGAGGTTAATATTGTAACATGTTTTTGTGTTTCTCTCCAAAAATACTTCTTGGTAGATAAGAGTCGTTGTTACATACTTTTCCTACCTTCATCAGCAGGAAGGGTTTCACCTAAGAGAAAAACATCTGCATGAATTTTTAGAGCTACAGTAAAAATGAGATGTTTTATTAACTCATAATAGTACTAATAAAGGGACATCAGTCTTAAAAAGCACAACACTTTTACAGTGTATTACTGTTTCTGATTGCTCTCCTCTTCAGATGAGCAAATCTACTCTGTGAGCAGCACATCAGAACACAGCACTGAAACTTAATCATGTTCTGCCGGTTTGCTGATGGCTCGAGATGCAGAGTTACTCATATGACCTGTTGATTTAACATACCTACTGCTTCTGTTGAATTTAATCAAAGATTTGTCAGATCTTAGACTACAAGTTCAAATAATAAGTTGTTATTGGCACTGATAGGAGAAAAACTTTTTCTGAATATTTTGAATGTGCCAGGCTGCTGGGTAAGTCAGCATGTTCATCATGAGAAATTGTAATTAAAACTAATAATGGGGCATCATTTTACAAAGGTGACATACTATTGAAAAATACAGTGAAAGTTTCAAAATCTAAGAGGAGTTATATTGGTGAGACATGAAGTTCGTGTTCATTAGGCTTGTTTTTACTTTTAAAGGGTGACTGAACTGGTCAGTGAGTTTGCTGTTCTAGAAAGTAATTCAGAGTTAAACTGAAGATTTCACAATGAGTTTTTTAATGTTAACACAGAGACTTAATAAAAAATGTCCAGTAGCAGTATAAAGCAAAGGTATTTGGAGTTTCACAGGTGTTAGCAGATTATCTACAGACCCTGTTTGAGTACATATCTACAAGTCTCCCTCTTCTCTAGAAAACTAAATACTTACAACAAATGCCCTTACACCTCAGCACTTGAAATTACATGTTCGTTTGAGTTTCTAGGAAGCTGTAGTATTTTAAACTGGAAAAAACTAAGAACTGCATCCAAATAGGTTTCTGTTGCTCTCCTCAGTTTCCAGATCTTAAATCACTCTTGCAATATCAAAGCGGTGAAGGGCAGAGGTGAATGAGGGGACAAATGGTGATCAATGGGATATTGGATTTGTTGAGAAGTTTTGTTAGTTTTATAACCCTGAGCCATTTAACTGGTGCTATCAGAAACAACTGATATATAGCTAAGTAAATTATCTAAGGTTATCATGTATGTGCTGCTACCAGAAGAGTATTTGGGTACTCCCATGGCAAAAGGGAGGCTTGATGATAGCTAAATTTAAGCATCAGAGGTGGTTACCATGTAGATGCTATATGCTTTGCAATGGATTTAAAACGCTCCAGCCGTATGCATTTAGTAACAGGTATTTTGGGTGATTATTCAAGTTTAACTGACTTGCCTGTACAAAAGCTGAGATGTGTTGTTTCTGGCTAAGAAGGCAAAAGGTTAATAAAGGAATCTCACCTTCATGTTTAATACTAAATTCAGCTGTGATTAATAGCTTTATTAATGACCCACAAATCAGAGCTAGTGGTGATGTAACAATATTTGCATGGAGCTTTAGCTGACGGAAAATCTGAGTAGCTTTGGGAAACGATCCATTTGTGAGAACAGAAAATATAAAGGCATGTGTAGTATATGTACCTGAGAGAAATGTATCTGCATCACTGAGGGGCTTGCATTAGTTTTACTTAATGTGTGTGTGTGCTATCAAAAGAAGGTTACAGAATTAACATTGTGGGTCCTGCTTTGCTCCATGATCAAATCATGGTTTTCACCTGTTGACACAGGCTGGCTGGAGTGAAAACAGGTGGCAGGAAAAAGTCTTGTCTTCCTCTTGCTGCTTTTTGGTTTATGGCCAGTGTAAATAATAGTTTTAAGGGACTAAAGAGGTTGTGTTTGTTTCCAGCAGTAAAACAGTCATTCCTTGGGGTGTTTCTATGCTGTTTGTGTAGCATTTATTATATTACAATACAATCAGTAGCTAAATAAAAAGTACTCCCTTGCATGTAAATATAACAAAATATTTCAATGTTAATTATGACCTCTGTGAGGTACCGATTGGATCAGCATTATCTGTCTAAACCACTAATATATCATAATTATATATAATTTTATATTTATATAGCACAATAGTATAAATTATATCAATAATAATTTTATAAGAAACAGTAGATTACTGTATTTCTATATAGCACTTGTGCAATTTTCTACCATTTGAAAAGTCAACTTAAATATATAATTTGTGTACTATTATTATTCTGAACTGGTAATGTTAATGATAAATTATTAATGGCAAACAGTTCAGCAGCAATATGGATTCTGACTGGGCAGCACTGACAGAAATGCTGTGCCTTACTGTGAACCAGAAAAAAAACCAAAGGTTTGAACTCTCGCTCGTATTACATCCTGTGCACTTCAGACAATAGTCAATAATAATGAATATTTTCTCCTCTAGGGCAAAGGAATATGAGAGCTTGATGGAAGCAAAAAATGCTGTGTCTGATTCCCCGTTTAAAGCAAAGTAAGCATTAAACTTTATGTATGTTAGATATATGCTTTTTTTTCCCCTGCCTGTTGCAGAAGTGCTTCTGAAATATCCAGTGGAGCAGGTAGGGAAGGTTCTTCCTCAATATGGGGCATGTTGCCATCTTGAGTTACAGATTATTTTTTAATACAGTAGGTTGGACCTTATAAATGCCTTTTTTTTTTTTCCTGAATTGCACTGTATACCTTAAACAATGGAAGTTGCTATGGTAAAGAGAACATAAGCTCATCCTTTTCTTACCTGGAAACATGAAGGTTCCAGTCTTGTCCTTCAAGACGGATGGAGAAAATTCAGGACTGGAATTTTGGGACTGAAAATCTAATATCTGACCTTCATTTAGTCAAAAAGAAAGGTTCATCTGGTGAAAGCACAGATGTTTTACAATCTGACACTGAGCTTTTTAAAGAATAGACCTTTTTGTTGCCTAGGATAAGGCACAGATGAAAGCAGATGGATGATAAGAGTAAAACAAGGCCTATGATCACCGACAAACTCCTTCTCTTTAGTTTGAAACTGAAATTGCTCAGCTTTTGCTTTCTGGTTCCATTGAAATCAGTTGGGAAAAGATGCAGAATATTTCGATTTCCAAAATAATTTTGATAAGGTCTGTCACCAAAGATTTATAAAGAAACTGTGTAGCTGTAGTTTAAATGGAAATTGGGTAAGAAATTGAAAAAGTGGAGTATTTCGTTAGTCCTTGGCAAAACAGGGAGGTCAACAGTGGAGTTCTGCAGTTCTGTCATATTCAACATATCCACAAGTGCCTTGGAAAAAGAGGGCAAACAGTGAAGGGACAATGTGATGGACATACAGAGATTCGGAACAGTAGGGGCAAGAGCTGATGCTGAATGATAATTTTGAAGAGCACGAGTGACTAGGCAATAAAATGGCAGGTGAAATCCAGTATATACTGAGTGCAGCACAATAGAAGGGGGAGACAGAACTCAATTCTACCTTCACATACAAAGTGTGGGCCTTGAATATGCAGATGTGATAGGTAGTTCCAAGAAAATATCAGCTCAGTACTCTCAGTAATTCATAGAAGTCCTTTAAATTATTTAGAAACAAACAAAACCACAACAAGGATTGTCATCATGTACAAATACCTGGATCATTTACGTATTTTGGATACAATGTGCAGTTCTGGTTCTTTGTCTCCAAACAGATAAGCAGTAATTGTTAAAGGTTCAGAAAGGACAGGAAATGAAATCTGTAATAATTTTAGGTATGACTTCTGTATTAGGAAATAAGTAAGCCAGTATTTCTCATTCAGGAGAAGAATGTGATAATGTGAGGAAGTTCCAATAGAAATATGTTATAGATATCTATAAGGTCATAAATGGGATGGAAAAGATGGATGGTGATTGTTTGTCCTTCCTGGTGGCACAATGAGGGAGTGCAGGGTAAAGCTGGAGTTGGGTTCAAAAGAAACCAAATACAGTGTTCTTAAGGTAAAGTGCAGTGAGACATAGGGAATTCTCTGACGAAAGTCACACAGGTGACAGCACTTCACCTGAATTCCTAGGAAAGGATGTCCAGCCCAAGAGACTTCTAAGATGAAAGAAGGGGGGAAAACCAGATTACTAAAGTAGGATTATGCATGCCTGTTCTGTTCTTAATTTTCCTGAGACATCCATTTACAGTGGGCAGATGGTGTATGTGCCTCACGTGTAGTTGGGCTCAGGGATCTCCACAGTTGCAAACAAAACCCCTTGTCGTTAAATTGCAATGACATTCCAGGTGGGGGATCTTTGTCTTCAGACTGAGGTAATAACCTGAGTGTTGTGTGGTTGCTTCCACCACTCATTAATTGCTGGTATACTTGAAGGTGGCATTTTGTAGAAGTTACTGGTAGTTAAGAAGTTCAGATCCTTGCAGTTGGACTGCCTTGGGTCTATATAAAACTGGCCCGTATGCAGTATCTTTTACATAGTCTTTTCAATAACTTGAAAACCTGCTGCTGTATCTTAGATGTTTTTTAAAATAATAAAAATCCATCACTGAGGTTTGACTTAAGAAAATGACCCATCTCCAGCAGATGGCACACCTGCATAAACACATGGGGAAGGAGTTGGCTTTGCTTCTTAGTCATCAGCACTTCCATTTTCAAGATTAATTTCATGGCATATGAAGATTTGTAGCTTTTATGTTTTGCTTTTCTTTGCTACCAAGAGATACAAAATTAAGATTTAGTTGTCAGAAAGTAGAAATATGTGTGTCTGAGTGACTGAAAATACTGATAAGCTGTTGTGCCTCCACTTCAGGTTCTTTCTGAGATTATCAGTGATATAACATGGTCATTTGGTCTCCACTGCAGCGCTAGAGAAACTCAGATTTTTACATTTTAAAAAATATTTCCAAATCTTTTGACTGATTCTGAATTTGCAGTTGTCATTTCTCTTTAATGGTGTGATTAAATGCTCCTTTGCTTTCGGGCAGAATCTTCTGTTCCATCTGCTTTTTTAGTTTCTTCTTTTATTGCCTCTGTTATGGTTGGACCCTTAAAGACCTGAACTAGTGTTGTAGCTGCCGTGTAGCTCACTTTCATCACAAATCTGGAAGTTTCTTTTGCAGTCTTCATGTAGAAACCTAGTGATCTAGCAGATGCTAACATCTAGATTTTTAAAACAGTTTTTGATACCATAGTTATTGTTCTTTTCAAAATTACACAACCTTTTTCCTACTATGACACTCATATGTTCGTGAACTTATATGAAATCAGAGGGAGCTCAAGTCTGAACTAGCTTTCTAAGAAGAGGAGTGTCTGTGAGTCAACCAGAAGCCCAGCTTACTTCTGTTAAAAGTGTTTACTTTGCACAACACATTTTACAAAATGGAAGAATAGGGGAGGATACTTTTGTCTCCTGTAAAGGAAAGGATGAGAGGGCAAGAAATTTCATGAGGTGAGAGTTTTAGCCCAGGCTGTATCTGTTTAGATGGCAAAACACAACACAGGAAAACACCCTTGTAACAGAACTAGGTACAGGATCCTACTCAACCAAGACAAAAAGGAAGAGGAATCAGTGGAAAGAAACAAACAGCAGTAGGTCTGCACTGAGCATTAGTACATTGAGAAACTGTACTAATTGAGAAGCTTTTTAGCCAGAACACCGTGTACTGCACTAGGATTTTGTAAGTAACTGCTACTGTACCTGACTGAGAGAGCAAACTCCTGCCAGTGCTGTGAGCCTGAACAGCTCTCAGGAGATCTGTAAAGTTACTGAGAGAGGTCGTATCACAGAGTGAGGGGTGTACAAACCCTGAGTGCTAAATGCATTCTTTGTGTCCAAACAAATGGCAATAGTTTTTTTCTATTCTAAAGGAGGGTTTGAGGTATTCAGGTTGGAGTGGAAGTATACTAATGAACAGAAAACCATTTTTGACCTAGTGGGGCATGGAATTTAAAAATGGAGAAGTTCTTTTTTGAATTCCATTTAAAATGTGACCCAGTTGGTGGGTTTATTTGCTTAACAGAAGCAAATGTTTTTTAGAATTAAGTCATTAAATATGTCTTTCTTTTATGCTTCCTTCCTTGTGCTACATTTCTTTACTCACTGCTCTCCCTCAAACTGATTGTGTCTTTGCAAGCAATTAAAACCATTTATGGAATGCAATTTCTTATCTGATTTTAGTTCCTAGTCATGTTGTCAGTTGTTACAGAAGAAAGACAGAACCCAGAATTAGTTGTTGGCAGGTAAAAAGCCTTTTTAGATCACCTTTAAGATTAAACTACTTTAATAGTATGAGACCACTGATTTCCTGCTGCAGCTGATATATTGCTTCAGCAGTTCTTACTAGTTTAAGGTTTGAGATTTATAAAACCTTTTCCACTAAGGAAACACTGATCCAAGGACTTTTTAAGCTCTGCAGTGATACTACACTAATAGCAATAAGTAGACAGGGTTTATCCTACTTCGAGAGACATTGTGTGTATCCCTTTTTCAGTTTCAGAGTAGGGATTCATGACTGGGATTGTAAATGGCTCTAAGTTGTTCTTTTTTAGAAATTAATTTTAAAAGGTGAGTAGGAAAGCTTTTTTTTTTTTTTTTTAGTATCTATTAAAAACATTATGCGCATTGACGGGGCAGGGGGGTTAATTCCAAACACTGCCTCATTTGGTAAGTATTTTGCTCACTGAACTCTTTCATGTGCCAAGAGGGATATTCAAGGAAAGGAGCTATGGACACTCCTGTGGAGCAGCCAGGTGTTGCTTCTGGCCTCTCTCCACTGTGCGTTTGCTGGTTGGTCACTGGTGGCACTTGGGTAATTTTATAAATGCTGGTGGACTCTTGGTGGGTTTGTAATTCATACTCTCTGAGAACTGATCTGATTAATTACTTCGAGTCCAGTCTCCAAAGTTAACCTGGCAAAAGCTGTGTCCAGTGTCCATCAGAAAACATTTTCTCAAAGTTAGGGGGTTATTTACATCTGTCAAGTATCTTCTAATCCAAAGGCCATATATTTCAGTGTTAAAGCAATCTGCAGGTAGCAAAATGTAAATGTCATCCTTTAACAGGACAGCAACTAAGGTAATGTAAGGTTACTATGTGCCTGAAAGGAGTTAACAAGACTGCAGGGGTAAAAAGTTGACTCAAAAGTTGGTCAGTGTTTTAGCCAGTTGTCTCACGCAAGAAGGAATTGTTTTCATGGTTGTTTTTGTTTAACTTACATTTTAAGCTGTTAAAGGGATGCTTGAGATAGTATGGAAATGGGAATCCCCGTTATCCTGAAAACAGACTGCAACATGAAAAGAAGAGAGTTAGAAAATGAAGAATTATTTCCTCTCTGCTGGAGAGAAGATGGGAATGTAGTGTGTGGTTTGGTCTTGCAGAGGTCCAAAGCGAAATGTCTTTAACCATACAGTACTTTCTTACTGTCACTATGGTATATTAGTGAATTCACAGGATAAACTCACCTTGTAGGTTTTCTTGACTTTGTAAACTAGAGACCAATTAGGCCAATTACAAGATATACCAGAGTACTGATTGCTAGGGGTAAAAACAGAGTCTTTGAAACTGGAAGTACTTGTGCAAAATTTAGTTTCTAAACAGCTATGGAAACTCTGGAAGAGCCAAAGTGTAAATAAAATAAAATTCAGTTAAACTTGAAAACCTGATAACAGATTTATTATTGGACCAGCAGTAGATTTCATCTTCAGAGAATGGCTACAGCATTCTCATAGGAATACAAATAAATGCATTCAGAAAATGAGGTTTATAGTAATTTTTCATCTTTTTCTCAGAGAACTTGCATTTCAAACACTACACAAGGCGTGTGGAGCTGCAGATGTAGCTGTTGGACATTTGGCAGTGTCTGGGACTACATCCAGCTGTGTTTCCATGGCACAGCTGGAGCAATCGGAGGGTGCCCCATGTGCCAATACAGCATTGATTGTATTGCAGGCAGCACAGAGCGTGCAGGGGCTGTAGGTGGCTTCAGAGGGACACAGCACAGCTCCCTTTGGGCTGGGCAGGAACTTCACAGACGTTCTCAGTTCTCTCCAAGCACAGGCTGCCTTGGGAAGAATTGAGGCTGTGTGTCTGGCCCTCGCAGGAATGGCTGGGAGGACAAGCCACTCCTTCCCTCCAGGAACTGCACAGCATCCATTGCTCTGCCCAGTCACACTCATCCTTCCTTGCATTGCAGCACTGTACAGCCAAGAAATCATGGGTTTAAACCTGCAAGTGCTGAAATACATTGATGTTACTATTTTGAGGCACTTTTTTTTTCTGGAGATGAAATGTGGCCTATAAATATTAACAGATCTCTTTCCTTTAGCCTGTAAAATATATTAAACCTGCTAAAAATGTTTAGTCCATGCTGGAAATAAAAACCTTTAATATTAATATCCCTCGTTCTCCCACTTGCAGTGCAAAAAGATCAGATAGTGTATTTGTATTTGCCAAACATACTATTTATTAAAGTTTATGTTACAGTAACATTCCAAGACCAGTCAGTGCCTTATGTCCTTTCCAGTATTTCCTCTGGATTGTCTGTTGGTGGGCAGTACTAAAACCTTAATTACTGAGATGTAAATACTTTTAGAGTATTTAGAGAGAAAAGGATTTTAACTTTCCTTTTATCAGAAAAGTTTCAGTTATTTAGCATTTTCTGTATGGCATAGTAAGCATCAGAGGAGTGAAAATTGAGGGACAGAAGAAGATGAAATAATTGTCTTGAAATGACTGAATTGGACTCAGCAGTATTTCCACGTAGTCACTGGGTCAGGTGTGGATGCCATAATCTAGTAATCCACAGTGCATGCCAAGAGTGCACAAGGAGTCCAATATGAACAAAAAGTTCTCTTATTTCCACATCTGTTCATAGCAATGGTAAATTTTACATCCACGCACAAGTCCTCTTGCATAGATTTCTAGTTCTTTGAAACAGTCCTAAAATTATTCTTATTTCTCTGACACTGCCAAGAAATCAATATAAAGGATATGAAAATAATTTCTCCAAGGTTCACTCTGTGGGAGGAAGGAGTTTTTATTTCCCTTCTCTTACCTGTGTGATCACACAGCATTCTTTAACTGTTTTTGGCAGAACACTCACAGTACAGGAGGATATGAGGATGCAAGAGGTAATTCTTTAATGTGGTGGAATTGCAGGTTTATTCTGATGCTTACACATGCTTACAACGTTTGAATTTTAGTTAAAGTATCCAGAAGGACTTTCAGAAGAAATTAAAAACTGGAAGCTTTTCGTTGCTGTACAGCTTCATTTTTAAACTGAGGACAGAAAGTGAAGGTGGTGTTTAACTTACAGAGCATCTTAGTAGACTGGAGAGAAAGAAACTTTTATTCCTTTTGTCAGCAGAAGTATTGGTGTAATATGATTATGTTCCCTTTGAGTCCCTGTGAGTAGCATTTTGATAAACCTTGCACATTTTGTATGCTGATGCCTGATATAGATTAGGAAAGTGTCTTTCTTTAGCTTCTCTGGCTAATCCTGATGGAATTTTATTCCTCTGATGTTAAGTGAAGCAAATGCAAACCTGTCTTGCTGTCTTTTGTCAGATGAAGTTAGAATATAGTGTGGTGGGTTTTTTCTGTGCCTTTATGCTTTAATATGCAATTTAGGTAGATATTTCAAAGAAATAGAGACTTTTTTGCTTAATGTGCTGAGATATTGCCAAAGCAATAGTCATTCTAAATGCCATTTTATTAGGATACCTGCAATACTCTGCTTCTGGAGCATTTCTTTGGACTGCAGCAGTTCCATTTCTCTTTGGTGCTGTGGTCTTTTGATTTACTGTCAAAGTCCTGCAGTTATTTGGGTTTGGGCTTTTAATTTTGTTTCCCATTTTAGCTCATGGCTTACTGTGATAGACAAAGGTTTTCTCCAAACTCATTTTCCAAAGAGAAAATAGCAGTGCAAAAAAACCTTGTCAGGATATAATCTCCTTTTATGTTTCTTGTCATAGAAAAATCCTGGTTGAATATTAGTGGATTCAGCTGACCAGATGATACAAAGTCCAAGACTCAGAATTCTACAAATCAATTTTATTTTAAGAACATACACGTATCTTCAGTGTGCCTTGAAAACTGTTAAGAAAGCTCTTAATTTTTGGATAGAGAGGGCACAGAGTTTCCTGTTTCCTCTTAAGTGGAAATTCTTTTTTCTTCTCCAAATGAATATTCTGGTATTGTGGAATTTTTTTTTTTATTTTTTATTTTTTCATACATGTGACTGTTGTGCTTAGTTCTCCAATCTTTCCATCTCCAACCTTCCCATCTCACCTCTGAGAGACTAGTTCATGTACTTTCTCTTTGCCATTACTCTGTCCTCACTTTGTGGATGCCTTCTAGCCCTTTTACAGTGATATGTCCCCTTTTATGATGAGCATTCTTACTCTTCCCTGCTTTTCCTTCCTGTAGACTTCTGGTCACAGCACTGTCCCACTCATCCTGCCCAGTTGCAGTTCTGTCCCATTTCCAGTGCCAGTTGCTCAGTAGATGAAACCGGAGGTGCAGCGGGCACTGTTCCTGTCGCTCAGAGCCATCCGGAGCAGAGACTGAGGCAGGGATCAACAAACACACGGCAAATGTGGAATGGCACTTCCTCCCGCCCTCTCTCATCTGCAGCTGAAGGGCTCTGATCAGCAGGTGCATCATTTCCATCACTGCGGTGTCAATTCTGGCCTGGAAAAACCACCCAGAGACCACCTTGTCTTTTGAGTAGCAAGTACTGCTTTGTTTGAGGTGCTGGGAGCGTGGGAGATAACTCCGCCAAACACTCCACTGAATGGCCAAGTTTGCAGCTCTTTATGCCCTGCTCTAACTAGAATCGTATATATTCTGCATGAGATAAGTGACTCCCTCGATTCAGCAACACTGGCTGATGTGGTGGTCGTTTTTCTTGCCTTCCTCCCCAGCTTGGTGGTCGTCTTAGGTAGTCATCCTCCTTTGAACCATTCACCTTTTGTCTTTCCTCATGCTCTGTTGTGCTGGCCCATCGAGGCTTCCCCCCCACTGTCAGTACTCACCCCACTTCTGGATGGTCTTCAGTGGCCCAGCTGCAATTCTGATTGATCAGCCTTTAAATAGGGTTCAACTTCTTGGGTTTACAGTAGTTACCATCGTTTGTTTTTGGGTCCCAAGTCTAGTACCCAGAGATCAGACATTAATCACTAACACCAAACTGAAAGTTCAGTACCAACGGCTCAGTTTTGAAGATCAGCCTGTCAGAATTACAATCCCAAACCAAAGTTTAATATCCACTGCCAATTATTAAATTAGGGAAGTCAACATAAGTACATCAACTGCATCCGTGAATGTAAGGTCTGCACCTGAGCTAGTTACTGCCTTCATATTCAAGGCACAGAAGAATAAACTATGAGTGTGTTTCGACTGCTGTATTTTAGACCTTAAGGTGAGATAATTGTGCCTTGGAAATGCATATTGCTGCCTCGTGGGAGTGCAAAGGGGAATAGCTCAGAGGCAGACATATAAAATGGAAATGAAACCTAACCCACGTGTGTCTGCATCTGTCCCACCTCTGCATTTTGGCTTCGTTACTGACCTTCATTAATAAAACGCCCTTTTTAAGGTAGGCTGCAAAACTACTGCTTTTCACTTATTCAAATAACCCTGAAGATCCCTTTCTTTTATGATGTCTATAAGAAATTAGCCAGGTGACGTTTGCTGTTTCTGTGTAAGTCTGCTGTTCTGTTTCCCTTACTCATCTCAAGAGTGAGTGGGCCAAAAGGTTTGAACGGTGGGAACAAAGATGAAACCATTTGAAAATGTGTGGCAGAACTAGCAGGATAAACTATGGAAGGAGAATAAGGAAACAACACTAGAAACAAATGTAACTAACAAAGAAGCACCTTTATGGCTGTACTGTTCACACTGTTTCTGTGCTGTTTCCCTGAAAAATTAGGTCATGAAGTGTCAACAGACACTCCCAGCTGACTGTATATCTCCTGGGATTTTTGACATGCTCTTCAGAATAGATGATTTTTATTATTTTTGCTTAGATTTTCCTGATTCCTTTATCATTAGCAGAGATTCATTGCAAGCATGAAAGTTAACACGGGTTTTTGCTTAACCTGCTCTTTGTTTTCTGTTGAAGGTTACAGCGATTAGCAAAAGACCTCGTAAAGCACCTCCAAATGCAGGATGGCTGTTCGTTGGGGAGCAGCAAAGTCCCTGGTCTGGACAGGACTTTAGGAGAGATCTCTCGTATTCTGGAAAAAGAGGTATTGTGACTGTTGCTGTATGACTTCAGATTAACCTATTGTGTCGGGTTTGCTAAGCTCCCCTCCAAACACAGCTATGTGCCGGCTAGCTCTCCCCACCCCACTCCCGACAAAAGAAAAAAAAACTAGTAAGAGGCAAAATTAATAAAGGAATATATATATATATTTATAGATATCTTATATAGATACAGCTAAATACTATGTACATATAATACAACAATCCCAAACACCCCCCAAAAGGGAAAAGGGGAAGGGGAAAAAGGACCAAAAAGGGTAAAAACAAAACAATCCCACTCAATAAAATCCCAGGAATTAATTAAATAGAACAATAACACAGGAAAGATCTCACCAACTTCCCTTAGGAGAAGTGAGTGCCTTCCCTCCTCTGTCGGCAGAGGCAACAGCTCTCAGCCAGGCCTGAGCTCAGAGAGATAAGCCGAGGCCTAAACACCGAGAGCTGCTGGCTCCGTGTCCACCCGACAAGCGAGAGAGAAGGAGAGCAAAAGAGAAAAAGAGGCAGACAGGAAACTCCCTCCTGTCTTTATACACCTGATTACGTAAGGGAATGATATGGAATACTTCCTTGGTTTTGTATCCCGGTTTCTAGGGAAGGCCTACAGAAAACTACCACACCTATAAAATGTGTTTCTCTCAAATTTCCTCTGTTCATATTTGGGACTGTTTTAAACGTGTGGATGAATAAATGACCTCTGTGTAACAAGCAGTGTCTGCTGTTACACTTTTCACTTTTTTCCCCACTGTATTTTTTCTACAATTGTTTTTAACCTGGGTCATTTCAGTCATCTAGTTTATAGTACTTATCCACAAGCAGCTTTTATGATAAGGAGCCAAAACAATTAGCAGAGAAGAGAGTTGAAGCCAGCTGTGCTGAAGCACAAACCTGTTGAGTTTTTCCTAGGTACATGGTAAATGTTGGATTTTTTTGGTTTTTAATTGACAGCATAGCATGTGCATCTTTACTGTTTCATCATGGTCAGTCTGCTGCCACGGTGCTTTATGCTTTTAATATTTTTCTGCTCCGTTTGGACCACAGTATTTGAGTTTTCAGCTGGAACATTATGTTCTGTTCTCTCTCTAACAATTAGAAAATACTTCTATTTCTTATCTCTGATCAAGAAATAATGAATATTAGTTCTGAGAGAAACTAAATTGGATGATATCTGCGGAGGGAATTGCATCATTATAGTTTGGGGTTGATGTTTGTGAAAATGAGAGCTTTGATTGATGCTTTTCACACCTTAGTGTGAAACACAATTGCTGATGACATGTGCTTTTAAATTCTAAAAGATGCCTGGGGTCCTTATGTGTGTTCTGTTAGTTACTTGGAGCTTCTCATCAAGTTTAATGGTGTTTTTTGAAAGAGTTGTGTCGTTTTCAAATATTGCAGTGTTTGCATTAAGTATTGAAAATGTCAGAGTTTTACTGATTTCAAAATACAGAAATCATGTTGTTGCATAGCTACCATAAAAAGATGTGTCTGTTTTGAAAGCGATCTAATTAAATCTTGGAAACTCTTTTGTGTCCAGCCTCTTACCAGAAGTTGTTTGCTGAGATTTTTTTAATGCCCTAAATTGCAGCTAAGCGTTAGTCATTGATTGTTGACAGCGTTTTGCTGGTTGTTGAGTCTACAGCGGGGAGTTAAAAGCTAAAGTAGATAGTATTAATAGACATGCATTATTTTGTTGCTGATTTGGCGTTTTCCCCCCCAAAACATTACTCAACCACTGGAGAAGTATTTTTATATCTGAGTGTCCTAATCAATAAGGTCAAAAAAGATTGATTTCAGTGGCTGTCGCGGTGTTTACGGCACAGATCAGACATGGTCATTTGTGGAAATGATTAGTAATTCTCCTGTTAACTTGGGGGGTTCCAGAAATCAGGAGACACATCTTACATGTCAGTGGGCAGTGAAAAGAGTCTTGATGGTGTCAGTCATGGACTGGGAGGAGGAGACTGACACTGTTAATTGAATTTCCCTGGAGAGCATAAAAATATACCCTAATGTGGGGGGAGGAATGAGGGAGTGGGAACCACACAAGCTGTCAGTGTGTGTGAGCTGATAACATTGATTTACCCTTGCTAATGGCTTGGGTTGAATAAAGAATTGCCCTGAGGGAGGACAGGGTTCACTACTATAGATCCTTGCCACTTACCAGAAACTTTTCAGGCTCAGAAGTCATGCAAAAGTATTACAAAATAAAATTGATCCAGAAAACCCTGTTTTAATTCATACTGTGAAACACTGGATTTTTCTTTTGTTAATAGTTTACACTGTCTGAAAAATTTATTTATACAGGCTCACCAGGGAAATAAAGATTTGTTTTACAAACCATGAAATAAATTGCTGAGCTGCTGTTAGTAACAGTAAGTAAGAAAAATGCCATTAGATTTCTCAACAGAAGGAATGGTTATTCAGCTCATTAGAAATTCCATGACTGTGCTAAAACAGAATTTAAGGGTAGGGTATATTATTTATGGAAGCCTGAATCAGAAAAAAAGAGCACACACAGAAGATGGGCAGCCGTGTCTTGCTGGCTTTTGCCTTCAGGTACAATCCAATCACTAACAATTTGTGTTTGGACTCAGCCTTCATCTGCTGTGTTCCACATTACTGAGTAAGACTTTTTCTCACCTCTAAACTTCATTCATAGTGTGAGAACATTCTAGAATGCCGCATCCCTGCATTGTTACTGTGTTCACACTTGCTCGTGTTTTGCCTTCCTGGGCTGCTGGACACAAGCATGTTCTCTGCTTGGGGCCAAGTGATTTCATCAAAACAGCAAAGAGTTTGTTTAATGCAAACAAAAAGGTTTTTATATCAGTGTGTCCTCTAGGTATTAAAATTTAAGAAATGTCTCTATTGAGCAAAGTTACATGTTAACCACTGTCTGTTTTGAAGTCCTGACTGTTTATTGCAGCACCTTATTTGCTTTTCCTTAAGACAGAATTATGAGGCTGCTGCTGATTCCCCATGGAATCCAATGCAGGATTTGAGTGCCAACAAATGAAAGAGATGTTGCTTTGCTTTGCTTCAGGTGGTTGTTAGCTCTCCAGATACTTCTCCATATGCCCACGTTGGCTTACTTGGATGAAGCTCTTAGCCATTAATTGCATGAAATCTGTGGTTCATGAGTCTTTGAATTAACTGTACCTAAGAGATACTGTAAAGTCATAAACCACTACTGTTCCCATTTTAAACAGACTTGAACCCTCAGTTCACATATCCATGCTCCTCTTGGTGGGAGGCAAGGAGCAAATCCTGGTGATGTTGGATACAGCTGATGTGCTGTCCCCACACTGTATCTTCTGCTTTCGGTGTGCCTTGGACTACTGGAAGGCAGCCCTTGGGTTTTTTGCATCTCATTCATTCTGGCAGAAATCCTGGAAGGAAGTTGTGTTCACTTTCACCTCTACTTTGTTTAAAAGTGCATTAAGAAAACAAACACAGGCAGAGCCACAGCAGCAGAATGAGTGCAAACATTCCCAGAAAGCCCTGGCTTGAGGTTGGTGGGTTGTCATATGACACTCTTCAAGCTCTTAATAAGATCTGATAACCCTCCCATGAATCAGCCTTTGATGCTCCAAGAAAAACTCATATAGCCTCTTACAGAAGGCATAGCTGATGTTTGAAACAGCAGAGCTAGAACTGTTTTTCTGCTATTCTTTTTATTGTATGCATGTTCATTCCATGGTGAACTAAGTTTACACATTCGTCACCAAGGGCACGTCTGTTTCGCTGAATTAGCTGCTCGAGTTTGACTTCAGCACTCACACAGAAATGCCCTGTAATAGGGCTTTTAGAAATGAGGATATTGAAAGCTGTATATCCTGTTAGTGTGACTGTAGGTACAGTTTTAACTTGCTTATGCTTATATCATTTATTTTCCTCAATGGAAAGAGGGAAAATTTACTGATTAAAGACCTGCTGATTAAAAAATCTACTGATTAGAAAATGTCTACCACATAGACATTAAGCTGCCTGAGGTACATGCATTTCTAAGGCTGTGACCCTGACCTGGGTCAGGGCTTGCTTTCTTTCACATAGTCATCCTTAGACATGCTGACAGAACATCACTTCACTGAAGTTCTTCCTGAAATTTGTTTTTAGAGGTTGAGATTTGGCTCCAGGTTTGAAAAGTCCTATTTTTAAAAGGTAGCAGTATTTCATGTGTTTTTGGATAGATCTGTGCTAGACAGGGTTGGCAGACACTGTTATTCTGAGGCACATGGCAGGATGCTGGTGACACCAGCTGGGGGCAGTGGCCTTTTCACCTGGCTCGGCTGCATCCATAACATTGCAGTTAAGTCTGTGCAATACTTACATGTGACATCTCGACAAGCCCAGAAGGTGTCCCTTATCCATCTCACTGGGAATGACAAAGAGATGCAGTACAATTGTGGTGGAACCTCATGGTTTTTGGAATCCAAGGGCAATAGTTAATTGGTTTAACTGGAATTATTTTTATATGATTCTTCTTATCAATCACGAGTTTGAAAAGTATCTTCACCACAACCCAATTTATTCTTTTAACTAAGTAATTTGAATGAAGATCTTACAGTTCTGCTCCCAAAGAGAGGGCTGCAGCAGCGGGGGTAGGATAAGGTTTGATCCATGTCCCATCCCAAACAAACACTACAGCTGAAATTCCCATGTCCTCACAAGGCACAGAGTCCTAACAAACAAGATTTCACTGGTTCTGTTCATAAAACTTAGTATAATTTTGCATGGGTTCGAGAGAGAGCTCTGTCCCTGATCTCCTTCAGGCTTTCTAGGCAATGTAAAAATCCCAGTGAGTGCAAAATAAGTTGTTAAAGGGTGGAAGCAAACTGGAACCAGAAACAAAAAGAGGAGGCTTTTGATAAACTGGGCTTACATTTACTTACCAGCTCTCTTCATGCAAATCTAAAAGTAGCTGCTTTCCAGTAGACTAAGTTTCAATATCATTATTTACATTACTAATTCCCAGTCATATTCTTACTGGAAACAGATTTCAGGGGGGGAAATATCCTTCCTTAGAAAAAGTATAATTTTGTAACTCTAAAGTGTATGAATATGAACTAGTAATTCACTGTTCTGGTTTAATCCTTTTTTTTTTTTTTAAAAAAAAGGGTCTCAATGCTTCTGACCACTAAAACATGCTCTCTGGTGACCATTAATGGGGTTTTTTCTGTCAGGCAATGGTTTTGGGTTTGGGATTTTTAGATTTTTAGCCTCCTGCACCAGCAGTGGTGATGTCAGTTATTTACATTTCAATAAAATGTTTGTCGTAGCTTTCAAATACATGGGGACTGTAGACAGACAGTGTTTATCCCGTTGTAAAGACTGTCAGGAATGGCTGGCTCTAACAACACATTCGGGCCCCATATTTATGTTTTATTCTCTAAACTGTTGAGCCCATTGGGTATGGTGACCACAGCCAGGGTGAAGAGGGGTTCCCCCCTCCCCAGTAATACAAACTCTTCATCATCAGAAACTGAAACAATAAAATTAAAAGCTGTTGAAGAGCTAATGTATGGAAATGGAACACATGTAAGCTTTTGTACTGCTCATAATAAGTTTCTTCAAATATCTCTACAGAGATTTAAAATTGCCCTGTGGATGTGTTTATAACTATATGTATGACATGTAAACACAGATAAAATACATTTTAGAAGCAAATACTCTGTTATAAAGACTTAGTATTGTTACTTAAAGTACATTTTAAAATGCAGTGGGTATTGCGATTCCCAAACTCTTACACATTTAATGTTGGTGCTGCAGATATTTGCCCCTAAGTAGCTGTGTGTTCCCAGTGTGGCAGAGTGGTGTAGCCATCTGAAAGTCAGCAATGTATCTTTAAGCTTTTCTTAACCTGCTGTTGATTAAATTTGGAAGGGATGTGACATTGTTGCTGTGCATAATCGTGTTATTTTGAATCAGTATTAGACAAGATACTGTAATTTGGTATCAAACTTTTGCAGGAAATTTGAAGTCACAAGCTAAGCCAGAGCGACATAAATAGGAAGTGTATTTTATACTCCCATTATGTCTCTGTAAAAATCAGACTAACACATAGACCATAGCTTGTTGTTTGTGGGTTTTATTTCTTAATAGAAGAAAACTCAAGTGTGAGTTAGAAGCAGTGAATTTGAAACCTAAATTTTGGCTAAAAGGAATTGATCCTAGTTGAGCTGAGTTGTGTTAATCAGCTTGACTCCTTAAAGGCAAGGATGGTCAGTGTCTCTGAAGAAAGGAGGAGTGTTAGCAGGTGGAGCAATGATTCAGTAATCTATTCAATATGAAAGGTATTTTTTTCCCCTTCTAAATTATTTTTAACTGTATAAGAAGGAGAGAAGACAACAATAAATGAGTTTGAGAGCTGTTAATAGAATAGATTCCTCATTTCAGTATCAGAGCATTTCTATAGGCAAGCTGCAGTCACTAATTAAATTTATGTTAAGGATATTTATACCTCTGGAGGAAACCCAGCATAAAGACTGATACATGAATTCATGGAGGGCTGGAGAGATCTCTGGAAGGGTCAACTCATCTGTCACCATGTTACCTAAGTCTGAAAAAACATCATAGGGCATTATATATGAAAAGAGTGTTTTAGTGAATTTACCTGAGTCATGGATTAATGGCTTTCCCACATTTTCTGTATTTTGTGATCTTTTATATATATGTACATACACCCAGAGGCACATTATCTGTATGGTCACCAATTATTTTGTATATTCCCACAATGAATTGATTTCTCAGTCTGGCTGAAGCTTTAAAAAGTTATTTAACATTTACCTTAAAGCATTATTATAGCAATGGAAAGCTTGGTCAAGATTCCAGACTTTTATAGGCAGGTTCGTGATTGTGAGGTGTTTGTATTCCTTGGCAGGATGATTTCTGGACTCAACTGCCTCTGTTTGCTTGTTTACTGAGCATCTCATGTGTCTCCACTAGAGGACACTACTGGCAGAAGCAACAGCGGGTCCTTTGAATCCTTACAAGTAACAAATCTATTTACAAGTAGAATTTCTTTCTGATACTGGGTTCAGATGGCACTGTGCTTAGAAATTGCACATTTATTTCCTATGAAGCTTCTTACAGCAGCCTATTTCCTGGAGTTGGGTGCACGAGGGTTCTTCACTGGATAATTGCTATAGATCCTGACAAACTTATCCCTGCAGGGAGTTCTCTGGGAAAAATAAAAGAACACACATGCACAGTATTCACTTATAAGGAAAGTAACCACATGCCACAGTTCAGCAGGCCCGTGGAGAGCCACTGCTGTTCATGCAGCCTGCACAGATTCGTGGTGCAGAGCAGGGTGTCCCATCCACAGGGCTGGAGCAGCTCAGCTTGCCTGCACTGCAACACTGGCACGGGCTCAGCAGCAGGGCTGAGCTCGGGCACAGCTGTCCAGACACATTCGTGTCTGGGGATGGAATGAGCTGGAAAGGCCCCCAAGCCCCCATTAGTCCTGTGCAAGTTCCACACCCACCCCTGGGACGCCGCAGTGGGATCCTGCAGAGCCACTGGCACTGTCACGTGTGACCTGCTGCCTTTCTCTCATGGCATATGTGTCTTCTGGCTCTCAGCCATGTGAAGATTTTGATGCATAGTGCACTGGTTTATACCAAAAAGCCTTCTTTTGTATCAAGCAGGGGGGTATTTCATGACCAAAAGTTTTAAAAAGCAGAATAAACACACATACTGCCTTAACTGTGCTTTCATCATTATGGGTTTTGTTCTCTGTGAGAGTAATTGCTACTTTTATTTGTTAAAATGAGAAGTTAAAACTCTAAGGTTCATTTTAGATAAACATATGATGTATTTCTGTGCAAAGAATGGATTAATTTTTAATCCATCCGTTGATTTTTCAACTTGGGATACTTCTGCAGTAGGCAGTTGCAAAGCTACAGTGATGTCACATGAAGGGAAGTCATTAATCAAATGGAAAGCTGAATTGCAACTTTAAAAAAATTATTTAAAATCAAAATCCAAACTTTCTGAAGGGTATCGAATTACAAAACTTAAAAATAAGTTCTTTTAGAAGCTAAAAAAACCTAATAAGTTGGGGGGTTTTGGTGGTTTTTTGTTTGTTTTTTTGGTTTTGTTTTTTAAAGAATAAGTTTTACCACGTAAAACTAGAATTCAGGCCCTTGGAACTCTGTATATTGCCACCAAAACCTAATAATTTTGCGCACAGAGAAGGTAACAGGGAGTTCTGTATTTATGCTTCCTTACCTGCAAATCAACTCTTTAGCTGCTCATAGGAAAATACATAACCCAAGTCAGAGCATTAACTCGAGATCTGATAAAGCAGATACAACTGATGGAGAAGATGAAATGTAAGTAACCTTCCTCAAAATTAATTCACTTCTCCAATCGCTCAGCTGAAGGGTTTGAAGAATTTTAAAGATGATCATCACTGAGTGCCAGTGGTGGACAGTGCCACTAAAACATGGCTTGAAGAAGGTTCCACAGTGTTCAAAGCCTGGAGTATCCACATTGCCGTATATCTACCACCTTGTCTGCAGATGGTCCAAGCTGCTACCAGTAGCAGACCCATGATGTCCTCTATCAACTCCAGCAGCAGGTTTGGTAGTCACAGTACGGTGGCTGTGAGTGCAGAGAGCAGCCTGTGGGCAGACCCTGGAGGAGGGCTTTGGACAGCAGTTTGCATCCAAACAGCCTTTCCCTGTCACTGCCAGGGAAACATAACAGATCAGGTGTGTGTCGTGTGGTGCAGGGTGGACAAGGCAGCTTTATATCATCAATAATTCGTTTGCCCAGAGTTTTGTAATCTGTGGATTAACCTTTCTCTCAAGATGAACATATAAATAGGAACTTGTTACTAGAGGTCAGCCACTGAATATTTTTTAACTTGTTTGCTGGAGGTGGTATTAAAAGGCAAGTTCAGTTCACAGATAAGCTCTGCAGTGTTCTTATTCCAAGATTATTTGGAGGTTAATTTCTGTGCACAGTGGGTGTAATTGAAAACTGCTGTGGGATGTAATTAATTGCTGTCAGCTTCCAGTGTTGCACTAATTGTGGCTTTTGGCTGTCAGATGAGGCTTCTGCGCCAGTTTAGAACTAATACATCATATCAGAGTGGATATAATGTATATGTATACATTCCAAGGTGTGCACAGTTTCTTCACTACAAGGCAAGAGATGTGTTTTAGTGTCATAAAGTCCAGACGGTGATTTCCCAGTGATGAGAAAATGCCCTACATGGGCACACTTCTGCTAATAGCAGACACCAGCTTAGAGATTGTGATGAAATAATGATTACAATGGTTTTTAAAGAAATGTTTTTATTTAGCTTGGTATGATGGTATATCTTTGCACATGTTTTCCTGGAAGTCTTTTTAAAATTCAGCAGTGATTTGAGGTGGTCATTTCTGACTTGAGAACGTATCACTCAGAGGTCTCCATGGTCTGCTCTGGTGTTTGCAGTACCTCACAAACCCACACTGTTCATGTGCCCCACAGGTCTTTGGGGCTGTCTGAATGGGGTTATGGGTAAATAGTCCAAGAGGTCACAAGGGAGCACCCAAGGCAATCAAGGTAAAACCCCTGTTTAGAATTCAAGTGCTCTTGTCTGAGCAGCCACCACCTCTTCTCTGTGTGTCCTTTTGCACAGAATTTTGATCTCTGCAGTTCTGTGTGATTGCTCTGGGTTTTGTAGTTCAGGTTCAGCTGAAATCAGTGTTGCTTTCCAGTGGCTGACAGCTCTCAGGAGTGACCTATCAGCTGTAGGAATTTCAGATTCCGTGTTGCAAGAGATAGCTAACTTTCCTACCCACTGTGCAATTTCTTGTCCAATAAACTGCTGAGAGAGAACAGGACAAGATCACATAATTGTGCTTTTTATTTCCCAGTTTGGGAAATTCTGTTTCTGAGATTAATCAGAAAAAAGTCAAATTGGCCTCAGCTAATGGAGCCATCAATGGGCATCCAGGAACAGTTGTTTCTGGTATTAAACCTCCGTCCTTGCTTTCCTCCATTAATTGATGCACTTACTAGATACCCTTTTATTTATAAATAGACCAAACATTTATTTTTAATAAACACATGTGCTGCAATGCTCAATGCTGTCTTTCAGAGTATGTATAAAGACAATTCTTTTTCAAACAGCAGTGTTTGTTTCCTATTGTGCTACTTGAATGAAAGCAGCTGAACAGGTAGCATGGAATTCACTAATTTACCTTTACCTCTCTTTCCTTTATGCCTTTCACTGACACTTGAAGCTTCACAATCAGGACTCTGAGGGTCCTGTCCTTGTCAACAGAAGTATAATAGAGTGCCTCAGTGACTTTACTGTTGAACTAAAAAGCCACTGTGCAACTTGGAAGGAGACTGTGTAAATAAGGTTCATTCTGTTCAGTGAGATCATAAAGCGAGACAGGAGTCTGTTGAATTTGGTTTAACCTCACAATGTGGGCAGGTGTTTGGAGCCAGAACAATTAATTATGTGATAGCATAGACAGAAACTAGGTTTGTGCATGTGGGGTGGTCAGTGTTTTTAGGACAGGATTAAGACTCAGTTTCTTAGTATTTGTATTGTCCCTAGGCCTAAACCAATTTTAAGTCACTTACCAACAGTAGACTTTCAGAGAGTAGAGTAGTAAATACCACTCCTCCTTTCATTTTTGATTTAGTTAAAAAATAAAGTAAGCCTCATTTTTGTGTTGCATTTGAGTGATGTATCAGCCACTTGCTTTTTCACCCTTTCTTTTTGTTGTTCTTAGACATTTGTCTTACTTTGTACTAAATATAGTCTGTGCAGTTGCACTTAACATACCTTAGCTATTGAAGTGAAAAGCCAGTATTATCCGGGTGGCTTAGATGGTGGAAGCTGAGCTTTACACAGGAGTGTGCAAAGGCTGAGTGTTATGCAGGGAGTGAAATACCTTCTGCAGGACCAGGCACCTTTACATGCCTGCCAGCAGGTGCCAGGTAACCATCCTCTTCTAAATGAAGCCTTGGAGATTAGTTAGTATGGAGAGTAAACACAGAAGCCAGAGGAGCTGCCTTATCTTTAAGGCTTCAAAATCAGCCTCAAGGCTTCAGAATTTGCACTTTGGGGGACAGGGTGGGGTGGAGCATTTCTCAAGGCCTCCTTCCCCTTAGTGCACAAGGGAGGAGTTAATACAAACTCATGATCAACATGTTCTTAAAGTAAATGAGTGCCTCCTCATTCACATGCAAATACTACTAAGCCAGTTCTGGTTCATGTTTTAGTCCTAAACTTGTTCCCCATTGATGTTAAGTGGTTGGAATTTTATTGTAGGTGAATTGACTCATGTTTGAAAACCAGTTTGTGATTTTCAGATGAAGTATTGTTGTAACACAAATTTCACTAGAGAAAAGTATTAAAGAGAGCAAAATTGTCTATTTTAATATAAAACATTATTTTGGTATACTCTACAGTCATTTTCAGGCTGTAAATTTTTGTCTGAAGGACTACTCAAACAATGTAGACTTTCTACAGTCACAAACATATTCATGGGTTTGTATGTACATGTAGATATACCTGTGTATTTATTTAAAAGGGGAGGAAAGAAAAAAATAAAAGCCAGCCCAGGATTCAGTTGTCTGGTTTGTTTTTCTAAGGCAGCTTTGAACTGCATTTCTTGGCCCCTGGCATTTTAGATAGAATCTTCAAACACCAGATAAAAGGAAAGAAAAAAATTCTTAAGGTGGATTTCAGCCATATTTTACTAATTAGTTTTTTCTTCCCTCAGTGAGCAGTTTAACAAGTATAGAATAGAGCTGCACAACTTTAGTATGTTCTTCCAGAAACAGAAGTCAGACTTTCAAAGTATTTGGGTTTCAATCAGAAATATTTTCTTCTGAACAGCTTTAATGTCTGAGGTCTGTTCTGACAGGCTTTCCAGATCAGCTTCTGATCTGGACATTTAGCAGGACTGGCAGGAAACATTCTTTGGGTTGACGAAGGAAAAATGATTTTTCTAAATTACTTTTTTAATCTGCATGAAAATATTTGTTTTGGATGTTTGTCTTAGAGGGAGGATTTATACCAGAGTATTTCAGTTAGTTCAAATAGTCAAAATGTGAGGTGCTAAAGTCACATAGAGCAGAGATGAAAAAGCTGGCATTAAATCATTTCATCTGTTAAAGCTCAGCATTATTTCCGATTCTGCTCTACTTATTAACTAATAATAATACTTTCACTGGAGAACTCTATGGAAGTGAGTACTTTGGTCCAGGACATTGGATTTCACCCAATAACTCTTGCACCAAATTAATAAATTATGATTTAACTAGGACCATATTTTTCTAGGAGATAATCAGGTTTGATTTAAAAACTTCTAATGATTGAGAGTCAACCATATCTCAAGTATATTATTCTCATCATTAATTACTCTTGGCATTAAAAAAATCATTTTATTCTTACCTGAACTCATCCAGTGTCAGTGTCCAAATATTAGCTGTTTCCTGTGCATTATCAGAAACCTTCTTCTCGTTCTCATTCTTCCACACTGATATCCCATCATATTTCTACTTTCCCCAGCATAAACTAAATTGTACTTCTGTCGTGCCTCCTGCATTGATAGATGGCTCTGACCTCGTATCTTCTTTTTTACAAGCCTTGCAGTTTGCCATTGCCCTGTGCAGAGGGGAGCAGCAGGCCAGGCCAGAGGTTTTGGTCTCCTCTGTGCTGAAGTGCTGTACATAGAACCCAAAAGCTGTTGGAAATTGGTGTTCTCTTTATTTCGCTCTGTGTTACTTTGTATTACCCACTGACTTGTATAAACACATCAGAGATTTCCCCCAGTGTGGTTTTACTTCAGCAAACGGTTCGCGTTATGCAGCTGCTTTAATGAGTGCAGCAAAACCCAGCCAAGCACCAGCACAGGCCAGTTGGCTTCTTCAGGGTTTTCTTTGTTGACCATGTTGAGTAGGATGAGGCATATGTGTAAATCACTCTTTTTGAGCTGTATTTTGTTGTACCAAATGTCAGATAATGAGATGAAAACATTATATTGAACTTTCTATTTAGTCTGTTCATTTTCAAATTTGCCAAACATACTTGTATCCCCGGGTAAGTGGTGCTTCTGAGGGTGCCACAGATGCCAGGCCCTGATAAAATCTACCCTATCTTGTTAATGAACACACAAACAGTTGTTCCCCATCTGCTGCCTCTGTCTGAAAGGTTAGGAAGCCCTTCCTTCTTGATCACAAAGGACATAATTATTGTCTGTAGAGGAGTCAAGTACAAAGACAGTCCATCCAGCCTGACCGCCACTACACTGCAGGCCACCAAAGATTAACAGCTGCTTCTCCTTTGATTAGGTTAGGTAATAATAGTTACTTTAGTTAATAATTGGATGGATTCCCAGGCCATGTAATTCAGGTTTAGGCTGTCATTTTTTGCTGGCATGTAGCTGAGCTGTATTATTGGAACAGAGCCTGTAATCCTATTAGTCAGTTGTCACTCAAGCCGTAGGAGAGAAGGGGAATTGAGATCCATTAAGGTGTAGGTAAATAAGTCAATCACACTTGCCCAGTGTGCGGGGAGTCCTGATTGTTTGCCACACTGTTTTTTTAAAGGATTGAGTTTAAGTTTCTGAAGAAGTTTAATTCATAACTGAGCCATCAAATGGTTACATGACATGTCTAATGTATTGTTATTTCTGTTTACTGTGCAATACATGCATCTGTGTACACACACTTCCTGGTGAGCTCCTTGATTCATGCACTGCTCTGCTGAAGTTAGAGGCTGTGTGCTTCCAAGGACAATTTCATAGTGGTCCAGAGACTTGAGAATACATCCTGTCACATCAGCTGTGTTAGCTTTCCTCCTGTACAAGCAGCACCACTGTGCTGCACAACGATGGGATTGGGAGGGATAAGGACAACAAGACTCTTTTCATGGATTACTTTGAGTGCTCTCTCTGTGATTTTGAGGTCTGCATCTCTGTTTTTCTAATGTTTCAGACACATGTAGGTGGCATCCCCAAGGTTTATGTGCCTCCTCCCTGTTAAAAAATGCATAGATGGCAGTAATAATTTTTGCCTACGTGCTCATTTGTCTTTGCTCTCCTGTATCATTAAAATCCTTTTGTATTTACAAGTTTAAATAGTTTAAAAAATGTTATTTGAAGTAGTTGCAAATTTCTGAAAATACGTATGAGCAAGTCAAATTTTTGCACAGCTTAAAAGCAATGTGTAAAAACATGGTTATATATTTTCTTTATTCCATGAACGTGAATCCCATTTTACCAACTGCCTATAATGAATAATCCTCCCAGTCTAAATATGCAGCCCTCACAGAACAGTTTCTATAGTGAAATTATTAAATGGTTTCATAAACAGGAGAGCTTAGTTACTTGGGAGGCTGTGTTAGAAGTATAGAGGGTTCTTTCAAGCAGCAAAAACATGCAATGCTGGTTCATGCTCTTTTCAAATAGGAATTTAATCTTTATTCCCCACAAAATCTATCATTTTTTATACTCACATGATGCCTGATCTACCCTGAGCTTTGGTGCCACCAGAGTAAAAGTTGTAGTTACCTGAAAGGGTCTTTCGTTCTGACAAAAGTTCAAATGGGAACCCATTTAAATAAGAATATTATGGAAGCAAGGGCTTAGAATAACTGAAATGCCTCAGTCCACTAATATCTATTACCTAGTGTAAAACATTAGCATTACAGTACATTAAATGAGTTTGGATTGTATTTTCAAGGATATTGGTTAATTTTGGAAAGAAATGCGAATTGGATAAGATAGCTTGCTCCCACATGTTTATGGTGTAAGGACGACTTCTTTAGATATTAAAAATACTTACAATTTGAAAATTGCCTCAAGTAGAAATTAATTCAGACATAGTTTGTATGGTTTGGCTGCTTCAGAAACAGAATGACAGTAGGTTTCAACACTGGGGAGATTGAATGCTGTGTTATTTATACACAGCTCACCAGCACGAGGTCTTGTGTCATGGACAGCTGAGGGTCAGTTCCTTTTTTCACTGTTTCCTCTGGTGCCACAGCCCCACAGTGTTCACTCTGAAAACATGGACAATGCAGTATTCAGGTGACTCTTCTGCTTTGTGGACAGGGCATGTTTTTCCTGCCATTCCCATGACCTCCACTGGCCCAAGGCCAAGTTGAAGGAGCTGTGCGTGAACCTGGAATTCCTGAAAGCAGGACACTTGTATGGTGACCAAGGTCATTCACAAGAACCACATACTTTGGGATCAACGTTGTCTTCGAATAAATGGGTCAAAAGCCCTTGGAGTTCTCCATCTTAAAAGAATTATTGGAGATAAATATATTAAATATAATGCCAAAAGTCATGTATCCCTAATCTCTACATGGCAGTTTTGTAGACCTCTGTAAACACAGGGAACAAATACTGTACTCCTGTATCTTCCCCAACTTTGCTGCTCATTGTATCATGCTTTTACTGAATGATGACTTTTGCATGCACGTAGTTAGGGGGTTATTTTAATGTTGGATAAGCATCAAAATGCTAATGAATTTTTATGAGTAATCTAGAGAGAGGAATAGTAGGACATAAAGCTAAATTATATAAAATCAGGAGAGATTACAAACTTGCTTCTGCTTCATCAAAAGCGAGTAGTAATGGAAGTTTTTAAACTGTAAATGTGTATTTCCACAAGTACACTTGTATTTTAGTAAACTATTAGACAAAAGTGAACCAGGCACTCTGGAAAAAGTCTGTGAAAGAGGTGATGCTCCAGATTGAAGTGGAAGGAAAACACATAGAAAATCAAACAGCTTCAAAAGATTTATATTCTTTTTGAACAGATACATGACCATCTCCTCTTAGGAAAAAGGAGATGTTGTTGCTTCTTTCAGTGTGGCTCTAGTGAGTGATTCCAGCTGGGGGAAGATCCTTTCTGGATACTTCACTACGAGGTGTTTATGGAGAATGGAGGAGTTCTGGAAAAAAATCACAGATAAGAAAATTTTACATTGAAAAAATAGAAAAAGGTTGGTTTAGCATTAAAGAATATATAGAGTTGAGAAACAAGCCAAGTAGGAGAATGTAACAGAATGGAGAAATTGCTGAGGGGAGAAAATGAGTGCAATAAATGGGATATAACTCAGAGTAATGGGTTGGAATAGAGAAAGGGCATATTTGGTCTAAATGACAGGAAAGACTCCATGTTACAGGAGCTAACAGGTTGTGGCATAATCTCCCATGAGAAATAGAGAAAGTGAGAAGTGGAATATGCTGGGCACCTTTAAAACTGAACTAGCACTAACAAATAGGCAGCAGCAAATAAATCAGCAGCATCACATGGATGTTGTGCTGCGCTGCCGTGGCCACACACACCAAGATCCTGCACTGCCCAGGGGCTGTGCCCATTGCCAGGGCAAGTGCACACCTCTTTACACTTGTGAAGTTTTAGGCTGAAGTGGACATGGGTAGGTTGGACAGTCCCTAGGCTCTGTCTGGAGGAGCTGCCCTGCTCTGCAACACTGGGAGAGCAGAGGAGAAGAGGGATTGAGAACAGTGGCTGTGAGCCAGGGTGCTCAAATAACACCAATAAATAATGATTTGTGGCAGGACAGTTGCTGTGCTGTTTGGGTCTTTGCCTTATGGCTCTATCAGGAGTTTGGTGGAAAGTCTTGTTTGGAGCCAAGGGCAGCTTAAGGAGGTGTGTTTTGGTGGGATGTTTTAGGTGGAAGGGAGGAAGAGGAAGTAGAGGAAGAAAATATGAGTGAAACTCAAAAATAACTCTTCAGTTAAGGCACACTTACTGAGCTAAAATTGACCACTATAAGTTATATTTGTCAGTTAGCCTGTAGGAAATCAGTGGTTTATTTTCTTAACTGCTTGCTGAGTTTGGCACAGAGGTTTCCACTCATTTAAAACTAGTTATTCCTTTGAAGGTAAACCTTTTGGTTGTCTAAAAACCAACATGCAGTTCATATTAATTGTGGAAAATGCTTTCTTTTTGAACATCTGACTTCTGTGAACAGTTTTTCAGTAGCTTGGAACTTAAATACAGTATAGCTGTAGTATAGCTGGAAGAAACTTAATGGAGAGAAAGTTGTATGATTAAAAAAAAGGTAAGATATATACTTTTGTGTAATGTCTCACAGGGAAAAATGCTGTCCATCTAAACCATATTTAGCTGGTTAATTATTTTTCTATTTGTTCAAATAAAGATTTTAGTCTCTGTAAATTTTTTTCTGCTCTGCAGTTTCTTACAGTAGAATACATTCTTTACAGACTATAATAATTGTGTTTATAGAGGGCTCTCCATTTTTTTCCTACATGCCAAGAGCTTGCAGCATTGAGGGGGAAAAAAGCAGTTATTTCTTATTAACTGGGATATCATCATCATTGACAAAATCAAGATGATCAAATACAAACTGCTGGTGAAATACAGAATTAGCAGCTTTAAAAGAGAAGAAGATCGTCTTAGTTTAAACAGTAGGAAATAAAAGCAGTTTTGCAGGAAAGGTAAAGGGTATAAGTTGTAAAATACTGGACCTGCTGCAGCAAAACCTCAGTCATTTGGAAATGGTGGGAGTCATCAATAAGATGGTGTTTAAGTGTAAAATTCTGCTAAGTGGAAGTTCCAAGTGGACACCACGCATAAAGAGATCTTCCTAAGCTGTTTTATGTAGTGCTCATATAGAGATTATCTAGATCTTCTTTTTAAATCATACACAAAGCAGCACACTCACAAAGATAAAGTTTCATTGCATTTCCTGTAACTGCATGCCATTTCAGAAAATACAGTATTCAAATATATTACCTGTGTAGTACTTGATCTGTATATATGGTAATTGAAAAAAATAACACCTGAGAATTTCAACTCCTGCCCTAAAGAGTGCAGGAGCAGTGAAATGCTCCTTTTCAAAGATGTTCAACCTGATAGATAAATAAATGTATTAAGGACTTCCTACACTGAGAAAATCCACAACTGTCAGGCATACCTTTTACTTAGCTATTTTTTTAATTTCTGTTGGTTCTCTTCTGTGTTTGTGCTTCTCTAGAACACAGCAGATAAAATAGCATTCCGGGCTGCAGGAGGACTGACTGCCCTTGAAAATGTTCTTCAAACAGTGACTTCTCCCACCAACCTGAATGCAGTTTCACGGGTTCCCTTTAAGTAAGTACAATGAGTCCCTAATCTGCCACTTACAAGCCCTAGAATTTTCATTTCATGTCTGCTGCTTCACTGCTGCTTCTTCCCATAGTCCCGTGCTGAACTTCACAACAAAAATTATGCTGTACTCTGTGCTGCCCTGGAAGGTGGAAGGCATTTTAATTCATCCTCTGGTTTTCTTTTTTGAGTTCTGGTATATATGAGGACCAGCATTACTAATTGTACAGAATGAGAAAAGACAAAAGTGTGTTAAACAGAGGAGGAGATACATATCTTCTGAAGTTTGTCTGTAAAGGTCACCAGTGGGAATATTCTTTAAAGGGTTGTAATTCACTGAAATCTGACTACTTTTAAAATTAAATAGTTGTAAGGTACTGCTAGCTGAAAGGACTCCTACCAACATGTAAATCAAAATTCTTGTGGCTTAGAGAAATTCCTCTTTATAGAATGTAAGAATAGAGAGATTTAAATGTCTAATCCCTAAAACCACCATGGTGACTAAGCAGAATACCTGCAAAAATGGTAACTTAAAAGCATGCTTTTTTCCCCAATCTCTAACTGTAGTTTTTAGATAGTCAAAAGCGTGTAGGTGCTTTCAGAGCAGAGCTAGGCATGATTTTAGTACAAGAGGAACCAAACCCAGGATATCCTGTGATGTGCCATTGTGGTCATTTGTTTGTGGATGTATTGGAATAATTGGAATTTATGCACTACATTGCAAGAGTCGAGGTTAAAACTGGCCCTCACAGTGTTACCAGACAGATGCAAAACTCTGGGAAAGAGCACTAGGAGAAAAACGATTTTAATATCTTTGTGTTTCAAAAAGAATTAATAAAATTCCTGCCTTCCCGGTCATTCCAAATGCACTTGCTGCAAGTCCAGCCAGTTCCACCGGTAAGCAGTCCTGAGTTGGGCCCATGGTGAGCAGCTCAGGGACAGTCTTCGGACTCCTTAACGTGCAGAGTCTCTGAGTTATCTTGTCAATGGGGGATAACCTTTACAACAGGAAGGATTGCACTGTATGCCCACATAAAGCCTAGTGTAGATTTAGCCTTAAGTTCTTAGAATGTGCACCTTCTATATATCTTAGATTTTTGTTCTTTCATTTTAGGGGTAGCCTTGCTTTGTTGAGAAGGTCTGAGAACATTGTGTTTATAATACTTAAAACATTCTGTTTGAAGTTTGTTAGACAGTCTGAGGATATATTAGTTCTTGAAGGAGCTTGTGTGCCAATAAATAAAGCCTCATGTCAGCTACATTTGTGTAACAGAAATCACATCCAAAGAGTTGATCAGGGGTTCTCCTTTCTGTGACAGTCACTGTCTGTCTCATACCCATTTCAGACCAGTGATTTCTCAGATTCCTGAACCTGTTCATGACTGAATTATAAAAAGAATTTTTGCATCTTGGAAAGATTCTCTAAGCATTGTTTTATTAACACGGATTTTCCATTAGTTTTGCTTTCAAAAGAAATACTGGGACAGAAAGAGATTAATATAAATTATTCTGACAGTGTTATATGTTAAAAACATCTTCTGCAGAGCTTTGCTGCACTCTGAAATACAGCATTTCATTCAACTTCAGAGCAAATTGCAGTCTCCAGTGTGTAGGCTTCTGAACATCAGTTTGCACATAATTTGATACCGAATCTTGCTCTCTAAAGCTCACTGCTCTTTCAGGATTTTTCTGCATGAGTCTGACTGAGAGAGTCTGGAGTCTATAGGAAGTGTCACAGAGAACTTGATGTTGCTACTTGGGATGCAGAGCCTCCTCTCTTGGTACTTTGTGGTCTTTTTGCTACAGAAGAATGTTTTGTGCAGAATCTGCACCTCAGCTGTTGAAAGTGAGCAACAGTTCACTTGGGTCTTGCTGTGAGCAATTTGAACCAGGCACAAACCATGTTCGTGTGAATTCCTATGGTCTCACTGAAAAGATTTAACAAATTTTTCATACACAATTTTTGAGGAGAGTTCAAAACCAAAAGATAGTCATGGAATATATTTAGTTCTTTAAATGAGGGAGAAAATTCAGATC
Source organism: Formicarius rufipectus (assembly GCA_013399695.1). Taxonomy (NCBI): domain Eukaryota; kingdom Metazoa; phylum Chordata; class Aves; order Passeriformes; family Formicariidae; genus Formicarius; species Formicarius rufipectus. Next base: position 61,745 of record VXAU01005785.1, on the reverse strand, counting down.
ACATTTCTCTGTTTAATTTTGAAATGAGTTAGAAACTATTTTTCTTTCTTTTGCGCAAATATCATTTACATCCTGACTTCTTAAACTTTGAATCTAGTGAAGCAGCAGTTTTCTCTGTTTAAAGACAAGCCAAAGCCCTGTGGAAAGTTGAATTAGGACATTTCATGAACTGCCCTCCAGTCTTCCTTCAGCCAGATACACTTTGCTAAAGAACATTACTGTACTTCAGATTGTTTGTGTGCTTGTGCAATGTTTAACCATTTGTACTCATCCTAAATTGGGAATTTGTCTGTTGCTTTGTGATGAGGATAAGCTATTTACAAGTAGGTGAGGAGATTACATGGGCTATTATCTACATCTCTCTTTCTCCAAAATCCTGGCAGTATGGTGCAGCTCAGAACTTTAATCCCATGTCTACAAGATAAAGCTTTATTATCGGAAGATTTAACAATGGGCCTGTTGTTTTGTACCACTGTCCAGACTGGTGGTTAGAGCAGCAGGCCAGGAAATGCTGAGAGAGAGAGATGTGACATTTATGGGACAGATGATACATTTGGTGTTGGAGCAATTTTTCTCCCCTTCAAATAAATCACTGAAAAAGGGAGAAAAGGCAGTGGGTTATAATAAGTTTTATTATTGGCATTAACATAAAAATTAATGTCCAGCCACATTATTTCTTAAAGCAGCATTTTGTAATTTTCCAGAATTATTCAGTTCTCCAGAAAATAAGACAAATTCAGCAGAATTTCTAAAGGTTTCAGAGCCTTACACTATTTTTCATACACTTCTATTGAAAAGCAAAAGGGAGCTGCACAGCAGAGCAATTGAGATCAAGACCAGGAGATGAATCTCACCCCCTCGATTGTCTTGCACCTTTGCTATGGGCAACTCATTCAGCCCCTTTGTGCCATGACTTGTTACTGGCCTTGGCAACTTTAAAAAACCTGCTAGGGAATGAGGCTTGTAGGGTTTAAGTAACACTTGTTAGATACTTTGAGTTCCTTAGGGGACCAATGCTTTAAAGTAGGAATTGGCAGTGGTTGTGTAAGGAACCAAGGAGGACTTTGGTTATAAGTTGAGATATGATTCAGGTTTCTTATAATGTATCTTCTCTAGTCATACAATTTCTTGCATAATTTTTTAAAGCAAATATTATCAGTGTAAAAAAAGCTCAAACCACACTTATATAAAAAGAAATTAGTGCCCCCATAATATTGTGGATGGCATTGATACCAAATAGTTTTTTTCATTAAGAACTATTTTGAACTAAGAACTGGTTTTATACCTTGTTCTGTGTAATTTTTATTTAGGTTTGTGAGCATGCACTTCTTAAGCTGTGCTGTTACTGTTCATGTAGTTTTATAGGATTGTTCACAACTTTTTTTACAGAAACAGAACAAGTTTTCTTATTTTCTTGTAAGGTTATTCCATGTAGAGGAACATTAATTGAAAATCAGCACTTGGTACAGGAACATGAAGTCACTCTGAAGAGAATGAACACTGCAGGTTCACCATGTGAACCCCGCACCCTCTGTCCCTTCCCATGATGTGTTCCTGCTGTCTGTCTCAGCTGGATCTCAGGCTCAGGAATAAAGCAATGTTGCCCTCATGTGCAGTACAGGAACAAGTTTTTTCGTTATTGAAAGCAACTCTGTGAAACCACATGAAACTTTCTGTTTGGGAGCCAGGTCTTGCAATGAAATGAGTGATAAGCCAGGGACTGGAGAATTTTGGTAGAAAATTTTCAAATTCTATCCCACCATCAGTATTTGGGTGAATTAATTGTTTGGTTGTAACTTGTCCAGCAGCTTATTCATAAGTACAGTGGCATTTCAGAATGAAACTCCAGTCTGGTTTTGGAAGTGTCTTGAAACAGAATTGATACCGAGTTTTGTCTCTCTATCAATTGAGACTAGACTTCAGCTGGAGCCCACTTCTTAATTGGATATCCTTAAATAATGTGAATGATAGACAAAATAATTGGTTATGAATCTGAGAGTTTGTGGTTGTGTAATACATTCCATCTGTGAAGTATAAGGGGTCTACACAGTCTTCAGGAGTTAAAATTGGTATTTTTTACCTTAAAATCAGGTGATTGTATTGTTGTTTTGATCCATATTCTTACCTTGGTGGTTCTTTAACCATTCCACTCCACAGCCATTCTGTTCACCCGTTTGCAGTAATAGCTCACCTCCCACTTCTTTGCAACTCAGAAGGTAGTTACCACTTTCCCCATCAGTGTGCTGCTGGTTAAAGATGATCAGTGTTCTACTGAATTAACACATCCTACATTTGATAATGTTTAGTTTTGTATTATTTCACTGCCAAATTGAGCTTTTTTATTGAATTATTTTCTTCATTGATAATCAAAGTAGATTCATTTATAGTCTTCAGAAGTTGTAATTAATACAGAAAGGCTTTATACTTGAAACAGGTTAATTGTTATATGTTGATGATGCCCTGATTTTTGTAAAGCAGAAGTTGAGTTCCTGCCTCTGTATCCTGGTGCACTGTCGTGGAGTATTTTTGTGTCATTGCACACTGTTGATGCCTCAGTGTTTTTAATAAAAGTTAAAATTTGTTAACTTGTTTATATCAGGAAAATTGTGGAAAGAAAAGATGTACTGGCATAAAAGAAATTCATGTGTAGACATATAAACCGTTGAGATCCAGCTGGATTAAAAGGAATCCTCCTCCTTTTCTTTATACTCATGTAAAATAAATATAACATACAGATGCATATTTTTGTCTAGTTTAAGGACAGACTTCTGTTATGGCTCAAAGTTTGTGTACCATAATGAGTGTGTTATAATTGGATTTACGCTGTAGGAAAGCCTTGCATCAGAGGGCAGCGTTTCTGTGGGGCTGGGGTTTACAGAGCTGTAAAGCTGATTTGTGGGTGTGATACAAAGTTTAGAACAACATCAGTGATCAATAACCACCTGCTTCACATGAGCCCTGGGTTTTAGGCTTTCAACTGATTTTGATATCTCTTGAGAGAACACTTTGGAATTAAGAGCAGCTAAGAACTTCCGAAAGGGAAGAAAACTATGGGAAATGGGTTGAGTTTTTCATCCCAGCACATTTAATGTGTGTTTAAATAAAGTTGTGGCTTTGCCACTCGCAGCCCCTTGCTTGTCTCGGCGGCCTTGTGCAGAAATGGTGACAGTTGACAGCTGTTGTTCTCTTAATAAGATTAAAGTAAAGAAATTAGTTGTGCTGTCTTTAATCTGCCATTTAACACTGCGTACCACCTGGGGACACTTCTGTGCCGACACTCCCAGTGCTGAATTCCAGTCAAACCGTGGAACCAGCGCAGAGCTCAGCGGTGCCGTGACCACAATGTGTTCAGACAAGCCGTGGTTAGCAAGCTTATGGTATCAATTAAATTAACCCTCTTTATTGTTGTGAAAAATTAATTTGACATCCATTTGCTTGCAGCACCTTTTCAAACACATTATTGGAGCCCCTGAATACACAAATATTCTTTCTGACGTGAAGCTCAGTGGGAAAATACAAAAGCGTGATGCGTTACTACAGTGGAATGTGTTCCTCATAAAGGGGGAAGTTTTTGTATTTTCAAATGTAAAATAAGTGATCCTCTTGGGAATTAGGAATCCCATATATCAGAAAGTGTTTATTGCAGGGATTTAACTAAATCAGAGCTCTGAAATGCTGTCATAATTAACCTGCAAAGTCATATTTGACACTTTGGATAAAATGAGAGAAGCTAGTTTAAAGCATCTTCTTCTCAACAGAAAATAGAGACTACCAATATAGTTTCATCTCTTCTCCCTGTAAACATACCAAGATGGGGGAATAATCTTCTGTGAAAGGTAGAAGTGCCTAATGAAAATATTTTTCAGCATGAGGGAAGGGAACTAAATACCTTTGTATAGTCAGGATAGGAAAAGAGAATTGTGTTGCAAAGCAGGTATTAATCAATGCACGAGGCACGTGCTGGTTGAATTATCTGTAGGGTAAAAATTGGGTGAAATAGATGAAAATTAACCTGCCTTTGACCAATTAATTGCTTTACACTGTTTTCACATCATGTGGAGATTGAAACTGACTTAATTAGACAGTACAGTAAAATTAATATAACTTGGTAATATGGTGGTACTCAGAAAAGGAGAAAAAGTATAAATGTTCACTTGCTTCTTTTCAAAACTCAGAATTATTTCTCCAGCTGAAGACAATCCAGACACACAAATGAAAAAAATTTTACTCGAGTTTTTCTGCCCCTGAGCATTTCTGGTTTTTCTTAGCTTGAGGAATACAATGTCTGTATGTAAGATATTTCTATTTCAGCCCTAGAGAGCCAGCCTAAGTGACAGATGCCTTAGCAATGAACTCATCAGCCAGTAAAGCAGCATTCCTTATTGTGTAAATAATGTTGTTGTTTTGCAAAATATTTTAGGAGAAAGATGAAGCATAAAACTCAACTCTAGAAATATGCTGAATTAGTCTCCAGTTTGTCCTGTTAAATACCAGCTTTGATGATTTCAGAGCAGTGACTTGGTATTTGTTGCACTCCGACTTTTCTATGACCTTTCAACAGTGCTCACAATTTATTTTCTCCTATGTAGCTTATTTGAACTTAGTTACATTTTTTTCACATGTTGAAAAAACCCCCACAAAGTAAAAATGATTTTCCTTTTGGTTTACTTTAGACAAACAACTTGAACATCTAGCCATCTGTATTTATTAATGGATATATTTATGGTGCATTTGTGTTGTGTGTGTTTGTATAGTAACAGTGATAGCTCTTGTAGTAAGCAAAGCTCAAGAAATTAATTCTGTGTTTATTCTGAAATGGGATTCTCTGTGGTCAGATCAATCTTCTCTGGAAGTATATTTTATAGGGCTGGTGCCAGCATCCCTGCAAGTCCCATTTTGAGAACACTTTAATTGGAGCAGATGGAAATCACTGCATGTGATGCAAAGAACAATTGGACACGTGCTTGTGATTTTGTGTCCTCACCGCTGCAAACCTGTCACCTCTTCCCCCCAGCTGCAGGTGTGGGTCAGTCAATGCTGATGTGGCCACACTGGCTCTCCCAGGCTCTGCAGTGGGTCATGGTGTGGCTGTGGAATGGTTTGGGCAGGAATTTCATCTGCTGCTTTGCTTGCTCAGGAGAAGTTCCTCGCTCATCCCTCTTCCCTGCATTAATGCTCAGGCACTGTTGTTCCTCTCTGAAGCTGGGCCTGGGAATTGCTGTGAGTTACTTGTGGGGGGTTTTTGTCTTGAAGGTCATGCCAGGAAAGGCACCTTACACCCAGATTAATTGTGTGCTGTAGCTGTAAGCCACAGAAACCCCCAAAATTACATCTCCAAATTATGAAATTGGCTGATATTCGGTGTAAGTTTTGGCATGAGTTCTGAACATAAATGAGCCCAGTACCCATACAGTGCATGATTTCTGATAAGTATGACTTTACTGTTTTGAAGTTGTTAATTATATAATTAAGATGTTAGTTCTGTTTGGAGTTCCAAGTTGGAGAAAATGAATGTGAATTACTGAAAGGTTGTTTTGTTATGTGCTACCATTTATTTGCTTTTAATTTACTGAAGAAGAAAGTTCTAATTACTCTTTTTCTTCCCTTCTGACTTTTTAGGTCACTGTGCAGTACAGCAAATGTTTACAGCCTCACCTGCAGCAACTGCATAGAAAACTGTACTTATGTTCTCTTTAGTAATAAGATCACTTTTCTGATGGACTTGTTGATACACCAGTTTATGGTATGTAAAACAGCTTTTTTAATTTAGAAATTTTGGCATGCTTCACAAACATGTTCAAGTACTTAGAGTGTAAGAATACCAGGAGATAAATGAGACTTGAAAGAATAAGATTCTTTTGTTGTATATATGTGATGGCTGTGTCTGGTGTATTCCATAGAAATTGATATATTTGCTTCTACTAATAAGTTCTGCAAAAGCGTACATAGCAGGAACTCTAGTGAGTGGTTATTGTTCTATCTTTAACATTTTCTGAGGTTATTTTCTTTAATTCACCCTATAGGAATATTTCAAGTATAGAATATTATGAGTTGTCTGTGTGTTTGATTTTAAACTTGCTCAGTGTAAGGAATCTAAGTCAGGTCAATATGTTGCCATAGTTTGATTTGCTGAAGTGCTTAAATAGCAGGACTCTAATGACTGAAGTCTTACTTTTTCAATGTTTCCTCTAATTTGAAATGTCATTAAATATTTTATTTAAAACTCATTTTTAATTCATAGTGACCTGCTCATCATAAGATATTTAGTCTTGGTTTTCTACTTATAAATTGTGTGTATGTATTTTCATGAGCCAAGCAGTTTGTTAATTGAAAAGTTATGTACATACTTTTAATAATTTAAGTGATGCTGTTCGAATCAACAACCACAGGACTGTTGACGAACACTTTAAAAAGATAGTCTGAGGGTCCCTGACACAAAGAAAACACACATGCAACCTGTGCATTCTCCTCTAAGTAGCTACCAGCTCATTGTTCCTCACCAGATCTTTCCAAGAGGATTCCAGGTATTAGATTTCAGATGTGCTCAGTGAAAGGTGTGTGTGTTGTGCTGGGCACTGCTGGCTCTGCAGGGCCAGCGGAGCAGGGCTCGGGGGAAATTCCAGCCCAGGGGAAATCCCTCAGCACTGACAAGTGACAGCATTCACTCTGCTGCCAAACCCCTGCCCTTCTCTCAGTGTAGCTGCAGAACGACCTGCCCTTTTCCTGGAGGAATAAAGAGGGTATTTCTTAGGTAAAGTTGGCCACCTAGAGCTCAGAGATACTACAGAAGGATAATTTACTTCGGCTTTTGCCAAATGCTACCCTTAAATTGTGGCAAAACTGTAATTATAGCTTAATGTTTCCCAAGATCCACAGTGGACTTTTCTTTCCAATGCATAGTCTCTTGTGTTCTCTTCATGCAAAATTGGCCCTTAACCCAGGATATCTGCATAGTTCCATGAGGTGCCTATTTGAGTACAAAACTCAAATACAGTGCTGCTTTTCTAACCCTGGTTTTTCTCTCTTGAAAATAAAATAAATCAGATCAAGTTTGAATTTTAATTTATTTACAAAAAAGAAATGTACAAAATGAGAGCAGCTCCAAATATCAAAATACTAAAATACACTCCTCCAAAGAATTTAGCTGCCTCCAGTTTTCCTGGTTTGGTGAGCTGGATGATGCAGCCTTTACCCATGTTGTGTGTATTTCCACTTAAAGTTGGAAAATAAAGCCCAAGTAATACCAGGAGTAATAAATGACAATGTATATTTGCAAGGTTTTAACACATTGTTAAACAAGTATGCCAATATTTACTACGGAAACAGAAAGAATCTGGTTTTGAGAAACATTTCAATATAATCTTAAATACATCCAGTTTGAATCTAATTTCCATCTGATTTAATGTGGGTTTAATTTTGATTTTACTCATCAATTGAATACAATGTCAGCTTCACTTTTGCTAAAACTCAGAGCTGTACATTTTAAAGAATAAAATTTAAAGCAATCGCTTTTCACTGGTGACAACATTCATTTTTCCCTATACAGGTGTAACATTTTTCCCCTCAAAATATTGCTTGAAGTGCTATTAAAAAAAAAAATTCCAATGAAAGCACCAGTGGGAAATTATAGAATAACAAATGGACTGTATTTCTATTTTTTTTTTCCTGGTGAAATTCTGCCCAGATTAATAGTTCAAAGTGTCCTATTTAGACCTTCCTTTATCTCCCACCTAAACAGACTGGTAGGAAACCTTCTGGAGACTTTACCTACCATTGTATCTTTCTTAGCCTCCTTAGCTCAGGTAATGCCTAAGTTGTGTCTGTTGAGGTCAGCTCCAGTGTTTCCTGATTTCCATGATTAATGGTCCAGCCTTCCCACCTGTGCTTGAGGTGTAACTTCATTTATTTGCAGACTGCTGTCTCTGCTCTTCTTTGTCTACTGTACCTAGAAAATAGTTGCAAAATACTGGGAACTGTTCTAATAGTGTATTTGGGAAGATTTCACACTGGCAAAGCCAAGTAATTAATAAAGCTGTAAGCATGTAAGGGCAGTTTTTTAGTTTGGGAGTTTTTATTTCCAGTCAAGTGACAGCTGTCATGTACCTTCCGTGAAGATATCTGAAAATCCATATTTATAAAACATACATACCTGTATGATACCATGACAGATCACTGTGATTATTTTTGAGGCAATCTTTAAGTACAGAGTATCTGAAAATTTTAAGTAAAACTTCATTAGTGAATGTAAAAACATGTGCAACAACAATTGCAATTTAAATGGCACTCAAACAAATGTGGATGTCAAAAGTGAGTTCCTTGTTACTTTTTTCTTCTCCAAAATACAGTGCTTAAATTTGGACTGTGTTATAGGTAAATGGCCTATGAAATCTTACTTGAAGTTAATTTGGCTGTCTAGTCATACACTTCCTGGGCCATTTCATTTCTTTAGTTAGTACATAGAAAATCTGACATGTCATTGATACTCTTTTGAAAGTATAAATTTTTCAGTGTTTTTGAGGCAAACCCAATGACTACACATGCAAGAAGCACAAAATCACCACTCTTAACGGAGGAAGGGTACAAAATAAGTGACCAAATGAAAAGAAATTGGATGCTTCATAAGGTTTGAGGTATTTCCATTTAGGTTTAACAACTCTGTATTTAAAGTTCTTCATGGCTGTGAAGGACTATGCTTTTTACAAGATGAAAACATCAATGAGTTGCCAGTGGCAGAGCTCACCGTGGCTAACTGGAAAGTGGTGTTTTTTGTTAGCACAGGAAAAAAGTGTGTTCTGATATGCAGAGATATTTTGGTGACGTGAGTCAGAAGGGAGTAACATTTTCAGCTGTATGAAATGTGTGCCTAAGTGCTTTCCTGGATTGGGGCCATATCGTGCAGCATCTTACAGGATTAAGCCCTTAGATGTTGGGCAGAGCTGAAGAGCTTATGGCAGCTCTGCATGAGCATGGGAATCCCTACACGAGGGGAATTCTCCAAGGAATAGCTTAGCAGTTGTGTGGAGACTGTGCCAGAGATGAGAGTTTGGTCAGCAGAGAGTTCTGATTCGAGAGCTGACGTAAAGGCAGGAGAGCCTGGGAGAAGCCCAGCATAGCTTGTCATCATAAAAGGTAAAATTGGATGTGTCAAATAATTGGACAATAGTTACATTCTCCCTGATTTTTCTTTGTGATTTGAAAATGTTTTGTACCGGTTACACAACAAATCAGTTTAAGTGTGTGATCACACCTGTAGATTTGTGTAACTTAAACTGTTAAACCTATTAAACCTCGGATTTGTGGAATGCTGGAATGTTTACTTGTCCAAAGCCCATATTCAACATACTGTTTCTCTGAATATCATCAACTCCTTATGTAATCAACACAAAGAAACAAGAGCTTGAAAGCTTTCTTAATTACACTGTTAAATCTTAAGATTTCCTACCCCTTGCTTGATATAATAATCAACAAGCAAGCACCCCAATTAATTTTGCTTCTGCAAGCACACCAATTAATTTTGAACATAAATCTCAATGCACTTTCACACTATCCCATTAATTACTTCTTCAGTAAAAACGTTGATCTTTTGTCACTCATTTGAGGTAGTGTAAAAGGAAAATATAAAAGGAATTAAGTCCAAACTTACCCATTTTCTGTAGAACAGTATTTCCTTCTGTGTCTTCTCTGACATAGTATAAAAAACCCCACACTTGTTCTCATTTTATATTAACACACACACATTTTCCCCAAAAACTGAATGTGAAAAATAAGCTCTGCAATAAATGATTCTGTTAAGTGCCTGATCTGTTTATTTTACAAATTAGAATGATTTTTATTTTACAGCATGAACTTTTATAGCTAAGGCTATATACTTGGAAAATAAAATTCTTATACATACATTTAACTAGAAGACAGAAATAGACATTTTCTGCTTACAGTACTGCTCATTACAGCAAATGGAAGCCACTACTGCAAAATACTATTAAATCATTAAAGAAATAACATACTTAATTTTTTATCTTGGGTGAAAAAGCCATGAGTAGCATTTGTTAGCGATGTTTAAAACTTAGTGTTCATCGTACAAAGTCACTACATTTAAATTGATTCATACATTGCAAAGCTTAATCCATCTGTTTCAGTGGGCAATTGGAGTCATTAAGCTTGAATTATTGTAGTCAACAAAAGTTACTGGAGCAACGTAGGATTATTTTTCCTATTGAACTTGAATAAGCAGCTAAGGACTTCTCACTTGCTCTCTTGGCTCATCACCAGAAACAGACTATTACAATGAGTTTTAAGTAGCAGCACAAGGCTCAAAGCTAATGAATAATAAAGAAATGTGCATGTTGTTCTTTGTCACCAAGTGTTACCAAATCCCTCCTGATACCACCTATACAGGGAGGACTCGTTTCTCTGACCTTGCTTGCATATACGGAGTGTAAATTATTTTAACCTGGAATGAAAATTAGATTTCAGCCAATATTGATCCCTGGTGACAGTGTTGTGAGCTTCTGGCTGTCGGTGGCTCCACAGAGGTGTGTCCATGTGTGGAACCAGCAACATCAGGCACCAGAGATGTGCCAGGAACCCCAGGTCCTGAGTGGTGCATCTGCACTGCCAGCACTGTGCCTGTAACACTGCAGGACCTCTACACACACTTCACTTACTCTTTGATCATACCAGGGCAGGATTTCAGCTGGTTAAATTATCTTGGACTGCAGAAATGAAAAAATGTAATTAATTTTTAAAAAATTATGCTCTCTAGGACTGTTTCCTGCAAGATCTGTATCCTGCATATTGATCTGTCTTCAGATTTACATGCTGTACAGCTCGACTTCATGTTTTTAGAGTGGATTCTAGTTATTTAGAAAAGTAGGATTTGTCTGAGGTGTGTTCAGAGGATTGTGTGTTGTGCTTCTGACGTGATGGACAAGGGACTGAGGTCTGAGGGCCAAGTGCAGTGGTGATGTTTTGTGCATAAGGACAAAACACACACTAATAACATCTCTGCTGCTATAAGGCTTCGCTCAGTTCTCAGACACTAAATTATTTGCACTTGTGTTACTCTGTTCCAGCTTGGATTATCTGCATTGCCTTTTCTTGTACCTGAAATGCTTCAGTGTTCACCTGTACTGCTAGAATGTTACTTCATCATTAGTTTTGGTGTGCACCTATGCAGATTTCTAATGGTTTCTCTACAAACTTTGATTATTTTTATTGAATTCTGGTTGTCCTTTTTTTTTCCCCTTTGCTTAGGTTAGCGTTCCAGATGACCATAATGCTACTGCAGGCAGAAGTGTAAATAAGCAGGTTTTTGAAGGTTTAACAACAGGACTTCTGCGGGTAACTGCTGTGATTTTCAGATGTCTAATCTCCAGCTTTCCAGATGGAAACAACCACTCTACTGCGCTGAAGATATTACAGGAAGTGAAAAGTAAATCCTCGCAAGTGGAAGCCTTCAACAGCAGAGTCCAAGATCTAATCAGGTTTAAAAAGAGATAATGAAACTTCTCTAAGCATTCTTTACCACAGAGAAAATTACATTGATTTAAGAAAGCAAAAACTGCTTTAACTCTTAACTCAGTAAGAGTCATTTGTGTGTGTAGTCAGGAAGACTACTGAAATGCTATATTCTCAGTCAAAAATGTTCTTCAATAAACTGCAGACACAGAAATACAGAAAACCAAGAATCTTCTAATTTCAGACTTGGTTTTTTGTGTCCTTTCCATCAGTCTCCTCCCCTAATTATGTATGAGTCAGTTTCCATATTCTCGTCATTCCCTCTCAGCTCCCTGTGCCAGCCGTGTTTGCCCATTGCCCATGTCATCTTTCTGATCTACATACATTCATATAAGCTTGTCATAAAATATATACTTCCTATTTTAAAGATCAGCCAGTCATTCTTATAATCCAGTCTGATGATGTAGCTGCATTGTAATAGAAGAACCTGAATATATTAGTATGTATATATAATTAATACATATATATAGAAAACTGTTATATATCCAACAGTGTATTTGACTTGCAAAAACTGTGAAGTTTCACTAGTAAATTACGTAAGTAGTTAGCAACAAATTGTTGTACAGATAGTTATCAATGCGTCTTCAGCCCACTGAAGAAATGAAATTCTGATTATATGCTACTGAAAGCATGTCCCAGGGAGCATCACGAGGCTTCTCAAAGTCTGGAATGATGCTGATGGAGACAAAGAGGACAGCTGGAGGAGGAAAGCAAAACAAATAGTTGTCATAGATACCACTGACCTCTGAAACTTTATTGTTCCCATGTAACTTGCCTTCTCCCCAAACAGGTTTTGATAGAGTGTGAAATTTCAAGATGTTGTATTCTGCCCATTTATGAATGGGAGGGTGGGAGGTCTGTGCTGAACAGACACCTGACACTGACTGGGCTGAGCACAGGCATACCCCTAAGATAAGGAGATACATGAGAATCCAACTAGGTCCCTCACCTGAGGCACTTTAGAGGATCTAGTTATAAATGGGGAATGAAAGGCCTGATGACAAGGTAATAGTGCAATTAGGAAGAAAAGGAAAAAAAAAAAAAAAAAAGAGAGAGCATTTTAAACTAGTCAAAAACAGACAAATTTTGTCATTAATGAAAATCTTTCACCTCCAGGTCATTGTATCATATGTCATGGGGGGTTGATTAAGTAAGAGTTTTAGGAAGATGAGGGAAAAAGGAGGAACATTGAAATATATTTTTTTTTCTCTTTGGGGCTGCTAGACCTAATGCATAAACACCAATTATCTATGTGTTGTCTGGGTATCAAAAGGGCAGCCAAATTATTTCAACTATGCTGCCATGGGTAAAAAGACAGGGAGATGAAGGCAGTAGATTACAGGGCTTTGACATTCCACTTGTCTGGGTGCTCAGTTCTTCAAGGAAGGGAGTGCTGGATGCATCTTCTTACTGTCTCCAGGTGCCAGTGAGGAATAGTCCCAGCAGACTGAAAGCTCTCATCCATTTCCTTCCTGCCAGAAGAGCAGCTTCTTTGTGCCCAGGTGTGGGTGTGAAGGGAGGGGGACAACAGGCACAGTTTGCAGATGTCAGCCACACTGTAGAGATGTTTTTAGGGAAGAGAATACTGGTGAGAATGGTTGTGCCATTTTTTGAGTCATCATCTATCAGTAATAGCTGTATTTAGTTCTTCCTCTCCCCTCTTGTTTCTTGGGGCTATTTCCAGCACTCAGCATTTCTCTGTGACTGTGATGTATCTAACACCCAGCTCTGTTCCTGGAATTATTCTGCTCATACAGGAGAACTTGCTTATCAGCTGTACAGTCAGGTGGGTTGCTTAGATCAAAATCTGCAAGAAACCTAGTGCTGGTAACATGTTGCTAAATAGAACAGACAAATTTACCTGAGCAACAAGTGTGCAGTTAATAACCTTTGTGCATCTTTAAGTGTTTTTAAGTGCTATACTTCAGCAGTTTTAAAAATCTTTCATACTGCAGTTAGACTTTTGCTTTATATCTAGTGTATTTGTAGTCTTAATTCCTTTCACTGCTTCTGAAATATGTGTCAACAGGGTGAACTTTGGCAAAGGTCTCTCTTCTAGCTCTGGAATCAACCTTTGAACACAACAGTGTCTGAAAAATGAGAGGTTTTCTTCCCTAACCTTAAACCCCTCCCTGTTTCTTTTTCAAAATCAGTAAGATATGTCGTGAGGGAACACGTATTTTTAATATCTGTCCAACTTCTGTGAGAGGTGTTATCCAGTCAGTAGTCTCTGTTTACTAGAATCAATATTATTTAATAATGTTCTCTATTTAGGGTTGTCTAGACATGATGGAAACATAGGGCTGATGGTGTTCCCTTCTCAAGGAGGCATTGTTCTCACAGGCCATCTCCAACAAATGGACTTGCTCAAGTGAACAGCAGCTGGAAGGACAGAGCAATATTAATGACAGGTTTGGTGTAGACAGTCAGTGTGAAAATAGTGAATCAGTTGATGGTGTCTGAAGGCAATTGCTCCCCCATGTCTTAAGTCAGCTGCAGGCACAAGATAAAGCAGCAGTTCTTCTGGTTTTGACAAGAGGGTTTTCCCGTTTACTGAGAGTGGAAAAAAAACCCACAAAGGTAGAGGGGAAAGAAAAGGAAGTGATTGCAGTGGGACCTTTGTGCCCACAAAGAGAGTTGATCTCACCTCAGCCAACAGAGTATAGTGGTTGAGATGGACTGAAGTCCAAGAAGCTGCATGTTTGTGGTAGGAAAAGTAAAGTACATGAGGTGATACTGGCAAAGTGACATGGAAAAATGTGTCTGTGTGCATAGTTTAAGTGGAGTTATAATGACCAATGTATAGAGAACCTGGTGTGGACAGAGAGATCTTGGTACAGGGGCAAAGAGCAAATTCGTTTTGGCATAGGTTTCCAAGCTATTAGAATTCAAAGAAGAAACTTCAGCAGTAGTGATCTGATGATCAGCAATGGTGGTCTGATCTACCCTGGTAATAAAAGAGTTAGAAGTTTAAAAAAAGTCACTAGAATGGTTTTTCTCTGTATTGAGTTTGGTTGAGCTCCTGAGGAGTTTTTTTCATCCTGATCCTTCTATACTGATGGTAGAAGGTTGTTGCCTACATATTCTATTAATCCCTGAGCTGTTGCATATACATTTAAGAGGGGAAAAAAAACAACTGGGCAGTTGTTGCTATGATATACATATTGCAATAAAATGTTATCTGGGTAACATCACTGTCTTTTTGAATTAGTGTGTTCTACAAAGTTTATCTCTTCTTGCTAAAAAGAAATTTTGCTGTTGCAGAGCTATCAAGATTATTATAAATCATCAAACTATGGCAAAATTCCATTGTCTTTCTAGCAGTACGGTAAAATAAACACACTCAGTTGTACAGTATAGTACAAATTATCCTACAAGAGACATGTCTCTTAACAAAAACTACTGATAGTCACACAGAGCCAGATCTGAAGTTATTGTAATTTGAATTATTTTATTGAACCCTTTCAGAAAGAGTGTTTAAGTAATCTCAACCTGTATTTTATGTAGTTTGATGGAGAAGTAAAAATCACCTCTTTTTCAAAGTTACCAAAAGCGGTGTGGGACTGGTTTTTTTAACACAGTTTTTCCTCTGTTTCCAGTTACGTGGTGAACACAGGATTGGTAGACAAGCTGTGTTGCTGCTTCCTCTCTGTTCAAGGCCCTGTTGATGAGAATCCCAATACAGCAAGTTTCCTCCAGAATGCCACAGCCATGTTGCATGGAATGTGCCAGCTGTGTTTCGCTGTGACTGGAAGGTGGGTGCTGTGGCTCTCAGCAGTGGGGTGGGTCAGGATTAGGATTAGTCAGGCAGCAGCACTTCATGGAAGTGAGTGTACTGCTGGGCTGTCCCACAGAACTCTTCTGCTGTGGGACTGCACAGAAACGACTGGGGAAGAAGCAGTGCAGGAGAGGCACTGCTTCGCTGCTCAGCAGGAAACTGGAATTAGTTACCTGCACTAAGGTTTGATTCTTCCAAGTCATTTATCAGAATTGCAAACTTTATCTCATTTGCTCATCATTAGTCAGAGTTTTAACACTGATAGTTTTAAGTGTCCAAGTCCTAAGGACTTCAGGAGGTATTTTATTATCCGCTGAAATCAACTCTTAATTGATTTGTCCTTAGAGCAGCCTAATTCAGCTTTTGCTTTTTAAAGTGCCACTATCAATAAGGGATTTCTATTTTCTGTAAAGAAAAGTATTACTAGATTTATCACAAAATTTTCTAATGCAAGGTGTTTGTTGTAACCTAACCAGGGTTGTGGGGAGTGTGCATGAGGTATGTGCCTGCCAGCAGATCTGTTACTTCAGTGATCCGTAGCACAGGACAGCCTGACACTCACGTGAGAGTCAAAATTACAGAGCTTTGGGCTGCACCTCCTAGAACCGACCACCGTTACTGTCACACATTTCAGGAAAAATCAAGGCTAACAGAACTTTACAATGCATTTCTGAATGGTAAAATGATGCCAGGGTTGAAAAACTGAAGTTAATAAAACAGGAGAAACAAAGCTGTAGGTAAGAGCTGTTGCTGGTAACCCAAGGACACAGGCACATGGAAAAAGAACTGTAAGAAATATGAGCCCAAAGAGACCATCCCAACTTACTGAAATTTCCCTTTCTGAAAGCCTCCAACTTGGCATTTTACATTCCATGAAAGCACTGCCAGAAGTCAAATGCTCACTAGATAAAATAATAAAAAAATCACCCTTCTGTTAATGGAATGATAGTTCTAACTGCAAGAGTGAGTGATAGAGTATTTGTAATTTCTGGAGCAGGCACACATTTCACCCAAACATTAGAGATCTTTGCACCCCAAAATAGCACAGCACTGCACAAGTACTTCCTTCAAGAACATCTGTTCTTTGTAGCAGCAGAATAATTTTGGAGGGTTATTTTCCTTCACAGTTACACCAAGAAGTATCCGATCTTACTGCCTGCATATAAAAGCAACACTTTGGATTTTATCCAAAGCTGCTGATTGTTCTTGATTTCCAGGTTGAATTGTCTGTTTGAGCATGAAAAGAAAAGAGAGAAATGAATTTGGGATTTCAAAACTGTTGTCTTTCACTTCAGATCAAAAACTTGTAACTGAATAGAAGGGCAGTTTAAACCAAATGTCTTTCATCACCTGAGCCCACTCTGATTTAAGCAGTGAATGCAGGGTGTAATTCTGTCGCTTTACAGAAGGCCTCAGTATTCAGAGTGGTTTAAATGGGAAAAGATATTGCCAGACACAGATTAAGGTGGCAGAAACAGAGCTCAAATTTATTGCATTCTTAAGTATGTCACACTATAGTAATATATAATGGGTGATACCTGATCTGCAGCACAAAAGGCAGCTCCTCTGTGAAAAATACAGATCCTCTTTGATTCCTGGTAAATGGTGGCAGGAAGCAATGCAACCTATTCAGTCAGAACCCAGCATTTCTCCTTCTCTAGCTCAGCTGATACATCCCTGAGCACCAAACCAACCTGCAGTATTACACCCCTCTGTACATCACAGTGACCAACCACTCTGGTCATCAATCTTCTGAAGTTGTTAACTGAGAGGAAGAAGCCCACTAGGTATTTCCAGTGCTCTGACACTGTAGAATGAAAATAGGTTTTGCCTAACTAATGGCAGGCTTTCACCATTTTTTGTATATTCTTCTATATATGATGGTCCCAGGTTGGAAATTTCTTTATGCTCCTCAGTGGTAGTGGTGGAGGGGACATAAAATTAATTTATTCTTTCTCATGGAACTTTTTCAGACTGTTATTTGTCATATAAAAAGTTGTCATTCCACATGAAATGCATGAGAGTGTCTTTTATAGAGTGCTGTCTGTCCTGTGTGCAGATCTCAGCACGCAACACCACTGAGTGGCAGAGCGGGGAGCTGGCACAGTGTTGGGTGGGGGGCCAGGACCACCTCAGGACTTAAACAAGCCCAGTGCAACAATGAAATCCTTTATGAGCTGGGAATGGCTGTGGGATCCTCCTCTTGTGCTTTCAGAACCCAACCAGGTTGTTAGAAACTTTACTGGGACTGTAATCTTTGGTATCCCCAGAGGGCCTGGAGTTAAACACGGGAACTCTTGTTTTAAACAATTAAAGGCTCCTGGCCTGTGAGTACAAAGTCTGTTGGGCCATTTCTGGAACTCTGATACAGGCAGAGCTGTCAGTATAGACTTCCCTGTCTTCCACCCAAGAACATTTCATAAAGCTCCCAAATTAGCAGAATATTTCTAAACCAAGCTCTGAATTGATACCCAGTGTTTATTTGGGCAGTTACTTCAAGGAAAACAATTCTATAGGCTCAGTTGTTTCATATAAATATCTCAACATTGAGTATTAAATTTAGGTCTATGGTTGATATAATGTAGATGGTAAAATTTTAAGGCATGAGCAAAGAGACTTTTATTACTGTGTTAGGCTTGTAGGAAGAAGAAAAAAGTTCAAAATCATGGAGTTAGGTACAATAAAGGAAAGTTTTACTAATGTAGAAACCTAAATTGGAGGATTCTCAATTTTAAAATCATAAAATGTTATTGAAATGAGGGAATGCATACTGTATAAGTGTTCCAAACATATCCTAGTATAAGAGAGGGAATTTCTTTTCATTAATTATGAAGATCTTTAAAAAAGATTTAGCTTTGATATTTATCTTACTGCTCAAATTGTAATTTTTGATACTGGCTAATAAATGCTTGATTGATTCTTGTCATTGAAGTTTTGCTGTGGATGTAATAGCACATTTTGCAAACAGTGTAACACATATAAAAGATCATTTGTTGAAAACCATAAGAACTTGTAACCTCATTTTGATAATTTTTATGCCCTCTTCTGCTGCAGAGTGAGAATCATTGAGGGTGACTTGAAACCTCCAACTGGAAATCCTGTGTTTCTGGTGCTGTATTACATCCATTGCTATCAGTGGAGAAGAGAGTTCCTTTCTCCCTCATAAGTTAAAAAAAAAGGTGTATGAAAGCTGAAAACAGGGTATTGTCCCTTACTGTATGTAGTGAGAAATGAGAAAATGCAGCACATCTGAATATTGAGCGCTCTCTGCTGAGCAGGAGATGAATCTGACATTTGATACTTAGGCTTGAAACAGTGGCCATAATAATGCTTAACTGTTGTTTGCTCACCCTTAAGAGTAACAGCAGCCAGTACAGGAAACAGAGACATTTTTATTAACCTGAAATAAAGCAAAATATTAAATAGATTTTATAGAGACTAACAGGGGTTTATGTGGCCATATCAATCTCTTGCAATTTGTGTCCCATTCTAGATGTCCAGTAGCAATGTTCAGGACAGTAGCCCTGTTTTCCAGACAGTATTACTGTAAACATGAGAGATACAAGGCCTATTTTGGGCCCTCAAGTCCTGAATACACATATGGAATGTGCTTGGCTTGTACCCACAGGACAGAAAACAACGAGCAGGCATGGAATGCAAGGAGCATTAATAACTGCCCCAGCTCAGTCTTCCCTGAAATCAGGAGTGAAGACTTAAGTAAGAATCTGTATGGCAAGTCCTTCATTAGCATAGCAAGAATTTTGCTTATATTCCTGTCTTTTCTTGTACTGCCCAGTGTTCATCAAGTCTGGATCCCTTTTTCCCCTGCAGTTGTCTGGAGCTGAGAGTCCTGTCCTGGATGTGTAGTTGTTGCTCTATGGAAGACTGTAGTTAATGCCTTATTTCACTTCTGCCCAGTAGTATGAGTGAATAAATTCATACTGACCACAGAGTTAGTGCAAGGAGCAGGAGGAAATGATCAGCAGTAGTGTAAAGGTTAATCACTAAGGCAGAGCATTCTTCCTAAGAGCAGGATAGTGAAGAGCAGTAACACAGATAGGAGGAGGAAACTGCGTTATGCATGAGGAGAATATTGCAAATAATAGTCCCTGATATTGTGTAACTTCTTGGGCCATCAGCTGTTTAAAACTTTTGCTATTTTGATGTAAGAAGTGTCTGTGAGCTGCCATGTTAATCTGGGAAAATAGAATGTTGAAGCAGGGCAGTAATTAAATTGTTACTGTTCTGTGCTATCTCAGACCAGTGTGGAATATACAGAGGCCTGTGTCAACAGCGAGCAAAGCTGTGGATTACAAGATGCCGTGGCAGAAAGCGCGAGATTCAGGGTTTGATCCAGGGAAACCATGAGTGTCGTGTCACAGATACACAAGGAAGGAGGCTGGTCTGGTTTTGGTTTTATTACAGTAATTAAGATAATGTCTGTTTTGGCTGCTGGGTGGCAGATCAGATGCAAGTCTGTCTGAACCTTAGTTGTGCTTCTCGTCACTCCAAGGGGCAGCAGCTCCAGCAAGTGTTAAACTAACTAAAACTTGTTCCTGAAATCACTGAAGGGTTTTACATCATCACTTTTACACAGCAGTACAATCCCCACCTTGACAGTATGAATTCTAACAGGGCCTGACAGGACCTAAATATTTATTTTCTTTTTTTATTGTTATTTTGCCTCTTTATTTTGACATCTCTTTCTAAATAAAATAATTTAGAAGCAAAAAGTACTGATGATAGTTTTTTAAACCCTAATAATAAAAAAACCCAACAGATTATATTCTAAGCCTTTTGAAAACTCATGTTTCCATTTTTCTCTGTGTTTTTAATCAGGAGTATATATTTCAAATATACAAACATTACAATGTATACCCTTAGAGAGACTTGTCTGCTTGTTAACTCAGTCAGTTTTTAAAACAATATATTTTCAGATATAAACTGTTTGCTCATATTGAAGCTTGGAGAAATTGTAGTTTTGTACTTGTTCTGCAGAGTATGCTGTTTCTCATCATTGAATTGCTGTTTTTAATAAATAGTGGTGTATTTTAAGCATTGAAGTGCCACTGTTTAGTATCTTTCTTTCTTGTAATGGCTTTATCCACATTTTTAAATTCTTAAACCATTTTTGTAAGTCATAAACCCCATAACAATTCTTGAGACTCCTTGATAGCTGAAGCTAAAATTCATATGGTGACCCATAATGAAAATTCCCTGCATTTCATTAAAACTTTTTTTTTTTAAGATCCTGCAGGTTGTTTGACCATAATATAAATATTTGCCTGGTTTTCTGTGTTAAATACATAGACTGGTAGAGTTTGAAAGCCTGTCTGTTTTCCCAGCTATATTAGCCTATGTAAAAAATCTGGTAAGTTTTGCTTCCCTTCAGGGATTAATTGAAGGGGTTTTGTCCATAGTGACTATTTTACTTGGGCAGCTGTTACAGACACAGAGGCAAAGCTTCTTTAAACAGGAAAATTAAAAGGAAGCACAGCTTTGGGAATCTCCCCTCCTCACTCTTAGGTAAAACCTGGTTTTCTTATGTGACATTGTCTGCTGATGTTAGGAAGGATTTTAGGGGTTTTTACCTCAGTCTGTCCTGTCAATCAGTACTGAACTGGGCTTTCCTCTGAGGTGGATTGGTAAACATAAGTGAAATCCACTGTTGTGCAGACTTGGCCAAAGTTACTCAAAGCACCAAATGCTAAGGTTTGTGTTTTATTTTCCAACATCTCATAGAGATTTTTTCCTGCTTTAAAGCCCACAACGAGTATGAATAACATCTTTTACCTTTTTGTTGTAAGCAGTTAGGCTTAAAGTGATATAACTGACACCCCAACAGGAGCCAGTGGCCTGTGCATGCAGATATTAACCATAATACAGGCAGTGTCAAAAATACATGTTTCTGGCAGTTTGTTCATTCCACTCAATCTAGCAGAGAGATTCTTAATTTTTTTAACAGCTTTATCATGTGTTATAACTTCAGAATTTGTTCTTTTCTGTGAAAAAGAACAACATTTGCATTTTGCATTATTTTACAGTTGTCTTTTTTATGTATATTTTGATTCATTCTGTGCTCCAGAGCAGCACAGAATGGTAAAAGGATTTCATCCAGCAATTCATATGGAATTGTTTAGAAATAATGATGGAGTGAGAGTTGAAAGCAAGCTAACTTTAACCTTTGGTAAAACTGGTCAATCTTCTCATTGCATGTAGTCAGAAAAAATTCTGGGAGGTATCATATGCAGTAATTAATTTGGGGTTATCACTTGACTGTGAGTGTTCTTTTCTGTTTTGTACTGCTGAAAAAGCTAAGATTGAAATTAAGAAACACTAGTTGGCAAGATGAACTGTGCTCTCATGTGATCCTGTGGCAATAAACGTTGTAGTTACTCAGAAGTAGTTAAGTGATGGTTAGCACATTTTAGCTACTGCATCCTTGAAAAGAAATCATTGGACATTAGAAGGTATTTTAAAGTGAAGAATAATGTAGAGTCCACAGGCACAAAAAGAAAAGCTGGAAACATGGTGGTCCCAGACCTGTCTGCTCACCCTCCTTTTGCAGCCATCCAAGCTCCTTCCTCCTTTGCAGCCAGGCTCATCTGCCAGCAGGGCTGGGAACTGTGCAGCTGGAATGTACCTGAAGGCACAGCTGGCACAGCCAGGTGATGGCTCAGGAAGTGTCTCTGCTGACTCCATTCACACACACTCACTTAAAGACCACAGAGCTTCAAAATTAAGACTTTGGCCATGGATTCCAGACAGAGGAAAAGGAAAGCCATGCCATAAATTGTTGTGCAGTGTAGCCCCACTCAAGCAAACTTAGAGCTCTAGTGTTTTTTCCACTTTTTATTCTTTATGGAGTAAATCTTAGTGTCTTAGGGAAAACAGACAAAGCTGCATTTCTTTTGTTCTTACTGATTTTACTAAAGATCTGATTGCTTCTTTCAGAGACTTGTGAACGTCTTCTGCAGTCTGGAGTGGTTTTTGTACAGTACCAGTATCGCTGAAGTAAGACTGGGACGTTGATCCTGGAGGTAGCAGCAAAAGATATTGTGCTTAAAAGCTTTTTCAGTAGCACTGAACATTCACAGATTGTAAATAGAAATAACTCAGTGTCCTGGTTACAGTAGCCAGAATCAGTTTGTCACTGTGCGGGTGTGGATTCTAAACCTTCTGTGTCATTTTTCTCATGAGCTGCTCACCATGGACCATTGGCAGCAGCTGCACAGGGCACACCCGGCCCCTCAGGCTACAAGCTGGGTGTTTAGGAACTTCTGTGAGATGAGGAAGTTTTCCTGTCTTCACCCCTATGACTCAGGTGTGATGACTCCCCTCCGGGGAGCCATTAGGACCTTCACACCCACCTGAGGGGTCATGTCTGCTCAGAGGCCATCAGGGATGCCAAAAATATGCCATGGTTCACCTCACAGAGTAAATCACCCATTGTGAAACTCCCCACCCTGGGGGAGGCACTGGTCATTACCATCTGAGCCCAAGCAGAGATAAGTTTGGGGTTTTGGGACCACTCATCAGAGCCTCAACAGGACTGCAACCATCATTTTCACCAGCCAGTTTCTTCTTTCTTTTTACTCTGAGCTTAAGGGGGCCACATGGTGTTCAGCACAGGGGTTGGTGAGCTCCATCCTGCTTGTGCCTCACTGTGCTGGGTGTACATCCGGTTTTGTGGGTCAAACAGATTTTCCTTTTGTATCAGTGTATTTACTGCCATCTTTTTATTAAATTGTTATTCTGACTTGCAATCCCATTCCAAGTTGGATTCATTTCTCCTGCCGGTTTAACTCTAAACCAGCACACTCAGAAAGACGTGGTACCCATAAGTGCTAATTTCAGGTAAGATCACTCCCTACACGTGTGATCTAACTGGTGAAAAGCAGAGGTGAGTCTTCTAAGCAACTACTTTCTAAAGGGAAAAATAGGAGCAGGCAGTGATGGAAGCAGATGGGTGCCAGTAGAGCAAGCTGTGTGCAACCCGTATAGTGTCCTGTTGTGTTCCTCTGGGACATGGAGAAGTCGGGTTCATTATCCTGCCCTTGCCTGTTTTTCCCTTTGGCCCAAGAAAGCAAGGGCGTGCTGTTACAAACAGAAATTCCCATGGACAGACATTGGTTTGGTGAGGTTGTGCTTTCTTACCTACTTTATTTGCTTCACTAGAAAAAGTGAAAGTGAGACAACATGATGGTGATTGCCAAAATTGTAGTTGCTGAGTTGATGGTTTACTTGCTCTGTTGAAGACAATTGTCAGTATTGTGAAAAGCAGGATTAGTCAGCCTGCCTTGGGTTGTGTGGGGAAGGTCCCTGGAGCCAGAGCAGTGTCTGTAACAGAGGGGTGCAGGGTGCTTCTGATACAAAAGAAATTTTTTAGAGCTGTTGTAGTCAAGGGAAAGCTCTTTAGTGGTTCTGATCAACAGGACTACTCTGAGCCCTCTTGAGTGCCAGGTCTTTGCTATTACAGATTATTTCACAAAATGGTTCTGGTTTCCACTACTTTCCCATTTCTTTTGCTTTTATTTGTTATGAAAGGGAAAAATACCCTCATTTCATTTGTTCTTTTATGTCATTTTCTCTTATCACCTGTCATGTTTTCCTTTAATTAAAAAAAAGAATATCTCTGATATTGACACTTCCTTCTTTTTTCTTCCCCCCCCCCTTTTTTTTTTTTTAGGTTTTGGTTTTTGTTTTTTTGTTTTTGTTTTTTTAATATGGAAACATAGTAGATGAGATAAAGGCCGGGTTTTGATGTAATGTCTTTTCATTGGTACTGTTCACTTTATCTTAGTATTTTAGTGTTTCCTTTGATGACCAGTATCAACTGAGTGTGTTTCCAAAATGAAGTCCAGGGAATTTATGTTATGGGTTTAAATTAGAACTCCAAGGATATAAAACTTGCTAAATTATTTTGGGGCTTTATTTTGTACTTGTCTGCCTTCCACACATTATTTAGCCTCCAGGGTAGTGACAATCTGAATCTTCCTTAGTAGTCGTCCTGCATCATCTGCTGGATTATTAATAATGTGAAGAAACTAAAGTAGTACAAATCATGGTGGGGTTATGTTAAGTGCTTTTGAAAGTCTGATGTGAGAATAGAAAGGGCATCCTGGTTTGTTTGCCTATGCTGATATCCTAGGTAACCAAAACCCTTCTCTATTATTTTATGTGCATACCTAAAAGATGGCAAAGAAACGCAGTTCCCATTTGCATGAGCTGTGCTGGTTTGTTCTGAGTGTTTTGTATTTGCTGCCCTCTGCACTCTCCCGTAACAGCATCTGACTGAAATAAGTAGTAGTGTGTTTTCTTACTGCTCAACAACTTCATTCTTAAATTCCTGCAGAACTATTTGATTAAGATCATCTGTTCCCAGTAACTTATTTCACTCTGTAGGTGGACAGTTTATTCCAGTGCCTGCAGCTTGTCACTGCAGCACTGAGAGGCTCCAGGGAGTTCCCGGCTGCTGCTGGCTGCTATTGCAAGCAGGAAAGGTGAGTGTAGGCTGCTGATCTGTGACAGGGCTTGCATGGAGCCCCTGAAGTGCCCCCAGGCTTCCAACTTCAGTGCTGTCAGATTCGCACGGGTTCTCGCACTGGTTTCAAGCACAGGCACCAGTATGTGAAGAAAGATGTTGAACGATACAGCTGCGCTGCAGTTAAAGAGAGTGTGAGACAGTGCCCTAATCACTGAAAGTATTTTCTGGAAGTGCTGTGGTTTCTCCACACATTAGACAGCAGGTTTTTTTCCTTGTGACCAGTTTACTGCTTTTCTAACACTGAGCTCATGACCGTGCAGCATCCTGGGCGAGTTCCCAGCAGGTACTGCTCTCCCACTCAGCTGGCTCAATGTTTCTTGGCAGGTCTTGGAACATATTTGACAACGCACATCAGGACCCCACAGGACTAACAGGAGTTCTCCAGGCTACGGATCTGGTTGGAGTCCTGCATATGCTGTACTGTGTTCTTTTCCACGGGACAATTTCAGATCCAAACACAGCCAGTCCTAAAGACAGCTATGCTGCCAACACAGTCCAGGTTGCCATTCAGAGTTTACGTTTCTTCAATAGTTTTGCTGTTCTTGACCTGCCTGCCTTCCAGGTAACGCCTGCTTTAAAACTTTTCTTAGTGTGGAAATGTTAATTATTGATTATATCTTTGGACTGAGTTTTGTCTCTAAGATCTTGGTTACTGAAGGAACTTTCAACAATTAAATGTTTACATTTTATGTGTGAGATTTCTGTTATTTCCACCATATAGTTATGGCTAATGAATTTAACCATAAAGTGAAAATTTAGAATACATGAAATGCTAAATCAAATCCATTGTATCTTCTAGCTTCCTTTTTGCTCACTTTTGGCATTACATTTTATGTGTAATAAATCCCAAAAATGTAAAATGAAAAATCTTAGTCAAAAGCACAAACTAAAAGTTTTTCTATTGTGAAAAAGTTTGCTTGTGTTATAACCACGATTTACATTTTCTAGTGCTTTCAGTGGCTACCTGCTTTAAGATTGTGCAACTGAAACTGAATATCACTTGATTTTTTTTTTAATCCAAATAAAATTTTATTGACCAAAAATTGGAAATTTAACTTTTCATAATTTTTATTAAAGAAAAAAGAATTTTAGTTGCATTTTGATTCCTGAGAGGGTAATTCTCTGCTTACCTTTATCTGTAAACAGAGTTCAAGTGTCAATCATTTTGCCGTACAAAGAAAAATACTGATATATTTCTCAGATAAGTTAACAAAGTTGTTCTATTGTTAATATAAAACACATGTCAAAAAGAATTGCTTTGAAAGCACATTTAGCATCATCAATCTTAAGCAATTCATTAGAACAGGTTTCTTCTAATATGTAATTTGTATGTAAGCTGTACCACACTTCATCTGAAATGCACTGAACTCAGCAAGAGTTTTACCCAAGTGAAGAATTTGGTGTCTCTTTTAGTTCATGTTTCTTGCCTTTGATTTGCAGTCCATTTGGTATCTCTAACAACACCAGCAAGCCATTTGTGTGTAGCAGTGTTCATTTGTATGGGTGCAGCTGTAGGATCTAGTCCAGTCACGATTTCTTTACAGGGACATAAACAGGATATTTACTGGAGTTTCTTGTAAAATGACCCTTACCCACATTGACTGGCTTGACTCCTATTTCTGTCTGTAAATCAAGGTGCACCAGAGTAGTTCTCTCCTACAGCTTGTTACGTACCTCTTGGTTTGAGACTGTGTGTTCTGTGTTGCTGTAGGTATTATAGGTGTGTACCAGAGTCAGGCCTGAACTGGGGCAGGTACAGCTTGCAGGGAAGCTACAGCAAATCCCGCTGGCTGAAGGACTCTCCCCGGTATCCCAAGATTTTTAAATCCCAAGATTTAAAAGTTATTTTTAAAACACCATCTTCTGCTTACACTGCCTGTGTTTATCCCTCTATTAAGGCCATTGTGTCTCAGCATTTATAATAAACCATTAGTTTGTTCTAAGTAGAGTGGTGCAGGTTAGTCGTGGCTGCAAACCAGCCAGTGTGAGCTGTCTCCCTCAGCTCCCCAGCGCAGGGAGTCCCCTGAGCTGCCATTCTGAGCTGCAGCACCCTGCTGTTTGGGAGGGACAGGCTCAGGACTGTAGCCTCAGCAGCTCTTCCTTCTGTGCATTAACGTGATTTGTTTCTGTAATGTTAAAAATAACACACCTGAGGCATTTTGCTGTCCATTCTGACCCTGTGGACCAGAGTGGGCTGGCAGACAGCAGAGGGAAAAGCCTCGTTTATGTGCAGGCTGATTATTATCTCTAAGGAATAGTTTTACCACTTATTAGTCAGACTATAGAATAGGGGGTTTTGATTAACAGAAGAGGTCTGGTATTCTAGAGTTTGTATTAGCACAGATGGCTCATGGGTATATATTTCATTTGATTTGACAATCTAAACAATTGAAAGATGGTAGTGAGAAACAACACAGGGTCCTGAGATGATATTAATTCTGGCTAAAAAGGAAGCATAGTTTCCTTGAAAAATTAGTTTAACTTTTATACACAAACTCAGGTGCCCTTTGACCTGTTGTTATCAGGGAAGGTTAAACCCCAGAGTGCTGGGTCACAGCATGCGTGGACAGCACTGATTAAATAGGGGTAGACCTGAGAACATGGCATTTACATGATGTAAAGCAGTAGATGGTGGCTGTATTGGGCATGAAATGTTGAAATTTTTCTGACTTACCAGAACACTTGAGGTTCAAGGTGGAAAGTATCCACAGCTGAGTCTCGTTTAATTGTCAAGGATTCCACTTTTGCTAGGTAGATTTGACATTTGGTAAGACTGAACTATGCCATGGTCTGGGCTTTATGTATATGTACTAAATAGGGTACAAGGTAGGAAATTAAGAAAACTCTGAAATGAAGGAGATTTTCCCACAGGCCTGCATTGCTGTTTCATTAGAGTTAGGAGACTGTCATGCTCATTCCTTGTGCTTTCATTTTCCCCTTTGACCCTGTGTCGCTCTGTCTGTTTGACATGTTTATTAAATAGAGGCTGTAGGCTGCACAGATAAAATCTAATTCTGAATCTCCATGTTACAGCAATTTGCCTACTTTTAGAAAGCATCCCAAGAAGCTTTGCAGCTGAGCATTCTCTCCTTTTTGGATGTTTCTAACTTTTTTAATGTTTGAAAACTCTATTTGTTATTAATCATTGTATCCCATTCAGTGTGTGAGTTACTATGGAGAAATGTATTTTGCTCTGTTGCAGAAATGAAGATGGTTTGGTTTCTTTTGCTTATTCCTAAGAAATATTATTAACATTAAGTTTTCCTGGAACATGTTTATCAAATGGAATGGCCAGCCTAATGCTACACTGAATGGCAGCTAAGCAAAATCCAATTTTTCCTTCATCCCTTGAAAATTTGAATTTTTTCTTTTGTGGTTTTTAATGTTATTGTGCAGTTGTGAACAATAAGTGACTGAAAGAAGAGATTTTGTCCTCCAGAGTCATTACAACAAAGAACATAGTCTGTGCTTTGCAAAAAAAAAGCAGAGGATTGCAGCCAATGTGTATGCAATTGTCACAAGTTGTAGGCACACTGCTAGAGTGTAATTTCTGTTTCTTGTCCTTTTTTCCAGTCCGTAGTGGGTGCTGAAGGACTGTCCCTTGCCTTCCGGCACATTATCAGCTCTCTGCTGTGGTACTGCTCCCAGCACACCTGTGAGGGATTGCTGCACGAAGTCATTATTTGTGTGGGCTATTTCACTGTAAACAACACAGATAACCAGGTAAGGCAAATGGAAAATGGGATCAGAAGTTATCAGGGGCACCTTTAGTCATGGTTCCCTCCAGAGAACTGATCCATTCAGCATTGGTTTTGGAGCACTTGGGATTCCTCTGAGCACAAAGCGTGTGTTTGCAAAAGAGAAACTGAAGTTGTATCTTAAGAGAAAGGCATTAATTTTATGTGGCCATAAGCAAAATCTCCCTGGTTACCAGTGTGCTTATTTAAGTTTAAGCCGTTCTTCTTCTTGAACCTTTATAGTAGTAAACCAAATACCCTGTCCAACAAGCAGTGGAAATTCTCCTTTAGCTTACTTGACTGTTGTCCACTTTTGCCAGTGGACTCTGTGACCTCTCTTACTAGCTTATAAAATGATCCAGCCACAAAACTCCAAAAATATTTCAACTGTTTTACTCTTTGAAATCTCCAAGTTTCTTCAGCTTATATGTAACATCTCAGAGTGTATTGGACAGGTCAGAGGTTGGCATTGTGGCTTCGGAGTCTGTGAACCTGACTCTGGATGTGCAGATACTGCATTATGGTGCCTGCATCTTGGGTGTGGTTCAGTTGGATGCTGTATTTTGTAGAATTACTCACTGTCTTCTTTCTCCATTCTTTTACCACCTGCTTCCTGGTTTTGCTCAAATTTTGGGGTAGGGGTTCAGGATGAGGAGCTCTATGCCCTCAGCTCAGCTGGCGGGCAGAAGAAGTAAGTGGTGCAACTTGTCAGTGAAGGTTTAGAGAAAAGCTACTTGATAGTGTTCTTGACTGTAGTTGAGAAACTTGGGCTTAAAAATTCTCTATAGTTATTGACTAGAATTGGAGCACTGTCATATCTTAAGGCTGACAATGCTATCGCAAATATTACATAATTCTATAGTGATATTTCTGTTTCTTTGACTGCAGCTGGGGGGAGGCTCCTGTAGCCTTCCTCTCCATTTGTGTGACCAAATCCCACTCCAAATCTGGAGCTGACTGCAAACAACACTTCAGTCTGGTCATTTTTAAATCCCTGTGATGTTGCTACCATTTTGAGTCCCTCTGCTGCCTGACAGGTCGTGCTGGAACCCAGAACAGCTAGCAAACTGTGTTGTCTTTCTCTGCAGTTTAAAATTTCTCCTCTAGCGCACAAGTACAAACAGATGTGATTCATTGCATGGAGGATTTGCCACTACAAACGTGCCAGGAATAGTGCAGAAGAGGGATTTCCTACCAGCAATTCCAGTCTGTAATGCCTGTCGCTGTTGGTGCCCCTGAGCCACAGTGCGACCGTGGGGAGTGGGCACCAGGCCATGGCAGCAGCTGGCTGGGGCTGAAAGGGCTGCCATGGGCCATCCAGAGACAGTGTGTGCTTCCCAGATGGGGCTTTGTAATGGTCTTGGAGTCTTCAGCATGTACACTTTGGGTTGGGATCATGTGCCATCACTAATGTACCCCAGCCAGAGGCAGTTTTCAAGATCTAAAGGTGGCTTATACAGCTCTGAGAGTCAAATTTAGAGCTCCAGTTGAGCAGCCATGGTATGTCAGTACTTCTCATACTGTCTTTTAGAATGGCTTGCTTTGGTGGTCCTGTCTCCAGAGATATCATGATGTGCTTAATTTTTATATGTTATTTCTCATATCCTCATTAATAGGTTTTTAACTGAGGAAGTGGCATTTTGGTTTGGTTTTTTTGTTTAGAAAAACGTTTTTAAAAACTGAAGCATCCCTCTCTCATATACTTGCAAAATACAGAGGAGGTTTTTTAGTGAAAGGAAGCAGTTTTCCTTTTCCTGCAAGGCAAAGCAGTATGACTTGCTTAGGGTCGTTATTTTCAGGTGCTGTTGGTGTTGTGACTTGCACTAAAGACAGACAGCCTTTCATGAAAAGGGAAGTGCTTTCTATTCATTCACTTATGGTTTAATTTTTTATTAAGCTCTGAGCTTCCAATTTTTTCTTTCATTGTTATTATCTGTGGAGTCCTACTAAAAATAAAAAATTGGTCTCAAAGTGCAAGTTTTCAAATAGTAGGCTTGAACTCCTGGCAAGAACAGTGTAATAAAAATAGATACACTCAACTTGAGCTATGAAAACAAATTTCCATAAAGGCAGATAGTTCTGTTTATTTAGTATTTGAACCAACTGAGTCAGTAACTGACATATTTCAAAGCAGAATCACATTCTTCTTGCAGTCAAACAGGCATTTGTTTGGAAGTGTTTGTAGTTTAAAGTCTTTTCCTCTCTAAATTTGTATTCCTTATTACAAACAGAGGTATGTTTTCGTTCCTTTCAACACTCCAAATAAAAAAGGACAAGCAGTTGTTTGGAGTTTTCAGTGTGCCTTTTGCATTTCCTTTGTCTGCCCACGTCAGTGGATGAATATCCAAAGCCACATACTGAAATAATGAAAGAAAAGCATTAATTATTTAAAAAAAAGAATAAAAGCAGTTCCCCAGTTTGGAAAATAGACAGATTTCTAAAAAGGAAATTTTACAGCCTGTCAACCTAAACATCGATCTTCTGTAGCAGTACTATGATTTAAGTAAGTAAACTATTACCACTGTGCAGTCAAAATCATAAAAGAACAATTTCCTAAATATTTCACATTCATAGCACAAAGTCTTCCAAGAGCATCATATGCCAGTCATTTAATACAATATAAGTTTGTCTTCATTTATTGCACTGTATGTAAAGGTCTTTATATTTAGTTGAGTGGCAAATTGCAAAGGAAAGTTATTTTCCCTTGTATGACTTCAAGATTGCTATTTCCCTGCAGTTTCCAGGAGCCCCGAGTGAGAGGGGCCTCCCGGAGGGTCCCACACACGCAGAGGCACTGGCTGGGCTTCCACTTGGGCTCCTCACCACGGCTGGCTCTTGGTCCAGGCCCAAGTGATTCTGTCGAGGAGCAGTGAGGACAATGGATTCTAAGGAGCACATTCCTAAGTGTTTTGATAGCGCTTGCTGTGTTTATTTTAAAAAGACTGATTTTGCTGACTCTGCCCACATATAATATATTAGTAATATTCCTTTCCTTTTTTCCTATTTTGTTATAACATTCATAAAGCTTTACCAGGGCAGCTGCTGTCACTGAAGAAATAAATCAGTTATGAAACTGAAAATTTCAGAACCCAAGGAGTGTTTCTTTAATATTTTAAATACTCCAACATCAGTGGTGCAGCACTGTCTGTTTTGTATCGGCACGTGAACTGGTGTTTACTACAGAGCCAGACAGCCCGTGTCTCACAGAGGGCTCTGTACTTGTGCCACAGCTTTATTAGGCATCTGCTCTACATGAACTATGAGCAGCAAGAAAAGGGGATTCTCTTTTTTTGGCCACCATTTAATCTGCTACCTTACAAAAACTGGTCCCATGATACCAAGGCATATAAAACTAAACTGCGTAATAAAAATAATGTCCAGTCTTTCATTAGCCAACTGTACTATAGCAGACTGTGGAATTACAGTTTCTAATTAAAATGTTCTTGTTAATTAAAAATATCCTCCTATTTCATTACATTTTTATTCCCTTTCATTGTTTGATTTAATTAGTATAATGAATATAATTAGCATGTGCTGTCAACTCACCTCATTTGCATATTATATTGGATAATTGAATGTAGTCCTATAATTAAATTAACACGAATGACAGACGATTTGGCTTCTTTCTCATTGCTGTACTGGGAATAGAAATCTTTCCATATTCATTGCAGTTAGGGAATATTTTTCATCTGAAAAGTCCTCACAAATCAGATCCTCAGACTCAGAATCTTGTCTGACAGGCTCCAAAAGAAGTTGCATTGCTGTGCTTTTATTTAAATAAAAATACCTTTTATTGTCCCAGTCTTTGGCACACGCTATATTGGGAGTGCTCTAGGAGAATCCCACTGACTGGGGAGATTTGTACGATACAGAACTGTATACTTCTAAAAGATAATATCACTAGATTGCAAAATCTCTGTTGAAAGAGCTGGAGAAAAGTGTGTGCAGCTTTTCAAAACTTAATTATAAAATTAAGGTTTGTAAATAAAAGTAAAAACTTCTCAGAAGTTTTTGGGAAAATTTGGTTACACACCATGTGTGTTTCAAAAAGGGATTTCATCCCCAAAAGTTCTTCCAGTTGCATAAGTCTCACTTACTTCTCTGTTCCTCCAAACCCTCTGTCCCTGGACACTTATGCCCAGTAAGAACAGTATGTTATTCTTATTATAAACTTATAAATAATTGAAATCTTAATCTCTAATAATCCATATGTTGAAAATAAAAGCATATGGAATAAGATTTAATAGTATCAATGCCTTAACTAGAAATTTCTCCTTGCAATATAGGTATGGACAACATTGCAAAACATGTTTCAGGAGCAAGGGGCAGTAAGGTTACAGGATATTTTGGGACAGGAATTTCTCCCATGTTAAATGTATAAAACATCACACAGCAGTATCACAGGTATAAATATAATGTTTCAAGAAATTAAAATACTGTATGGTAGGCACAGTTCTGAAAGGATCATGAAATTTATCGCTCCTTTCCAGCACACAGAGCATCACAGTTGGTCCCCAAGAAAGGCTTAATCTCAAGAATCTTTTTGCTTTTTTGTTAAATGATTTGCTTATAGTTATATTTTCTTACCTTTTTGGCATATTTTTTTGTGTGTGTGGTAAGTCTTACTTGTGTCATAAAGTGGCAGCACACTTTGTCCCACAGTGTATATATATCACATATATATCTGCATGACATACATGCTGACTGTGGTTACAGGCGCTGCTGGGCTGTAAGGGACAAAGTGACTTTGCATTAAAAGTGAGCTTCTCTAGTGAAACTATTTTATAATTTTGACAGTTAGTTCGTATTGAGTTTCGATATGTCACCAGTTTCCTCTAGTGTTAGCATGAAGGGAGAAAAATACTTCTAAAATGGAAAAATTGTCAAGATCAGAAGTCAGCAGGAAAACTTGGAAGTTATGGAAGTATTATGTAGAGTTTCCATATGGGTTGTTTACTAGAGGCCATCATTAAACCTTCATTATATGTGTTGCTTTTGGGGCTGTGGAGGGACTGGACCAGTTTGGATCTGGTAGGTGGAGTTTTTGAAAGCACAGCACAAGAGAGAAGGTTCAGTAACTGGATGTAATCGTGTAGTTAACGTCCCTATCTGTAAGTAAATAGTATCTGAAATTACTTAATTCTGATTTTGTTAGTTTCTTCTCAAAAAGGGATTTTTAGGAGTATTGATTTCATGTTGAGGTTGTGTGTTTATTTCTTTAAACCTTAAAAAAACACACCCTGACCTTTTAAAGCTTTATAGGTCTGAAAAAAAATATGCCTGGTAAATTCTGTGAAATAGCTGACTTTGGCAAGTGAGTGATTCATGTGAAGTAGTCTTGGCTCCCATTTAGAAGCACTTCAGCCTGTGAACAAAAATCCCCTCAGGATTAAACTGCCCGCGTTAAGCAGAGTACATTAAGCCGGTTCTGTAATGTGTGCTTTTGCTCCTCAGAGAACATAAATTCACTTAAGAAAACCAATGTCTTCAGGAAAGATGGTGTTCCCTGTCTGGGCAGTCTGGGAAAAGTGGGGACACCTCTTGGGGTGATTTGTCAGACACCTCTGTTGTTGTTTGAGCTTACTGACGAACTTCTTTTCTAAGAATGAACTGTGACAAGGCAAATCAAACATGGCAGAAGCATTTGGGGCTGCACATTTCGTGTGTCAAATCTTCATTGTATTTCCAGCATTCCTAAATGCATCCCGTTTGGGTGGTTTTTTTGTTTTTTTGAGAGGATGTGGGGAAGGTAATTTAATATGAGCAAAGACTTAACATGAATTCAAGTGCGTTTAGTTTCAGTTCGTGGTGGGCTGGTTGATTCCTGTAGGGAAGGGAAGAGATTGCTCATAGGAGTTAGTGTGAGAAATGAATGCATTTACATTCTTATTGTCTTATTTTCAAACTGTAAACACAGAAGAATAAGCTCATCTCCCAATGTCATAAAAGCCAGTACTTCCAACAACTTTAGAATACAGCCTGTAGCTAAGGCTCAGAGAAGAAGAGAGCAGAGGGCTAATGCTGCCTCCAGAGAGCAGCGTTCCAGTCTTACTCCTGGGTGGCGATAAAAGGAGCTCAGTGGTCTCAGCTTAATCCTCAGTGAAACTTTGTGCTCTTGCAAAAGCACCACAGAGCTTGGCATGATCCTGCTTCATAAGCAGTTTGTTCTGTGCTCACACCTGGGCCTGGGCCGTGCTGGGTTTGGCCGGTGGAGCTGCTGGAGCCGGATCTTTGCAGCGCCTGCCGCACTCCTGCCCAGCTCCCACCCAGGCGCTTGCTCCTCTGCGTGGCAGTTACATTGCACACAGACATCTAGAACAAAGTCTAAAATCTGCAAATATTTTATCAGGCCATGTGACCTATTGTCTATCTTGCCTCATGTATGAGGGAACTCCCTGCGCTTCTCCCAGAAACTCTGGGTTTCCCCAAGTTCTCTGCCGACTGTGGTGCCTGTCCCTGGTGTGGGCAGCCCTACGTGGAGGCAGCGCCGCCTGCTCCGTGTTCACAGCGCCAGGCTTGGCTGCTTGACAGTTCCTGGGAGCACTTAGATGCTACTCCAAGGGTGGAGCCTGCAACAGGCACAGAGAAGTCTCCCAAAGCAGTTTTGTCATGCTCAGCACAAGTCACACTTGATGGAAGCGATACTGAAACGTAAAGAACAAAGTGAATTCGTTGAGTACTATGGAAAATTTTCCTTGTCTTACTCTCCCCTTAGTAAAGGGTAAATTGTAGCCCGTTTTTTGTGCCAGAAAGACACATTTTCTTCCTCTCTGTTTGACGCTTTGTCTCAGCCAGCTCTGTAACATGTCCAATGGTTCAGTGTTTTGCAGGCTTTTTAGTTGATGATGAGATACTTTGACAAACCCTTTAGATTTCTTGTGGAGGACATAAGACAAAATGTGCTAGAAATAATAATTCTAAGACTGTGTAGCTTACTTATGAGCAGGGGTTTGGAGTGTGACTGAAAATGTTTGATTTTGAAGGGAGAAAATGCTCTGAGACACACAAAAAGATTTTATGTGTTTTAGACTGTCGTGTTTGAATTATTCACACCTTCTGGGAATTTTGACCCAAACTAGCTCTGTTTCCAAGGATGCTGGCAGAAACCTCAGCCAATAGTCTGCTTAAACTTCTGTTGACTACGGTCCTGGTTCTTTTCTGTTCTTTAGGTCATTTTTCAGATTGTGCCCAAAGCAGCAACTTAAATGTGTTAAGTGGCGTATCACTGGGGCTACAAGGGGCTAATTCTAATAATTTCATAGCTCAGAATAATACCTGAGGGTTTGAGACGTCTTACACTGGGGTTTTTTAATTTTATCTTACGGAATATATGTCTTTCTCATATGTCTAATAAGCATGAGAGCAACCTCACATTTAAATGTTTATTTTTATGTTAATACATCAAATACTGAAATGTTGTTATTTCTGAAGTTGGGCTTTTGCTTAATACCTTTTCTAGTTCAGGCATTGGATTATTGTTTTATCCTGTAGCCTAGGTATGTATTAAATTCACAAGAACCTCTGTGCATATTAGAATTGTTTCCATTTTCTTCATCACAATGTAATGAAGTTGATTTTTCACAATACATAACATCTATTTGTTACTGAATTTAATCTATATAGGCTTCATTTGTTATAATTGAGGTGACTTGCTAGTTGTCATTTTGGGTGACAGTTTTTCAAGAGCTTTGTATAAAGAACTCCTTTTCCTACATTTCCCACTAGCACCACTTCTGATAAACATTTTTGCATCTTCACTGCATCGCTGTGCTGGTAGTTGCCTTCGTCCTATTCTGAATGTTCATATGTCTTGGAATAATTACACAAATACTGCTGAGATAATTTTTTTTCTGTTATGTATACACACAGAGCACCCCTGAATCTGCTTAAGCCATAGAGCTCTGAAAGGACAATGCTTAGAATGTAGTTCATAGGAAGACTAATGTTATTCCTGAACTCTCTTATCTTCTCTCTGAAAGCTTACACATGACGCTAGGAAAATAAACACTGGAATTTTTCAAAGAGACAAAATTCTTACTCTTAAATTTGATGTAGCATTCTGGAACTTTCTTTTTGCATGAAATGATGCTCTGATTTCTGAGAAATGTTACAAGGAATTTAGAACGTTCTTTGCTCAGAGTTTTGCCAATAGTGGAGTTTGCAAAATGGAAAGAAAAGAGCTTGACCTTAAAACAGAAGAAGAGCCTAAGTGGTGACATATTCTGCTGATTAAATACTAGCAGTATGAGATCTGTTTATATAGAAGCAAAGATATAATGCAGATCTAACTTTGAAGCGAAACTCCGGACTACTAATATAAAGATATATTTCTTTAACAAAGCTATAAATAACCTCACATCAAACAAAAAGATTTAACTGTTTGATGGAGTAATGTTGTTACAGGAATTAGATGCACAGGAATTAGTTCCTGTTCAATAAAGTTATTATTTGTTAGTACAAATTAGAATTGACATTTATATAAATGATAAATACATGGAAAAGAAACATTAGTAGTTCCCATACCAACAGTGCCACTTTAAGACCCAAATGTTTACAGTGGCCACGTTGAAGTTGGGAACCGCAGGTTATCCGAGATAGTGGGAAAGGCAGAGAGTGCCCCTTGGAGAACCATTAGTATTTTAGGCTGGGCTACTCAAGCAAACTGCATCTGAATGTGAACTACAGTAGATCAGCAGAGCACAGTCAAGTAGAAAGGCACATTTTAATGCTCTGTTTCATAAAAGTAAAAGGAAAATCTGTTGGGAAGGGTGTTTTTCTAGAAAGTTAATTCAGCTGCCAGTGACAAGCAGTGTGTTCGTTTCTAAGTACCTGTGGAACTCACTATTTCAATTGCAGATTTTTCTCCAAGAGCCAAAGAAGGTTTTGCTTCAGGAGGTTTTAAACTTTCCAAAGTTGTGATTCAGCTCCATTTTCCTGTATCCACATTAGTATAACTTTGTCTCAGTTTTCACCTGATAAAAGAGCTACAACTTCTAATACTTGGTCAAATGGCTTAAAAACACCAGTCTGACTGTAGAGAACTAAGAGCACAGCATTGTCGGGGCCGGGGGGGGGGGTTGTCACACAAGAACAGTGCACTTGTGTGACTTGTGAGGTTTTGTTCAAATCTTGACATTTGGGGGTTTCATGGCTCCAGATTTCAGTTCTCTTCTTGGCAATCTTTTTCCTTTCTCTGCCATCAATTTTCCTTTTCTTCTGTGGATGAAAGAAGCTGATGGACTGCAGAAAGCACCGGGCAGTCCCGTTATCTCCGTGCTGCAGTGGTGCCAGGCAGGAATCCCTCTGCTGCTGGGGAGGCACTGCCAGGGGCTGAGATGGCAGCTCAGAGCTGCTGGATGTTGTATCTACCTTCTTGTTTGGATGCCCCCTGCCCCTGCAGGTCTGATGTGTAGTGGCTGTGCCATTGCTCCCAGCCATCCATTTCTTCCCAAAGTGAAGCGTATCTCAGTTCTTTGTTTTGCCCTTGCATAGACAAAAAGCTTGCTGCAAACTCCCTCGTCCTCCTGAGCAGAAAATTAATTAGCTGCTTTGAAAGGTAGTTCCAGTGGTTTTATTGTATGTATTGACAGAAATAACTGACATGAATGATGTCTTTACAGTCCTGCAAATGTCCAAGTGAAACAAGAAAACCTAAATCCACCAGTAGAACTAGACTAAATATTGCTCTAAAAATCAGCACTTCCACTCTGTGGTAATCGTGGACTAATCTTGCATAGTACACAAGCAGTGACAAGTTCTTGGTCTGAGACTGAACCATTTATTTTGTTATTTGTAACAAAATATCTGACAATATTTAACATACATGCATAGAATCATTGGAAATCAATCTTGGATCATAATCTTTAAATCTCTGAAAGGTTTCAGGCAGAGTTTTAAATTATTTTCTCTTTTTTTAAAATGCTTATGGATGTAAAATGTGTGCAGTTATGACTTGGAGAGAGAAACTTTGATTGTCACCAGAAATGCTACTCCATAATTAAAATAAATCTTCACAAGGCAATTTGATTGAACTGCTAGTTCTTGATAAATTAGTAGCATGCATCTACGTTACATGTCCAATTAGAACATATGAATATATGAATGGCATGACATGATTATATGAATTAGCAATTTACTTCAACTTGACTGATACTTGTTCAGTATTTTACATAAGTCATTCTTCAACTTTCTGGCTGACATTTTAGTTTTCTCAATGAAAATCCTGTGTATTACTTACAAGGTGCTTATACACTCATGTAATTATGAAAATACAATTTCAAAAGACTAGAGGATTCTTATTTTAATTTTCTGTAAAATTAACTATTGACTTGGTAAGATTTTACAGCTGCTTTGACATGTAATGGAGACATTGTATATCATCACTGTCACTCACAAGATCTAGATCCTGTTAGTTATGAAGATTTTATTACCCTCTTTTCACAAAAATACTTTTATATGCACTTTAAAGTAGTTGTGGTTTTCATTGATGATAAAAGGAATACAGAGAACGATTAAGAGAAGTATAAATATATGTATATATTGTGTGTAAATAGCATTAGGAGGTGTTCTCCAAAACATCTTTCCCTTGATAGTTCTCAGGCAAAGGTTGTCCCAGTGGTTACTTCCCTACCCTGGCAATCAAGGAAAGGAGTTGCATTTCTGTGATTCTCATTCCTGCAGGATCATCAGAATACTATTTTTGGGCATCGCTGAAAAATGAAATGAGCTCCAGTGTTCCCTTTTGCTACCCAGAGGAAAATCAAACCCAAGTGTTTTGGGTTCATGTGGTCTATTAGTTCCCTAGCAAAGACCTTCAGGCCTGGCAAGGTCTCCTTTGCAAGGTGCCAGGATGCAGTGGCAGGAGAGGAAAGCTGCTGGAGCTGTCCTAGTGGGAATACAAGGAAAATCCAGGATGGAATATCCTTCCAACAGTCCCCTCAGGTCTGTAGGCAGACACCCTACCTAAGTGACAGGGGAGGCCTTTTCTCCCAGTGCAATGAGTTCCCCTCACAACTTTATTTCTGTTCCATACCATAAGGGGCTTTTAATTTTTTTGATTGATTGTCCTTTCTTATTGCTCAAGTACTATGTGGCATATTACTGGCTTTTGTCATTGGGGTCTGTTTTGAAAGACTGACTTTTATACTGCTCTAGGCTTTCACAGTGAGAAGAATTGCAGCAAATGTCCAAGCAATACACTGTATAGTGAATTTTGGCCAAGTAAATGTGAGGAAAACATGGATTCCATCTAGAGACTTCAGAAACCATGAATCATAGTTTCCTAAGTGATAAACTTCAGAAACACCAGTACAGTGGATTGGGATGATTACTGCACTTGTGAGAGCAGAGTGCACTTCCCAAAGACTCACATGGGAGCATGGATTGCTTGTAGGGCAGAGGATAGAGCCTGACCCACTGGCTATTGGAGGTTAAGCAAATTAGCAGGACCTGCAGAAGGCTATAAACTGGTGGGAGTGACAGAAGATAACTGATAGGCAACCTTGAAAGGTGTTGCTCAGTGAAAAGTTCCCACAGGTCATCACATCAGTCATTGTGCTGGACAGTCAGCTGTGGATGTAGCAGGCACAGCACGCCTGGTATGGGAGATCTGGAAATTCAGGCAGGCACCAAGTAGGAGAGGTTGGAGTCTCAAAGGAGAGGATTTAAGATACTCCTGCCTCTCCTTCTCAGCAGGCTTTTTTTGCATTGAGAGCAGGCAGACCTTTGGCCATTGCTAGCCCTGAATCCTCACCACGCTCTGGAACAGGGACTTCACCCTCAGAAGGATTCAGGGTCTGGAGTTCAGGTAGCACAAAGGAAAACTTTATTAATTCATCAGGAAATAACATTTCAGAAATGTATTTGCTGTACCTCTTAACCTGTGCGTAATTTGGGTCTTCAGAGAGTGTTCTAACATTTAGAACATGTTGGGCCATAAATAAGCTAAGCTAAGCTGGAATTTGTTCCAGCTAAGCACAGGCAAAACCAATAAAGCTGTATAAATATCTGTAAATTTTGAGAATAAGCAACATTTTAAAATGAAATACAGAAAACATAAATGTGAGTTGCCTGCTCTGGATTAAAAAAAAAAAAAGGTAGCTTGTACTAATTTGATAGGTCTCAATTCAGAAAAGAACACCACAAGCAAGTATTAATGGAACACAGGCATGTAACTGAAGTTAAGCAGGTGCTTAAATGGTTGGCTATACAGAAATGCAGTGATTTAATTAGGATCTTGTGGCATTTGACAGGCATATCTGACTTTCAGACTAGAGAGAGAGCAACAAGAAAAGCTAATTCTAGGTAAATGTGTCTGGATCCCAGTTATGTGGCAGGAGGAGAGGCAAGCTGGATTTCAGTAAGGACTTTTTATCTTGTATTAGAGCATTTTGTAAGACGAATATTCCACATTTCAGGCCTTCAAAACTGTCTGGGATCTTTAAGCCAAGAGACTTTTTTGAGGTGGGGGGGCAAGGAGGGAAGGAAAAAGAAAAAGCAAGAAAGACAAGTACAAGGTTTTAATTTGTTTTCTTCATTGTTCATCTGCTCAGTCAAGATCTGGGCTTCACTTTCTCCACCCATTGCCAGTGAAACACAGAATATGTGCTCTGCTACAGGTTTATTTGGTTGGGGTTTTTTCCAGAAAGAGGTGACTCATGTTTTTTTCCTTCAGAGTACATAATATAGTGTATCATGTTTAGTAGCTGCATTAGTACAATGAGCTGAAATCATTAAATTGATTCCACATGTGATAAATGCCAGATTAAAACTTCAGCAACCCTTGCATGTACCTTCCTATCCTTAATGTTGATAACATTATAGTAGTAAAGCTGTTGAAAAGAAAAATAGTGAAATTATAATTCCAAGGAAAATGTTTGGGTATCTGCACTGTTAGTTTGGCAAAAGTTCACTAACTACCCATAGCATTTTTAGGACAGGTAAAGGAAGTGAACTGTGAAATGAAAAATGAAAAGTCCCAAAAACTTTGCCTCGGCCTGTTTGTCAAGGGTATGGTGACCATTAAAACGAATTCAAGTATTCCTTTGTTCTGTCCTGGATTATTAAAATAACTGTTGTAGTTATTTTAGTACAACTGCAATTTTGGGTACTTTTCTGATTGTAGAATTTACCATAGAAAACTAAGTATGTGTAATAACCACTCTGGTTAATTTGAAGTTTCAGCAGTACTCCCAAACTTGGAGGGCACCTCTTGCTTTCAGGGTGGGAGCGGATAGTAAAGTTTAGAATCATCAGTGATATTTTCCTCTAAACAGTGTCCGAATGTGTAATTAATCGTCACTTATTTGCCAGTCTTTTAAAAATTCCTTCGGTCTTTAAGGGCATTAAGACGTTGCTACCACTCTTTTGAAAGCTTTTCAATGCCTTTTTGACTGGTGAACTGAAAAAAAAATGCAAGCTATTACTTTGTTGATCTTGTTTTTAAACTGAACTGCATTATCAACTTAGTGTGTGCTCTGAAGGTATTGTTAAAAGTGCTTTGAAAACTTGTAAATCCCTGTAATTTATGTTCCTGTGGCCTCAACTGTTTCTTTCTGTCCTTCTGGTTTTAATTTGAATGCCGTCTTGTCTGGGTGTGTACCTGTAAAATTGTGTTTTTCCAAGTACAATTTACAGTTATGACCCTCAGTTTTACAGTGTTCCAACCTTACAGGATCTTCCTCCTATGCCAAAAAGCCAACTTTGGGTCAAACAGCTCTTTCATATTGTAATTGTCTAATCAAGGTTACTTGGAACAGATCCGATATGGGCATTTTTTAGTTTATCACAATGACTTTATAAGAATATCAAGTAAATTGGAAAGGTTCCTGTGCAGGAGACCAGCGATAGCATTGCCTTATTTCTTCAGATGTACACAGTTGTAAACTTAGCCTGCTTCATGACAACAGTCCCATTTATCAAAACAATTCTCCTTTTAGAGCCAATGGCACTGATAGAAACCAAGATAAGAAGTACAGATAGGAGGATCTCTCGAGTCTCTCCTTACTGAAACTCCTCACTGTGCAGCTCACAATCACCTTTTCTTTCTGGTACCTGAGAATGCATGGCAGACATCTCCCATGAAATAGAGTCCCCTGTAATTGCCAGCAGGCACTCTAGGAAAGGATGATCGAGCTTCAGGAGGGTGTTTAAAATCCTGGTGATTTCTTTCTGGATTTTTGTTTTTTTTAGCCCCTCTGCTTAATGTGTTTAAATGGCTGGCATCGGAGTTTTGTGTTTCATAGCTCTAACTTAGAATAGTCCCTGTGTTATAATTCTATGCCTTTTGAATGAAGGTATTACATTATATATTTTATTGTAATCTGCAAATTAATTCCCATCTCATTTACTGTCATTTTGGCCAAGATAGGAGAAAAAGTTTCAGAGCTTTATATTCTTTATGTTCTCCTGCAATAAAAATAATGCTTACACACTGAAACAGAAGTTATTTGAAGGAAATGTTTTAAGCTTTATTTTTAGTCCTTGCTCTCAGCCATGCTCATTTTTTTAGCATGACTTCAGCACCCATGGTGGTTAACAGGAAGAGAAGAGCAAATAGATCATGTGGTTTAATTTTGTTATGTTTGTGTTTTCAGGTCATTGTACAATCTGGCCGTCACCCCACGGTGCTGCAAAAGCTCTGCCAGTTGCCTTTCCAGTATTTCAGTGATCCTCGTTTAATTAAAGTGCTCTTCCCTTCGCTAATAGCTGCTTGTTACAATAACCCTCAGAACAAAATCATCCTGGAGCAGGAGATGAGCTGCGTTTTACTCGCCACCTTCATCCAGGTACTGCAGCTGTGCAGCCGCTTCTCTCACCTCTGCTCTTGATGTGGGAATCATCTGACTTAAGTAAAACAAGTAAACAGCATTGAAGTGCTTGCAGATTCTCTGCAGCTCTTTTCAAACCACAGATTACGCCTTTACTTGAGGCGTGTTACAAGGTTACTGAGTAGCTCAGGGACTCGGTCTCCGTGCAGGATCCTGTTTTCATTACATTTTACGGGACGTACTGGGATGGTTTGATGTAGGTCCTGCTTTACGAGACAATTCTTAATTTTTTTTTTTAATGCCTGCACATATAGCATTTCTGAAATTGATATATTAGTGTGTTTACTTGCAAATGTACAGTTGTATGCTGTGTGCCATAGATTTACAGAGAATTGAGTAAGAGTATATATTTTATGCAGAAAATACACAGAACATATGTTGCCAGTCTAATCTTACAATCTTTATTTTTGACAGTAAGCCACTGAGGTCATTATAATACTGTTTTGAATAAGGATTTGCAGTATTTTTGTTCCCTTTGTCTGAATTTATATGCTGTTTTATCTATCAGATTTTTTGCATGCCACATGTTTTCCATACATTGACTGTCTCCAATGAATAAATGCAGTTTTCATAACCGCTTCACTATTAAAAATAATATGTTTTTATGAGTCAAGTAACTCTGTATCAGTCACCTGAAAGTTACTGTTGTTGATACAGAAATGTTAGTCAAACTCTTTTCTCTAATGCTGTACAGCCCCTCCACGGATGGGCTACATGCATTTGAGAGAGAAGGCACAAGAATTAAATATTTACTGAAAGTTTGCATAACATCAAACTTCTGAGTGCAACTACTTTTTATCCTTTTAATACTAAAATAATTGCATAGCACTTTTTAAAAAAAAAGTTTGGAACGTATTATTAAAAGAATTTGCTGTATAGTCATAGTGAAACTACAGATACCAGTGTAGAAGTTACAGTGGCAAAAAAATAAGCATTATGACTAAATGCAGCAAGTTTAGTTTGGGATTTTGTCAGCCAAAAAACATGAAAGTGGAGGTGAGTATTCCCTGTATGAATAATTAAGGTTTTTTACCGTGATTTCTGTGCTATAAGAGATGGAATGGCATTGAAATCCCCAGTAGCTACAGTAAGGCATAAGTATATTTACACGGGTCAATGTTAATTTCCAGTTAGAGGTGGATCTCAGATGTCAGGTTCGCATACTGTTCTTGCAGACTTTTAAAAAGGGTGTTATATTAAAATACAGAAGAGTTGTGTGGGCTGTAAAGAGTCCCATCAGTGCTGACTTCACTGGTGCTTTAGTTTTTTAGCCCGTTTTAAAATGTAATCCCAAATGTTGCACATGCGTGCACAGCAAGCAGTTCTGGAAGGATCCAAGGAATGCTCAGATGCTGCGTACACGGAAGAGACTTCCCTCTCTACTTCGATTTCAGCTTGCTGCTGTTTGTCAAGCAAATCTCTCATTTGCTTCAGTGGAAGGTTTGGGAAAGATTCTAAAATGTTTCCCCGTGACTAGA
The DNA here is from genome assembly GCA_013399695.1 of Formicarius rufipectus. Taxonomy (NCBI): domain Eukaryota; kingdom Metazoa; phylum Chordata; class Aves; order Passeriformes; family Formicariidae; genus Formicarius; species Formicarius rufipectus. The sequence continues at coordinate 16,860 of VXAU01005785.1, read as the reverse complement.
AATTAAGATTCTTCCTGTGCCAGGGAACGCTAAAAGAAGCCCCATTTGCGTAAAAGTTTGGTGATGTGTACGAATATAACACTTAAATACAGTGTGTTAAATGTGTGCAGCAAAAAATCAAAGGCAGAGGATTGCTGGAGTTTACAGCGACCTCCTTACCAACAGATTTATTTCCATCATAATCAAGGTTGCATCAGCCCATTTATTTTCGTTACTTCTGTTTCTAGACGTGGAGAAGTAATTAAAAGACATTCAGGAGTATCCACGATTTATTAAATGATCAGGTAATACCTTCTCCGATGTTCTGCTCAATGGATACTCCAACAAAAGATAGGACATGTCGTGGGGCAGCTGGCGTGTCCCAGGCGAGGTCATTGTCCTTGCTAACTCCGGGGATGCAGCATCCCGATGTCCAGCAGGGATCTCACACGGCTCCGGGTGCTTGTCCTCACTGCCCCACATCTGGGGACACAGCTGGGGCTGGGGTTGTCCCCAGTGGGGAGGAACTTCACATGCTCCCGGGAGAGAAGGACCTCGGGCTCCCATGTCACTGGGAAGCACAGCCATTGGAACTGGGATCATTCATGAATTTTGCAAGAGTGTATTTGGAGAGATCTAAAACACCATTTTTATTACAGGGGCATGGCTATGGAAAATAAAAATTGCAATAATAGCTATTTCCTAAGAAGATATTAAAGCTTGGATTCTTTATTGTGTACTAAAAATATGGAGTTTTTTCAAAATAGGTATAAATAAACATATAAAAATCTATTATATATATTATAGAATTTGAATGCTGGCAGTATTCTGTTATCATATGTAACAATCAAGCCAGAGTTTGTTAATTAACAGATTCCATAAAGTATTACTGTTTTTGAGTGACTGTGAAGACTTAAAAATGTTGTTTTAATTTCTCGGGTGCAAGATCTGAAAACCTGATGCCTTTTCATTTTTTTTCCCCGTAGGATTTTGCACAGAGCTCAGGCCAAATGGATAATCAGTTATCTCAGCAGAGGGGTATGTTCAGTGCAGTGTAATGGAGTAGCAGTTGGTTAACAAATTGTGTAGATTTTATGTTTCACTGTGATTTAAATTTTTTGAATCTGCATCACAATAAAAGAAATACAGTCAGTTACAGCGTGATTTTACAGTTTGGGGAGAGGCTCCCTCACTATATCCTGACTAATACACATCCACCAGGCTGCTGCTCATCCTATCAGGGATTCAGACTGTTAATCTTGATTAAATGCTGTGTGGTATCATGTCTTAAAATGTGATTCTATACCTGCACATATTTAATGTGCACAAAGGCTGCCTTCAGGAGTTTAAGGTTGCAGAAGCCATGCAGCCATGCCAATACACCTTGGGGAGCCAAAAATCTGTAAAGTACTGTATTTTAATCATCCTTTAAAGTGTATCAGTTTGCAGAAGAGATGTGATTTTTTTTTTCTTTTCTCCGTTATTATAAGTATTATTTAAGGTGCAGTTAACCTCTTAAGGCTAAACATTTGAAAGATTCTCAGCTAAGATGGCTGTTAACTGCTAAACATATCTGAAATTCAAGTGCTGATGGGCATCTGCTCTTGTGTATCGCTGTATTTTGCATAAAGTACATCGCTTGGACAGTCATTTCTTCCTCATAGCAAGCAAAAATCCACCATGTTGCTCAGCATTCAGCAAGAGATGAGCAGTTCTAGGTCTAAAACATAAGCCTTTGTGTTTAAAAATAAATTATAAAATATAAAATTGATGTAACTTAATGGAGATTTTACTGTCAACATTGAATCTCTCAGTCTGAAGCAGCGTCGTGCAGTGTCTGCAGCACAAACTTTCCAGGGTTGTGTTTGCATGAGAATCTGCTCAAAAAAACATCTAAAATCTAAGTGGAAACTGCATTTTGTTTTCACTATTCAAACTGGATGAACTTTTAAAAAAGAAAGATGACTATGTGGTGACGTGTGAGTGTGGTTTCTAAACATTCCCCAGTTGCAAAAAAGTTGACTTCGTGTAAGCAGGATTGTTTTTATCCATTCTATCGCTTGAATGTGAAGGATGGTGTCCCCAAAAAACAAGTGGGAATAATAACACTGATGGGAAGAGAACCTGAAAGCACAGACTTCATTTGGGTCAGACCCACAACCCTGTTGGCTCGTAAGAGTGAGAGTTGCATTTGTGCTTGTGCCTTGAGCTTTGGAAGCTGGGGAGAACAACTCCTCTGCAACCTTTTGTGGAAGACAAGAGCTGCTGAGCAGGAACTGCCGCTGAGGCTGCCCAGAGCTCAGCAAGGCTGAGCTGGTCCCCACTGGGGCCAAGAGCACAGAGCGTGTAAAGCTGTAGAATGTTCCACTGCAGAAAGTGGAGAATCTGATCCTGTCGCTTACAAATGGAAGCCTTTGCTTATCAGAGCCTCCTCACCTGTTCTTAATGCCAACCTTCCATGTCCTGAGCTCCACAAAAGTGTCATCCCATGGGGCTAAGAAGATTTTGGGAGGGGAGTAAATGACTTTAGGGTATCTCAAACTAGCTGCATGTTCATTATTGTTTTTTATTGGCATCTTAAGAGGGAATAACTTGGTAATTTTTTGTTCTATTTTCAACAGAAAAGATTTTCAGTTCTCAAGAGTATCTTGAGCTGTCCAACAGATTCCCCCGGCAGTCCTGGGAAGAAGCTCGACAGTTCTTCTTGAAAAAATAAGTGTTGTATTTGTTTTTTGAATCCCTAACATCATCGTGTTGACCAGTTCCTGCTGACTACCTTCTTTAAAAGGCTGTTCTGAAACGGTTTTGATACTCTAAATACTTACTCTGTAGATATATAATTTGCACTATTTATATCATAACTACTGTAGATACTTCCAAGTTCTGTATTGTAATTTTGATAATTTGAGTTTATTTCGTTCATGTATCCGATGTCGTGATTTGGGTCTTTTCTGCCCTGTGATGTGGTGGGACTTGCACTGCAGAACTGCTGAAATAAGGTTCCAAATAGAGAAATTATGTTCTATATATCTTGTAATAAAATAACTTATTCTGTCTGGTGTGACTTCTGTGTTACAAATATTCGTGCGTTTGAGTTACCATAAGCAACACAGAGCTGGGAGAGAGGAAAGAAAAGGACTCCTAAGCTCGCTTTCTCGTTAATCAAAAATCAGTCAGAATTCAAAAGAATTCGTTGGAACTGGCCCTGGGGAAAGTTTGCTTATAATTTTTTCGTGATTTGGGATAAGTACGTAATACGAAATTTTTAATCCACGTGCATTTTTAACGTTTCGATAAGACTTTAATAACGTTTTTTTCACCCTCGGGATTGTTCCCTTAACGGCGAAGGTTCTGTGAAGCAAAATGCAGCCGCGCACCCGCGGCCGAGGGCAGGCAGGGGGCGCCGGGGCCGGGGCTGGTGCACTCACAGTCCCCGGCGCACGGGCCGAGGCTATCACCTCTCAGCGGCACCGGCCCTGCCCGCACCTGAGTCCCGCCCACGGCCCCCCGGGCGATGCTGCGGCCCCGCAGGTAAGGGCGGGTGCCCCGCGGCGGGGCTGGGAGGGCGGCAGAGCCCTCCGCACTTGTCCCGAACCGGGGCACGGCCCGTCCCGGCGGTGCAGGGCAGCCCCGCGTCGAGGCGGCCCCGCAGCTCCTCGGGGCGTTGCGGCCGCTCCGGTGCCGCGCTGCCCGTACCCTGCAGCCCGGAGGGCTTGCCCAGGACCCAGCTATCCCCCGGGTGCCTGGGTATGCGGACAGGGCGGCGGCTCGCCGGGGCTGGAGCCTGCCCGGGCCCGCGATCCCGCGGGGAGCCGGTCCGGAGCGGTCCCGCACGGGTAACGAGGGAGGGAGCGGGAGCCGGGACTGCCCTGCCGCGCTCCCAGGTGATGCCAGAGGCAGATAANTCGCCCCACCGCCCCGGAGGAGCCCCCGCCACCCCCGGGGAGGAGGCGCGGCCATCCTGCATCGCGGCAGGTTGCGGGCACGACCCGGCCAAGCCCAGGGGCTGCTCCGAAAGCGAAACCTGCACTCCTCCTCCCCGACTATAAATAAGTGGCCCCAGTCCCTAAAGCCGATTAGCGCGGTGTGGGGAGGCCGTGCGGGAAAAGCCGGGACTGTGCCCGTCCCGACCCACTCCGCGCCCGAACTCGGAGAGTCCCTGTTCCACCTTTCCGTGACTTTTGGGTTTGGGTTTTTTTCCTTTCAGTCCTTCCCTTCCTTTTTTTTTTTTTTTTTCCTTTTTTATTAAGTCCAAAATACTTAATTCCACTGTTCAACCGCTGACAATAAATAACAATAACTTACTTTTGATCGTTAAAGGCGCAAATAATCCATCCTCCGTCCATTGATAACTTAACATTATTAGTACTGGTTTTCCCGTTAAAACGTCTCATTTCCGTGTCCCGTTTTTCCAGCGATCGTGCGGGGCCGGGCGCCACGGCCCGGGAGAGGCATCGGCGTGAGATGAGGCTGGACGGCGCGGAGGGAGCGTCGGGCCGGCTCCGCGGCCGCACGCTGAGGGAGTCTCTCCCCCTTTTTGTACTTTCTTTTCTTTTCCCTTCCAAAAAGGGAAGAAAAGCCGTCCCCGGCGCAAGCGGTGGGTGAGGCAGCCTGCCACCGTGCCGGAATCCAGCAGGGAAATCCGCGTTTCTTTGGGAAAAAAGAAACATCGAAATCCGCAGGGAAAAAAAAAAACAAAACAAAAAAACACAAAAACAAAAACAACGAAATAACCAGAGCGGGGACTCTCTCTCCGATCTGCTGAAGGCTGCGAGGATCCTGGTACTCTTTTGGCCGTCAGTAACGTATTTTCTGTTTGTTTTTAAATAAGAATAATTAAAAAACAAAGGCGTTTGTCCGGCGCTCTGGGAGCGGCCCGGGGCCGGGTGTCTCATGCAGGGAGCGCAGGCATGCGGAGGTCCCGCGGCGGCGGGCGGCCGGGCTGCCTCACGTCTCGGCCGGGCTGGGCACCATGCTGTTGGGGGTGTCGGGGAGCTGGGAGGACAGCGAGGTCACATCGCTGCCGGAGGAGGTGCCCAAGGAGCCGGACTCGGAGAAGGAGACCTGGGGGAGCAGCGGCGGTGAGGGCCCGGCTCGGTCGTCCCCGCTGCCCCATCCCCTTCCCTCAGCACCCGGGCCGGGGTCCACCCGCCCCCCCGCGGCCCGACGGCCCTCCCGGCGGGGCTCACCAGCTGCTGGAAGGCTGCGGGCTGCTCCAGGTCGCTCTGCAGCGCGAACTCGCTGAGCGCCTTCCAGGGCGGCTGGTAGGTCTGGACCTCCACGGCGCTGCCCTGCACGGCGTTCTCGTGACGGATGGGGCTGCCGGCCACCAGCGGCGTCCCGGTGAGGCCCTGCAGGCTCTGCGAGCACACGAGGATTCAACTTCTAAACCGGCCGGACCGGGACCCCCACCCACACCTCCCTTCTCCCGGAGAGGCAGGCGGGCGCTCACCGTCTTGTCGCTATGCTGCTGCTGCTGGAGCTGCTTCATGAGGATGGACTTCTTCTTGTCCTTGCAGCGCTTGTTCTGGAACCAGACGCGGATGACGCGGGGGCTGAGCCCTGTCATTTCCACCAGCTGCTCCTTCATCAGGGCGTCGGGGCGCGGGTTGGCGGCGTAGCAGGTCCGCAACGTGTGCAGCTGCTTCTCGTTCAGCACCGTCCGCACCCGGGTGGTCTTCTCGGCCGCCTTGTGCGCCGGTGGCCGCGGGGCGGGCGGCCTCCCGGTCACCGGCTCTGCGGCGGGCGGGGAGGTCACGCACCATCAGCGCCGNGGAGGCAGCGCGGGGCTGCGCGGGCCGCGGGCGGCGGCGCCGTCGCGGAGAGGCGGCCCGTGGTCGGCGCGGCAGAGCAGGTCGCGCTCCCGCAGGCAGAATTGGTCACCGGGCAGGAGCTGGCGGCCGCAGGCGGCACAGCGAAAGCACTCCAGGTGGTAGACGTGGTCGCGGGCGCGCATCACCAGGTCGCTGCTGCTGAAGGCTGCTTGGCACTGCGCGCACTTGATGCCGAAGAGCCTGCGGGGACGCGGTGCGCCGTCAGGGCCCGCGAACGCTCCGCCGGGGCGGCTCCGGGCGGCGCCGCGGGGGCGCGCAGCGGCCGAGAGTCGGGTTTTCGTTGGGGAAAAATAGGGGTTTTATGGGGGCTTTGTGCTTTTTCGGGTTCGACTTTTGTTTTGTTGGGTTTTGCCTGGTTTTTTTTTTTTAATTTTCTTTCTCCTTTTAAACAGTTGTTGGCGCGTTCGGGGTCACCTGCTGTAATCCCGCTTGCAGTAGGCCTTGCCGTCGCGCAGGAAGCATGTGCAGGTCTCGTCCAGGAGCTGCCCGCACTCGGCGCACTTGAGGCAGGCGACGTGCCACTCCAGGTCCGGCGACACCCGCAGCAGGAAGGGGTCCTGGATGCGGCCCCCGCAGCCCGCGCACAGGGCCAGCCCCGGCCGCCCTGCCGGGAGCGAGCGGGACACGGTCAGGGCCAGCAGTGTGCCAGAGCAGAGGCCAGCAATTAGGGAAAGGCACTGGGTTTTGGTTTTAAATATTTTTCCTTTTTTCTTATTCTATTTTGGTTTGGTTTTTTTTCACATAATAGGAAGAAAAAGAAATAAAGACAGAAACACAGACAGAAAGGATGGAAACGCGAGAGAAATATATACAACCAGAAATAATAATAATAATTTTTTAAAAGACAGAAACTTGATCAAGGGAAATAAATGCAGAACGACAGAGACTTAAAAGTAGCATTTCAGAAGAGGGAAATAAAAGCAGAAACACAGAAACGAAAAACAAAGGCTGAGGAAAAACTGAAAGAAAGAAGAAAAGGAAAGAAAACGGAACGATGGAAAGAAACAAAACCAGCTAAAAACCGGATGGTTAAAACGGGTACATGGACACATGAAAATAGTAAGAGACAAGAAAACACGAAGACAGAAAGAAATAAAATCAAACAAAACCAGAAGAACAGAAAGAGAAAGAAATACACAAAAACGGAAAGAGAAATAATAATGACAGAAAAAGACAAACCGAAACACAAAAAAGATAAAGAAATAAAAACGGTAACAGGGGCAGAGAAAGATAGAAGTAAAGAAAAAGCAGAGGAAAGCGAAGAAAGAAATGGAAACAGCCGAAAGCAATGAGCTGAACAGCGCGGACAGCCGAGAATATAGGCATTCGGTAAGAAACGCGACCAGCGGGACCGGGAAGCGCTGGACACAACCGGGAATAGCGGCACTGGAGTTGCCGCGGGCCGAGCCCGCAGCCCTGCCCGGCGCTGTCAGCGCGCCTGCGGTCCGTGTCGGTGCAGCGGCCGCCAGCGCACCCGACGGCAGCGGCGGCGCGGAACTCGCCCCGCAGCGTCCCGCGCCCACCTCGCCGCCCCAGCCCCGCG